>LPNX010514939.1:142625-240852 GCA_001517045.1 Pseudotsuga menziesii
TCATGCAGTAGAGCATTTAATGCGACGACAGACAGTGCGACCGCCGTCGCATTAATATATATATATATATATATAAGTATCCAATACTCATCTACACTTTCCAATATATTCCATTCTTACAAGTATACATATAAAAGTATGGCGACAAATACATATCATGCAGTAGAGCATTTAATGCGACGACAGACAGTGCGACCGCCGTCGCATTAAATGCTCTAGTGCATGATATGTATTTTTCGCCTAAAAGTATCCCATACTCATCCACACTTTTCAATATATTCCATTCTAACAAGTATATATATAAAAGTATCCCATACTCATCCAATATATTCCATTCTTACAACTTTCCAATAAATCCGTGACAAAATCAATACGGGTGACATCATTCAGGACGGGAATCAGAGAAAGTAAAGCACGTTGAACGTCGCCTCTGTATCCCATACTCATCCAATGTATTCCATTCTTACAACTTTCCAATAAATCCGTGACAAAATCAATACGGGTGACATCATTCAGGACGGGAATCAGAGAAAGTAAAGCACGTTGAACGTCGCCTCTGTATCCCATACTCATCCAATGTATTCCATTCTTACAACTTTCCAATAAATCCGTGACAAAATCAATACGGGTGACATCATTCAGGACGGGAATCAGAGAAAGTAAAGCACGTTGAACGTCGCCTCTGTATCCCATACTCATCCAATGTATTCCATTCTTACAACTTTCCAATAAATCCGTGACAAAATCAATACGGGTGACATCATTCAGGACGGGAATCAGAGAAAGTAAAGCACGTTGAACGTCGCCTCTGTATCCCATACTCATCCAATGTATTCCATTCTTACAACTTTCCAATAAATCCGTGACAAAATCAATACGGGTGACATCATTCAGGACGGGAATCAGAGAAAGTAAAGCACGTTGAACGTCGCCTCTGTATCCCATACTCATCCAATGTATTCCATTCTTACAACTTTCCAATAAATCCGTGACAAAATCAATACGGGTGACATCATTCAGGACGGGAATCAGAGAAAGTAAAGCACGTTGAACGTCGCCTCTGTATCCCATACTCATCCAATATATTCCATTCTTACAACTTTCCAATAAATCCGTGACAAAATCAATACGGGTGACATCATTCAGGACGGGAATCGGAGAAAGTAAAGCACGTTGAACGTCGCCTCTGTTCCAAATCTCCAATAAAGCAATGACAAAATCACGGGTATCATATCGATTTTTAGTGAATATGGATCGTACTTTTCCCGGCTTGTGGAACTGGACACTAAACAAAACGTCCTGATTCTTCGCCTTGCTTTTGATTTTACACTTTATAAAGAACATTATTATCATAAGTTCTCTAATTTGTAATTATTCTTAGTTTGGTTTGTCCTTCGAATATTGTTTAATTCATTACGATGATCATTAAGATATAAACAACTTATTTTTTCTAACCTCAAAGTTTATAATGTGCGGGACTAAATGATAAAAATACCTACTAAGGCAAAAAGCATAACCATTTATTTTTCTAGCGTCAAAGTTATAATGAGCCAGACTTTAAAGAAATGATGAAAATAACTAGTGAGTCAAAAAGTATCATGGAATTTTAAAAATTAGAAATAAACTTTGGACCGGCAATCATTTCTTTCCTTTTTCTGGAGTTTAAAATTACAAATGATTTTTTCACGATACTCTAATTTATTTTGTTTATTTAATAGTTTTTAATAACTGAAAGTTATAATGAGCACGCCATTAAGGAAAGGGACGAAATAAGTCATCTGAATATTCACTGGAAAACATGGAAAACAACTTTCTTAATTCAGTGAATAATCAAAAATGTTTTTTCATTTAAAGTAAATGATTTTTTATTAGTTAATTGGATTAGAGTATGAATTAACTCATCTCAATATTAAGTTGAAAACATTATTTTAATGAATTTTTTTTTCTTATTGATGATGATGATGATGGTTAACTTCCACTGAGACCAAACTTTGGTCTATCGGACCTAAGAAACAATTAATTAGTTCGTTTTAATAAGAAACAATTAATTAGTTCGTTTTAAAATTGTATTCCTATACTCAAAGAGCTTGGTGAGTAGCGTCTCAAGCTCACTATAATTTTGACAAGTTAAAAGGCTAGGAAGGCCGGTGTTGCAACAAAGATTAGGAAACCGAGATCTAATGTGGGTGTATGCAGGGCACTCGAAGAGGAAGTGATTTTCATCTTCAATGTTCCTATTCTCACAGAGATGGCAGATCCTTTCCACCCAAGGTGTTTTAGGAACTGTCCAACGACCCGTTTCACTATGGAGTTCGTGAGAGTTCATTCTTATCTTGGCTATATTAGTTTTTTCTTTGAACTAGTTAAAATATAGAGATACTTTTGATCTTCTAGAATGGGATTGATGACCTCCTTATAATATCTTAATTTTCTTTTAGCTTCTAAATCTTTCTCACACCCTAGTTTCTTTTTAAACTTAGAAGTAACAATATTTTTAATGTTATTAATATTTTTGTCGATCTCCCAGTGGTTTAACCAGGCCCTGGTATCTTTATACCAACCTCGCTTGAGCCTTAGGTGGTTTTGGCTGGAATTAAGAGCTAGCTTAGGAAGTCTATGGTATCCCATGTTATTGATTTTGTGCTTGTACAACAGGAGCCTAGTCATAGCTAGGCTCTCGATAGGGGAAAGACCCACTTCTATAAGGAGAATAGGATACGATGTATTGCTTTTAATTTTGAGGTTATACGATAAAATGCTTCTGCATTTGCTCAATCTTTCTCCAAGATTTTCTAGAGATGCTACAACCCCAAACCTCACATCCATACAAGATAATAGGAGTGACTAAGGTTTCAAAGAGGAACTTCTTTTTGAGACCAAAGTAAGCTTTCCACCCCCCATTAATCCTTTTCTCAACGCTATAGTTCCAGTTGAGCCTATGATGAATATCAATTCCTATGTATTTGTAAGAACACACTTCCTCTAGGTTGTTATTGTCATACACAAAGTTAGCGTAAGTGTCCTTCTTGGATTTGATAATCATAACTTTTATTTTGTCAGTGTTGACAGTCATACCCATGGAAGAGCAGAAATTCTTAAGAAGTCGTAGTTTCTTATCAAGATTAGACGGACACCTTGCCAGAAGAACGTACCAGCGCAGCCTGCCAGAACATGCCAGCACAGCCTGCTTCTTCTAAACAACCTTCTAGCTTATCGATGTAAATGCCAAATAGGGTAGGGCAGAGGGGGAAACCTTGTTTAACTACGATGTTACACTTAATATCTCTTGACCACCACTCGTTTCTCTTAAACTTGGCGATTACATTCTCGTATAACCTTATTGCGAGTGAATAATAAGAAATGTTTTTTCATTTAAAAGTATATAATTTTTTTATTAGTTAATTGGATTAAAGTAGTTGAAAGGATTCATGTTATTCTTCTCACTCAGTTTTTATTTGTGCAAAGTGATATGGTAAGTTTAAAATGAGAAGCATTCTGAAATTTCAAATATATATATATATATATATATATATATATATAATTCATCATGGAGAAACAAAAGATTGATATATTTAAAAAAAATATATAATTTTTATTTAATATTTAAATATGATTTTTTGTTGGAATATTTATGCTTAAAAGTGTTTTTTTTCAAAGCGTGTTTTGAAAAATATTGTTATTTTTTGTTGTCCCTCTTGCTTATGAGTTGTTTCCATGTGTCCTCTTGGAATATTCGTTGACTCCTTGTGGTTTCTACTCTCATCTGGTGGACTCTCCTTGTCGTCTTGGTCGTCGTTCGGTGGACTCTCCTCGCTCTCCTACAGACATCAAGGTCATAGTTTATGAAATCACGGTGGTAGGTAGCAGATAGATTTCACTGAGGTTTTCCCCTAAATGCATAAAGCAGTTTTGGAACACGCCGACTACAAACAGTTGTGCTGATTGCAATCACCATTGAATACTTTCCTTATGTATTCTAGTTTCCTTCGCTCATTGTTCAATGTTGTCCATTGTTGTTCTGCAAAAGGCGTATTTTTTGTGAGATATTTTCCAGTTTACCTTTTTCGGATCCTACTATGCTTTAGTTTTTCCATCGCACCCTTTCACCCTCTCCCAGCTCTCTAAGTAGTATTTTTCTACCCATTGCAGTTTCTTGCTCAATCTTGACTACTCAAGAAGTTGAAATGAGGGACTCAACAATCATGCCCTCTAGTTCCTCTACATCGTCACCTCCACCCTTACTCATGCACAAGTTCTACGAGATTCCATCATTGCAAGTTTATATGATGGAAGGAATGTTTTTTGGGGGGTTTCATCTGTGTTTTTGTTTGAAATTGAGGCATACATGTGGGTATTTTTACCAATTCCAGATTTGAAGAATGTGGTGACATCGATCAAGGAAGGGGTGGTTAGAAAAAAGGTGCTTTTGATGATCCATTCCATTTGTCACATTAAGATCATATCCAGAAAGGCAGAAGGATATGTGTGAGTATTCAAGAAAGTAAGCAGTTATTCGCTCACCAATGGCATTAGAGAGAGAGAAACTATGTAGAAAATATTGTGTGCCATTCTACGCATTTTCACGTTATGAATATGAAAAGGGAGGGAAGGTAGCTTGAAAACACCAAGGTCCATTATCCAGCCAAACCCCTGATAGTTACAACAAGCATACAATCATCCAATGAACATATGGACTCTTCAACAACACCATTTAAGGTGTCAAGGAGGAAAATTAAGGTGCTCCACCTACTTTGTATTCTAAAGCACCTTCTTCGTCTTGGTTCCTAGGTTGCTTCTCATATCTTACAATATTTTTGTAAGGTATGGTGTTTGAAACTCTTGTTTCTTCATAGGAATGTAATATTAATTCTCAATGGATGGCCAAAATAGGTCAATAGGATTTGGAAGAACAACTTTTTACAACAACAATAAGGAGTTCCTAGAGCATCTCCTGCGTAGATTGAGCCTTAAAAATGATGTCATTCTTGGCTATGTATTAGATTTAGGATATTTCTATTTCATTTTAAAACCCTCCATGTATAAGGGGTTCTCTACGACTTCTTTAGATCTTTAACAATGTGCTTGCTTTGAAATAGAAATTGAATTGCTTAATTTGGTGCTTTCTTTAGCCACCTATGTTGGCTCTGATACTATTGATATGAAAATTGAGTTGTATGCTGATGTTATTCTACATTGGAAGGGTTCAACAAGTTGAGTAAATTACATAAAAATGCCAATGTGTGTGGGGGGGAGGGGGGGCGGGGTGGGGGGGAATGGTTTAGAATTGGAATTCACTGGTTTTGGATGGTTTGAGTACAAAATCGCCCACTACACCATTTGAAGTTTAAGGTCTGATTCTACATTAGGAGGTTAAGATGATCAATTTTTTATAATTTTTTTTAAACTACCTTATGTAAGATGGTTGGATTTTGGATGCATTTCACACAAATAAGGGTTGGCGATGAGAAATATGACAATGGCATTGTGGTTTTGTTTTTAGTATTATAGAGACAGGGAAATTTTTTAAGGATCCATACTTATTTATAAGTGTATAAACCTTGGAAAATATAACCAATTCTTAAAATGTCAACTATAAAATATTTGGTGATATTTGAGTCTAAAAATATTTCAATTTCTAAGGATTTTATGTAGTTTATATAGCCAAAAGAACTTAATATCTGATAGAAATAAAAATGATATTTTTTCTACATGAATTAAAAATTAATTTGCATCCTTTATCAAGTATAGACAACATAGAATACCTCTATCATAATTTCACGACAACCCTCTCATATTTTATTAACAAGTTCTCAATTGAAGTTTCACATAATAAAAGAAATAGAAAAACCAACCCTTGGTATGATAAAGATTGTAAAAGTGCGAGGAGAAAAATTAAGGAAGCTCCTGATGAGTCTCTTAAAATAGAGAAGATAAAAAAGTACAAATCCCTAACTAAAGGGAAAAAATGCAATATATTCATCAAAGTCAAGAAAATCTCTTGCACCTCTCCAAGGTGGCTCCTAAGAAATTCTAGAGGCAGATTCTAACTAGAAAAACTATAGAGAATATTAGAATTTCTTTACATGACTGGAATTCCTATCTTAAAAATCTTTATGAATCCCCTAATGTCATAGATAACTTTGAAACCCTGATCACAACCGAAGAATTTTTCTCATTAGAAGACATAGATTATGGGGTTAAATGTTTGGCTAATGGAAAAGCTAAGTACATTGAAGGTTACCAGGAAGAAATCTTAAAAATTGGAGGTCTTGTCCTCATCCCTCACATCCACAAGATTTTCAATGAAGAATTCAAGCAAGGGTTCCCTAAACCATGGAATCAGAGCCTCATTATCCCTATTTTTAAAAGTGGGGACACAAATAACCCCTCTAATAATCATACAGTTATGATAAGCCCCCTTTTATCCAAGTTATATGGTATTATTATGGAAAATAAGATCAACATATGGCTCTAAAGTGAAGGAAGCGGGCTAAAGGCAAAGTGGTTTTTAGAAGGAAACACTCACAACAGACCACCTCGTTGTGCTTAGGATCATTGTGGAGGAGTGTCGTAATGATAAATCCAATCTATTTGGTTGCTTTGTGGACTTTTGAAAGGCCTTCGATACTGGTCCTAGAAAAAACCTTTGGAATAGATTAGAAGAGCTAAAGGTTCCTTTCGAGTTAAGAGATTCCGAAATAAGGTTATACAATAATGTAATTTCCAAGTTTAAGAACAGCGAGGGGTGGTTGAAAGATATTAAGTGTAATATCGGAGTTAAACAAGGTTTCCCCCTCTCCCCTACCCTATTTGGAATTTACATCGATAAGATAGAAAGTTGTTTAGAAGAAGCAGGTAGTGCTGGCATGATCTTAGCTGGAATAGTCATCATCCTTCTTCTGTGTGTTGACGATATTGTTCTTTTGGCAAGGTGTCCTTATGATCTTGATAAGAAACTAAGACTTCCTAAGGATTTGTGCTCTACCATGGGTATGACTGTTAACACTGGCAAAATAAAACTTATTATTATCAAATCCAAGAAGGACACTTATGCTAATTTTGTGTATCACAATAACAACTTGGAGGAAGTGTCTCCTTACAAATACCTAGGAAATGATATTCATCAGAAGCTCAACTAGAACTATAACATTGAGAAAAGGATTAATGGAGGATTGAAATCCTATTTTGTTCTTGAAAATAATTGTAAAGTAACAAACCTTGTGATGTGGAAATAAAAGAATCTCCTCTTTTAAAATTTAGCCACTCCTGTTATCTTGTATGGGTGTGAGGTTTGGGGTTACAACATCTCTAGAGAGTCCTGGAGAATGATTGAGCAAATACAGAACCATTTATATAACTTATAGCATTAAAATTAAAAGCAATACACCCTATCCTATTCTCCTTATAAAAGAGGGTCTTTTCCCTATTGAGATCCTAGCTATGACTAGGCTCCTGTTGTACAAGCACAAAATAAATAACATGGGAGATCATAGACTTCCTAAGCTAGATTTAAATTCCATCCAAAACCATCTAAGGCTCAAGCGAGGCTAGTAGAAACATACGAGGGCTTGGTTAAACCATTGGGAGATCGATGAAAATGTTGCATTGCAAAATATTAATACATTAAAAATATTGTTACTTCTAAGTTTAAAGAGAACATGTGGTGTGAGAAAGATTTAGAGGCTAAAAGAAAGTTAAGATATTATAAGGAGGTCATCAACCCTACTCTAGAAGATCAAAAGTATCTCTATGTTTTAACTAGTTCAAAGAAAACAATTAATATAGCCAAGATAAGAACGGCCTCTCATGAGCTCCATAGTGAAACTAGTCGTTGGGAAGTTCCTAAAACACCATGGGTGGAAAGGATCTCCCATCTCTGTGAGAATGTGAACATTGAGGATGACAATCACTTCCTCTTAGAGTTCCCTACGTAGACCCACATTAGATCTCAGTTATCTTTGTTGCAATACTGACCTTCCTTGCATTTTAACATGTCAAAATTATAGTGAGCTTGAGATGCTTCTCTCTAAGCCCTTTCAGCATAGGAATACAATTTAAAAAAAAAAACTAAATAATCCATTTCTTTAGATCCAATAGACCAAAATTTGGTCTCAGTGGATGTTAACCATCATCATCATCATAATAATAATTTTTAAATTTTATGAGTAAATTTTTTTTATCCCATAAAAATTGGGCAAAACATGGATTCAAAAAATACAAATTGGTGAATCATTTTTTGGAAAGAAACATGGAAAAAGAGCCCATGGGCTAAATTTCACCCATTTTCCTTGATAGAGAATTTCACTCCTATAGTCGATCTCTTTTATTAGATAAAAAAACAATTATGTGTGATGTTTGTATTTTGGAAGATATATATCAAGGTTTGGTTATGCTGATAGAAAATTCACATTATGTAGGGTCATTTTCTAATTAATGAACGTAGAGAAGCACATAAATTATTGCAAGTGAAGTGAATAGGTCAACACATACATATCACAGAAATAGCACAAGAAACTAAATGGCCAGTAAAATGTCCTTGAAATGGAATATGGTGAAAGGAGAGGCCAATCTCATAAATCTAACCAGCATAATAATAAAGAAAGTCCTATTATCACCATAGTAGTTGCTTGGATAGTGGAGAAATTACTAGTAGAGAAAGATACTCAAAATTCCTTATTAGCATCTATAAAACTATAACACATTTTTATGGCCTTAAACTTATTGTTTTGCCGTAAACGCCACTCCAAATGTGTAAAGGCTCAGGAAGGACGCTTCTGATATGTCCTAGGTCACGATATCTTTATGGAACGTGTCTCTTCCCTCTGCACTCGAGCCTTGGTAGGCCATTTGGAATACTGTCGGATGAACAAAGTTGCTTGGGTGGAGTGGGGTTGGGAGCACTAGAAGCCACTTTTTGATTACATCTCGACTATTAGTTTGTTGTCTAATGGGTGGATTGTATTTGTGTTTCTGGATGAGGAGCATTGTTCCCGTGTCTTGGATGGTATATGGCGTATTGGCAAAGGTTTGTTGGTACTTGGGTGTTGGCACACTAAGTTTGACCCTTTGCAGGAAAGAATCTCCAAGTGACATATGTGGGTATTACTACCACACCTCCCATTTCCTCTGTGGAGCAGATATTTTTTGGAAGGAATTGGGAACACCATTGGATGATTTGTAGTAGTGGATGATGATTTCCACTTGGCTTATGACAAGAGGGTCGCGAGGATTCTTGTCGAGGTGGACATCTCTCGGTATTTGCCAGCTGAAGTGGAAATATTATGTAACGAGCGCTTACTGATCCAGTGGCTCAATTACTTCCACATACCCTTTAGATGTAGCTGTTGTCATGCTGTGGGACACTTGAGGAACTCCTGTCCTAATAGATTTTCTAGAAGAGATGACTCATGATTTGTGGACTCTTATTCATATTCCCCTCCGACTAGCCGTTTAGTGGGTCAGTGTCTTCCCCTAGGTAACTCCGTTGAGCCTCTTTCTCCCACTGATTTTGTCTCTGATTCCTTTTTAGAGGTGGTAGATGATTTGATTATGACTCATAATAAATCTTCTGTCCCCCCGTTATCCTCCTCTTCTTTATCGATTTCCCCTCCTTGGGTTCCATTGATGGAATAGGACCTAACTCTCACGGTCGAATCACAGCCAAATGATTCTAATTTACCTCATGCCTCGGTGGACCTTCCTCTTATCACTAGTCATGCCCACACACAGGATCCCTTACTGGATCCACCTCCTCTTGGGATGGATAAGTCCATGCCTTCACTAGCTTCGCTGGAGGATTTTCCTCCTCTCGCACCTTCTAGACCTCTCTCGTGTCACACCTCTCCCAACCATAGTCCCACCTCCTCTCCCTCGTTCTCCAACCCTACACTCAAAAAATCCCTTTCAATATTCACTGCTTCTACCCCCACTTCTCCCTCCACCTTACACCTCAATTCCATCCGTTTTGCTAATGTAACTGCCTGTAAAAAATCCAAAGGGAAGAGGGATATTAGGGGTGACTTCTACTCAGCCTATCCACCATATATTCCTCTTTCTATTCATATCAAGGATGCTGCCAGAGGTTACTCATCCAGGGGACTTAGAGCAATGTCTCCCCAAAAGAATATAACTTGATGATGATCCTCTCCTTTAACATACATGGTCTGGGAGGTAAGACAAAATCACAAAACCTCCGTGCACTTCTTAAAACCTTTAACCCTGATTGTATTCTTCTTCAGGAAACAATGTGGAGTGCTTCCCCTGCGCTTTTTGCCTTCTCAAAAATCCTTCCTTCCTGGGAATTCTGTGCTATCAGTGCGTTTGGACTCTCGGTTGGCCTTCTCTCTACCTGGAACCCATCAAAGGCAAATTACAGGGCTTATCAAACTTGTTCCGGTCTCTTGTTACATGCTACTATTCATGGGATGTTTGTTCCTATTCACATCCTCAATGTGTATGGTCCTTATCATGACCATGATATTTTTGGGACAAAGCTTATCGTGGAGGGTTTCTCAGCCTACCGAATCTCATGTTAGGTGGGGACCTCAATCTCACCCTACACTCTTCTGAGATCTGGGGTACAAAGGCCTCCTTAGACCCCCTCTCCAGCCTCTTCTTATCTCTTTTTGAGTCTATGGGTCTTGTGGATGTGGCTCCACTGGTAACTAGGCCTACATGGCACAATGGTAGAGTGGGTAATGAGGGTATTAGTAAGCACCTTAACCTTTTTCTCATCTCTCAATCCCTAATTCCATCCTTGGGGATTCATCGGACTTGGACCAAATGTGTGGACTTATCTTACCATTTTCCTATATGCCTTGAATGGAGCAAGCAGAGAGGCACAAGTGCCTACCCTTTCAAATTCAATCGCTCTTGGCTCAATGACCTAGACTTCAATGATGGGTTTTTGAAGTGGTGGTCATCTAACTGCGTTAGTGATAGCCCCCAAGGTATTGAGGAGTTGTGCCTTAAACTGCGCAACCTCAAACATCACACGAAGGGATGTATAAAGGGCAAATTGGGGTGTATGGATTCTGCTTCTTCTTATCTTGACCAAGCCATAGAATCAATCCTGTCTCGTCCATCAAATGGTATCCTTTCTAGGGAGGAGTTGGCACATCTGACTCTTCTCAGAGCTGAGAGGCAGAAGATTTTGGACCATGAACTGCTTACCTGGAAACTGAAAAGCATAACAAAATGGGCCCTTCAGGGTGACTCAAATACCAAATATTTTCATGCAGTGGCCTCAGAGAGGCGAAACCAAAACACGATCTGGCTTTTGGAAGATTCTGATGGTAAATGAGTTGAAGATGAGGCTGCCTTAAAGGATCTGGGCAAAGCACACTTTGCTAGTATTTTTAAGGATGATGGTGGTACTTGTTTGGCTCATCAACTTAAGGTGGTCTTGCTCTTTCCTAGGATGATTCCCATTGAACACTCTTCCCTCCTTTCTTGTCCTGTCATCCTAGAAAAAATTGAACACTCTCTGAAGTCTTTTAAAAAAGACTGTAGCCTGGGACCAGATGGATGGCCTGTGGAATTCTACCTAAACTACTTTGATCTCATGGGCACTGTTTTATTGTCTGCTGTTGATTTGACTAGGGTATCGGGCCTTATTCCCCCTTCTTTAAACTTGACTTTCCTAGCTCTCATTCCTAAGAAGGATAAGCCTCAGACCTTTGTTGATTTTAGGCCCATCTCTTTATGCAACCTTTTTTACAAACTCATTGCAAAGGTCATTGCAGGAAGGATTAAGCTCTTCCTGGATCTATGTATCTCCCAAGAACAATTTGGGTTTCTTAAAAATCGCCAGATCTCTGAACCTATTAGAATTGTACAAGAGGTCCTTCACTCGGTTAAAACAAAAAATCTTTGTGCCTTCATTCTTAAACAGGACCTAATTAAGGCTTTTGATTGAGTTGATTGGACTTATGTCATGCTAATCCTGATCCAAATCGGAGTTCCTCTCCTCACTGTCAATTGGATTTTGGGATGTCTTTCTTTGGATAATTTTGCGGTGCTAGTTAATGGGACTCCCTCGAGATTTTTTTCTGCTTCCCAAGGCATTCACCAAGGTTGTCCTTTATCCCCTCTCCTCTTTATCCTTGTCATTGAGGGCCTCAATCTTCTCATCAAGGATGGCAGGACAAATGGACTTATCTGGGGTATTAGAATCTCTCCCTCCCTAGCACTAACACACCTCCTCTTTCTTTATGATGTGATTCTCTTGGGTTCAGGTACTCTTCTAGATTGGTCAGTCTTTGATGTTATTCTAGAGACATTTTGTAAAGCTTCGGGCATGAGCATCAGTATAGAAAAATCTTGATTCCTTTATAACAATACTGCCTCTAACTGTCTTAATGATTTAGTTAGAGTTCTACCTTACAGGGTGATGCCATTACATATTGGGTTTAATTACCTTGGTTACTTCTTGAAGCCTCTTGGTTATAGAGTCAGTTATTGGATCTGGCTTGTTAAAAAGTTTGAAAAAAGGATTTGTAATTGGTCTCACAAGTTTTTGTCTCTCAGGGGAAGATTGATCCTTATCCAATCTGTCCTATCTAGTATTCTAGTTTACTGGATGGGATTAGCTCCTATACTGGCCTCGATTCTGCACAAACTTAGAAGTATTATGTTTGACTTTCTTTGGTGTTCTTTTGATAACAAAAGTAGATATCACCTAGTCAATTGGTGGGATCTCTCTTGGCCCAAGGAACTCGGGGGTTGGGGAATTAAAAACCTTCATTGGTTTAGTATCTCCCTGCGACTTAAAACTCTTTGGATGGTTCTCCATAGCGAAGGATTATGGAATCAAGTTCTAATCTCCAAATATTTGAAAAGCCTCACGGTGATAGAATGGCTCAGGAATAAACGATTCAGCTCGCACTGTGTTTCCATCATGTGGAGAGGTTTCTTACAGACTCTCCCTTGGATTGGTAATCACCTAGCTTGGCAAGCGGGGGATGGTAAAAACATTTTGCTGGGTGTGGATCTGATTGTAGGTGCACATGCGTCTTTCAGTATTCCCGAAGACCTGAGATTGTACCTGGAGGATTTGGATATTTGTACCCTCTCACAGGCTCATAACTCTCTTTCCAATGCCCGGAGCTATTGGTATATAGCTGATGATTTGGATCTTGGAGGTTCTTTTAAATAGGCTTGGAATGTATATACAGAGGGTCTATTATGTGGAGGTATTCATCTCTCCACGCGATCTGATGCTCTTGTATGGGATTATAATAAAAAAATGGGAACAATCTCTGCAAAAGTAGCTTATGATTGTATTGTACATTCTTACTCTCTTCTAGTGGACACTACTTTCTGTGCATTACTGTGGGACAAGTCTCTCCCAAAAAAATATCTTGCTTCATCTAGTTGGCTCTCAAGAACCAAATTATCACTTGGGAGAATCTACAGAAAAGGGGGAAAGTTGGTCTTGGTATGTGTGCTCTTTGTTCTTCGGAAGGGGAGTCTGTGGATCACTTGTTCATAAACTGCTCTGTCTGGAAAACTGTTGCTGAACATATATGTGATCAATACCATCTTCCTACCTTTCCTTCAAAGGATTCTCTCATGATAGTCTTAAGAACTGGGACTGGCATCTTACCTCGGTCCTCGCCTCTCTGTCTGTTACCTTTCCATATGATGTGGATAATCTGGAAAGCTTGGAATCAGGCTATTTTCGAGGGGGAAAAAAGGAATATTTATAGTATTGTCCAACAGATTATTTACTCAGCACAATCTTATTCTTCTCCGTCAGTCAATGTTTAAAAAAAAACCTGAGTGATTGGCTTGCCTCCTTGTAAGAAATTTCCCTGTGTATTTATTGATGGTGCCTCAAACTGCAAGGTAGCTGGTGTTGAGTATTTCTTATACTTAAATGAGTCTCATCATTTTGAGTTCGCGCTGGGGGTTGGATATGGCACAAATACAAAAGCAGAATTGCTTAGTTTATGGGCTCTTTTGATTTCTTCCCATATGATGGGAATCCCCTTATCCCACATTTACAGTGACTCACAAGTCATCATTAACTGGGAAAAGGGATCGACTGTTCTCTCCCCTCCAGATCTCCTTCACTAGTGCAGGGAGAAAAAAAATCTAATTCTTAGATTTAGGGATCTTTTGTTCTCCCACATCTACCAAGAGCACAATCGGATTACTGACCGTCTCTCTAAAACTACTCTCTCATATTCTCCGGGTTCTAGCAGTTTTACATAATTTTTTGAGAACCAATTGGTGTCTCATGATACCTTTCAGCTCTTTTGAGCATGGATAGGGGAGCTTACCCCCCTCTATATTATATATCTTGATGCACATTGAGCCATCACTTTTAGATTGTTGATCAGTGCTCTTTGGCACTCGATAGATGTGGCTGAAGTGACTGACCACTTATATGATGAGACAATTTTCTGATGGGATTCTTCTTTTTACTGTTCTGTCTTCTCCCTGGCAGCGGTCTTGAAGTTTCACATGGTTTTACATGTGCTTCTCCACTTTATGTAGTGCATTATGGGATGATTGTACTGATGACCTTTGATTCTTTATAAGAATAACAAGACATGCTTTTTTCTTTCTGAAAAAAAAAATGATTCTTCATATGTATTCTGGCCTTTCCAATATATGGTTATGTCACATGTTTGAGAATTTATGGCTCTAATAATGCACGTGGTTATTTGATGTAACTCTTTCAAAGATGCAAAATTTTCTTTTAGCAATACCAAGATTAATTATCGAGGCACTTCTAAGTTCAATTGCTTCATATGAACCAATTTATTTTTCATCTGCATTCTGGCATTTCCGATTACATGCTTCTGTCACTTATTTGATCATTTATGGATCTAATAATGCACATGGTTATTTGATGGAATTCTTTCAAAGATGAAAAATTCTCTTCTAACAATACCAAGAATAAAGATCCAGACACTTCGAAGTTCAATTACTTCATCTGAGCCAACTAATTTTTCATCTGCATTCTGGCCTTTTTTATTACATGGTTATATCACCTGTTTGAGAATTTATGGATATAATAATGCACATGGTTATTTGATGGAACTCTTTCAAATATGCAAAATGCTCTTCTAGCAATACCAAGCCTATAAAGATCGGACACATGACATGCAGATGATTCATTTAAGGATGCACCTCCCCCATTTCATGGCAAGGGAAAACATGTTCATATTTTAAGGGCGCAAGTCAAGAAGAGGGTCATTGGGAAAAATTTGAAAATCTGAATGGATACAAACATCACCCCCAATTTTCAACTTCTTAAACCAGATCCACCTTATTTTCACCTATTCGACTAGGACAATCTCTCTTTTGTATTTACAATTTTAGTTAACTATTACAGATGGCAGCATGCCACAAATGTTATCACCATTTTTCAAATAACTAATATAATAAACTACATTGTTTTTACCTTTTTTTACATGTCAACTCTGAATCATTACAAATGTTATTAGCTTACATTCCAAACATGCAACATTTTGTTTGAAGAAATTGTTTGATGTTTCTTTTGAGGCTGCCTAAATCATGTCACAAAAATCTATATTTATATTCCCTTTTCTTTTCAAACTTTTAATTTAAAAAAATGAATTTTCACCAATTTATCCTTTTAAAAGAAAAGTCAAGTTCTAAAGTTATTCCATTATAATTCTACGATGAATTTTATAATTTTTTACGAGATAAATTCATTGTTGGAATGCTGCATGTGATATTTACTCCAAGCCATCTAGCAATTGTTATGTACTAGCAATTGCCCCCCAAAAAGTGCAATAATACACTGATAAGTTGATGTATGAGGGTGAAATGTTTGGAATGGGGAAACTAAAACCGAATTAGTATTTTTCAAAGGAGGAGGAATTAGGTAGAGTTGTGAAAAATATGTAGTTTATATAATAATGATTGCATTTATATTTAATTTCTTGTCTAAAAAATAATACAAAGAAAGCCAAAGGTAAACTATTGACGATAGAGGAAGAGGGAGAGGAAAAAAAATAAGACCCTAAGAAGTGGAAAGAGAGAGTTGTATGGAAGAAATAGTTGTCTAGGTAACAATCATGAAAGGATCGACATGAACAATAGTTATTTAAATTAGTGCATTGCTACATTAAGATGCATGGTGAATGTTCTTGATTCATTTGGAATTGTCCATAATAGAAGACCTCAAGAGCCCTTTTACAAAAAATATATATAAGTGGTGTAGACATAGATAAACACGAACATGATTTGAACTAGAGAAACTAGCAGTTGTCATAACCCCAAAATTTCATAAAAATTTAAAATTTTTAAGATAACATAAAATGTCTGAATACACAGTTCACTAACTACTAGCGGTTAGCAGAAAAATGAAATAGTTTAACAATTAGTATTAATTAGTTTAAAAATACAATAACTAATACAACTTTCATTTTCATAAATTATATAAGAATGACTTGCATCCATATTGCTTTTAGCTTCACTAATAATTTTACTTTTTTGCAAGTAGGTGAAAATCTATCTTTCAAAACTCGGGGCTTACTCATCATTATGCTAATGCAGATGGACTGCTAGTTCTTATAGGTTCAACAGGTAACGAACGACCAGGTAGGAGTTTAATTTGTAAGGTAGCGAGAAATATTTCTGTTGCATGTTAATATGCTAGTAAATAAACTGATTATTTAAAAGCAAAGCTCCGACGAGGTAAAGTAAATTTCTTCCACAGTTTTGGTTCTAAGATAGTATTCAAATTTTAACCATAAAGATTTTTATCCTTGACATACTTAGCTAAACAAATAGATCCTTACTATGAGCTTAGAGCTCAAGTTCTTTGATATACAATTACTTTTATTGTAACATGCTCATACTGCTAATGTTATGCTCAAATGTACTGTCTTTTATGCATGAATGTACTCCTATAATTCTCAACGGTAAGGATTTCCAATAGATTACATATTTCTATTTTGTCTCTTCCTTACCAGCCATGAAAATTATTAACCTGTTCTTTGTATGTAATTATGCTAAACATTAAGTTATAAACTTCAATACTTAAATTATTGCCTTGCTGCAAGTATTATTGCAACAATATACAACACCACATTATTTTTATAATGTACCAAATATAATTGCTACTTATCCATAGGTAGCCTTACTACCTGGTAATTTCAATGATATAATGTAAGTTTGGTTCTTTGTAACTAGATACATTATCTTAAGGTGGAATACTACCTAACCTCCACTTCTATAAAGTCGATTCAAAGGCAAATACACTATTAGTGTTATTTCTGTAGTTTATAAATCTTATGCATGGTTTACACAATAGTAAGATTACTATTGTAAATGTCACCATACTATAATAATTTGTAGCTTATACTAACTACTATGGTAGATTCTACTACCTAAAAACTTCTATCCTAAGGTCGTCATCAAATTAAAACATTATAAATAAAATTACTATACTATGCTAGAACCAAGCAAGCACCAACATTCATATAATGACTTTGTAAACAATGATAAGATCCATCAAAACTGTAATTTGCAAAGTAAGCATGCAAATCATTTTTTATAAATGTTTATACTATGGTCGACCTCGTGATTGTTTTATTGGCAAGGTTTTTACACCTTTACTCTATGGTCAATGACATAGATTCGTTATTAACAATTATAACAAACCTAAATAGCATTAATTGCAATGATATAGTTTTTTATTTCAAAATGAATATATATATATACATTCTATAGTCGATTGCAAAGTTTTGTTATTGATCATGGCAATGATATGTTGATAATTGAAAGCACAAGTTGACTATAGACAAGAACCTTGCATGGTTAAATTATTTGAGAGGCATGTGGTCTTCTCTTGTCCATGCATTGGCAACTTAAAAAGGCAGGAAACCCTATTCACCTGTCATTTGACTCTGAGGGTTTCGTCGGCCTGCGGGCTTCTCTGTGTAGTTTTCCTAGCAGCCATGAGAGGTTTTTCCTCTACTTTGCTTGCTCTGTAGCTTGTGTTTGATACTATGTGGTCTCATTACTTAGTCTTAAGGTCTCGAATCTTCTTGCTTGTAATCTTTACTGTGCGAGTGGTTATTTGTTTAAAAGTTTGGCTCATAGCCTATACAAGGTTTCAGCTATGTCTTACTTGTTTCTCGTCACGACTTTGTGGAGTTTAAGTTGGTTTGATACTGTCTCCACTCCAGGGTCGGCATAGGGGTTTGAATACTCCTTTGTGTAATTCACTTAAGTTGGTGACAACTCCTTCACTACTTGATTTCTCTTCTTACTTACAGGTAATAATAAATTCAAATCAATTATCTGTTATGAAATCTCTTTGTTAAGCTTTATTGTAGTTAGGGTTTAAGCTTAGAAGCTGAGTATTGTTCTAATGCTCGGTAATGTGTTCTTTGCAAGAACCTGCAACAGCTCCAATCTCTAATGGAAAGAAAATACATTTTTCAGCTTTGGTGAACTCATGGCCCCAACCGGTAAGCCTTGGTTTCGATGTGGGTTTTTCCCTACTTGCGATGAGGGTTGTTGGAAGGAAAACTACAGTGCTTAGAAGCATGTTTTTGGTTTCTTCGCTAGTTAAAATGTTTTAGTATGATGCTACTCCAGTTTAATTTAAAAACCCTTGCTATTTACGGTGGGTAATACCGACTCTTAAGTCGTGATATGTATTTAGTTTTTGGTTAAGATTTATCCTTGCTGCTCAACAATGTAATACAATTGATTTTTTAAAAAGAAAAGATTCGTTAAGCTTTGAATTTCTATTTGGGATCTGTCTCATTTTACTCTTAAATGTGAACTGTGGTTTCGTTAGCTTGTAAATAATGTGTTTATTATCTTGTTTAAAAGATTTATAATATGTATTCTACTTACAAGAAAAGACTGGGGTCAGTCTAATGCATAGATTGTAGCCTTCTTGTTAAGTTTGTTTCACAGTTAACAATGTAACTGGTTGTAACTTATTACTGGTTAATTTGTATTTGGATAATTAGTTTAAGGGGTTTTGACCCTCAAGTTTTTCTTTCACAGGTTATAAACCTGTTTGTTTTAAAAATAAAATGCACCTATAAATGTAATTCTCAGTTTATTTCATTTATTATTTATATTTACATTTGTTTTTATTTACTACTCTGTAATCTATAATTATTTGGAGCTCTATAGAGAAAAGAAAGTTAACTTAAGAACTCTATTTAATTTTCATGTATAAAGGGATTATTAACAAAACCCTAAGCTGGTTTTTATTAAGTAGTAGTTAATATTAAGTTAATATTTTAAAAGAAGAAAATTGTTTGGTTATTAACTTGTTTATATACTTTCTTGAAGATTAGTTATTATCTCCTATAAACTTGTATGTCTTATCAATATACTATTACTGTAATACTAGTGTAATTTACTATTTCTTTTACCTGCATTTTCATATAGTTAAACTAAGTAAAATAGTAAATACAAACAAACCATAACACTCCTTTTTTATTGCATTTTAAACATTGAAATAAAATTTACTCTGCTATCTACAGATACAAAATCATATCTACTATTTTCATTCTCTTAAGAATTATTTCATCTACTTAAAGCATTCTAACTGTGCTAGAGTACGACCTGGTTTCCAGGTTTGGAAAAAAATAGCTTAGAAATTTAATTTCTTTCTATTTCATTACTTCCCTGAACCATTTCATTGCTATAAATAATCAAATAAGAATACTTAATCTAACATTTCACAAGCTCTGAACTTTAACATTCATGTAGCAAATAATCTAAGATTTATTTAACTCAGATAGTAAAATAAAATAACATAGAAACTGTTGAGGACAAGACGACAATAGCTTTAGGAGGTCGTTCCTCCTTACCAATCTCCTGGAGAGCGCTCAAACAACTCTTCCCCAGGACTCCCGATCTTGTTCCTGGTCTTCTTGGATGAGAAGTGGGTGGAGAATGCAACTATAGAACCCTTTGTCACCTGACTAGTTCAATATCTTAGTAAAACAATCTGCTCTCAGCAGTATGACCTTCAACTTAAAAGCTGCAACTAGATCAATCAGCAGTTATCCCCTCAAACACTTTTCAGTTTCCCCTCCATTGAATTTCTCTGAAGTAAATTCATTCACCCTGAATGATCGCTTCTCTAGAATAAGCAGCCTTAGCTCTCTTCAATGGGAAATTTTATAGAGATTCCTAGGTCTTCTGGGTCGGTTTTCATTAATTGAGCCACCTGCTCTAATTCCACTTTCTTGGGGAATCATGACCACAAATATAGGGAGGTTACCACCTACAACAGTTGGAAGTGGTTTAACGATGCTGTCACATGTCAGTTTGCTCTCCACCTATTCTCCTCCACCAATTTGACCAGTAAACACTCTTTTAACATCTCTCCTAAGCTGTTGTCTCCTCATTTATTTATTTATAAATAAAATATTCTGAATTTACATTAAATATCCTTGACCCCACTGGGTCATCAATTACAACTTAACATAAAATTTAACATAATGTTCCTGAAATAATGTAAAATTGTTTTTTGCAAAATTGGGGCATGTGACAATAGTTGTTCTCAAAGATGAGAAATGGAAAGTTTCATTGAAATTATTCAAATACCTGAGAGGAGGGGGGTGAATGAATTATTTCAAAAGCTTACACCATTCTCAATATTTAAAACAATATCACTGATTACAGATTTACAATAATGGTAATGCAACAAGTATAATAGAAGGAATGATGATCATCAATCACACACACATAATAGAGACAATCAAATCTCATCTTTATTGGAGCACCTACTCAAATGAGGCTGCAACCTCTGTTTCACAAATTCCTTCTTGTGGAGAGCACCAACCCTCATGTTTTTCTAGCACCCACTAAAATAACATTCTCCAACTATAACTGAGTGGAAGCAACAACTTCCACTTGTACAGAGAAGACAACATGTTTTTCCTAGAACCACCCTACCACTCTTGTTCCTTATATTTTAAACATGCTCATTACAATATGTAGAAAAAAAGATATAACAATGCATACCAACTCTGTTCTGGTCTACTTCTGGATTTGCTTATGCACCTTGGTTCTCCTCATTGTCTATGTTCTAGATATTATTGAAGGAACTTAGAGTCCTCTTTCATTATGCAATCCCCACTTTGAAGACAATCCATGCACCAATGCTATGCCTCAAGAGAGCACTTACCTCCATTCATCATGCACATCCTCTTACACATATCGATCCTTAAACCCTTCACCTATTTATATTTCTGACTATTCATTTTAATAATTGATCAAAACCATTCGATGCCTTATGATAGACAATGAGTCTGATTGATGTGTAATCGTGTGTTTTGGTAACATATCTTAGCAATTTTGGCTTCTTCTGCTATTGTCTTTTTATGCAACTATGACTCTTCTGCAATTTTGTTTCTTCGGAAAATCAGAGTTTCTGCAATTCTAGATCCACACCATCAATTTCGTGCAACCTCTCTTGTCATCGTTGATCCAAAGTAGAACTTATCAAATACCTGCTTCCATACATCTTTTTCTACAAACTCCTTTCACGACGTCGATTTCTGGTGCAACATTTCCCGATCATTGATCTTAGATCCAATGTAGGTTGCAAATACCGAGTTTTCAAAATTTGTTTAAACAACTTACACAACTTCTGCTTTCCTCCTTCCACCTGGAAGATTCCTTCCACGCCGTAGATTTATTATCCACCCTTTCCTGACCATCGATCTTAGATCCAGTGCGAATTGCGGATCCTGGGTTTTTCAAAATNCTTCCCCCTGGAAGATTCCTTCCACGCCGTAGATTTATTATCCACCCTTTCCTGACCATCGATCTTAGATCCAGTGCGAATTGCGGATCCTGGGTTTTTCAAAATTTGTTTAAAAAAATTCCATACTTTTTGCTTTTTGCCTTCCTCCTACAAAACTCCTTCCGCACCATTGATTTCTTGTGCAACCTTTCCCGACCATCGAGCTTAGATCTACTGTAGATTGTGGATCCTGGGTTTTCAAAATTTGTTTAAACAACTTCCATACTTTTCACTTTCTGCCTTCCTCGTGCAAAAATCATTCTGCGTCATCGATTTCTTGTGTGGCTTCACACCTGACCGTCAGATCTGTTCATTAGATTCAAACTTTGCGTATTTAATGTTATTCGTTGATTACTTTTGCAGGTTCATACCTAACCATCGGACCTGTTCATCAGATTCAAACTTTTCATATTTACTCCTGACCATTGATTTGTTTTGCAGGTTCATACGTATCAGTTAGATCTGTTCATCATATTCAAACTTTATGGACTTTTCCTAAACCGTTTTTTTTTTTTGCGGGTTCACACCTGTCCATCGAATACCTGCACAAACCATGAATTCTTCTAAGTCCTATGCTTATCTGGATCATGCTTGGAACTATGTTTCCATCAATGAAAACCATATCACACTATGATATATTTCTGTACGATCGCAATACCTCCAACAATCTCCCCCTTTGGCATTGATGGAAACCTTCAAATTCTGGATCCATGTTGTGCTTGTAATCATGAATTTGTTTATCATCTGTAACAAAAAACTTCTCCCCCTTTGACATCAATGTCAAAGAAGACTCTATAGAAAATCTCCCCCTGTGAAAGTGAACAAGTTATTTGGAATAATATATGATACCTAGCTTCTGGTGTAGGTACTCAAACTATGTCTTTGGTAAGGGTTTAGTGAAGATATTAGCAATCTGTTTTGTAGAAGAAATAAAATTCAATCAAACCACTTTGTTTGTAACCTGCTCCCTTAAGGAGTGATACTTAATAGGTATGTTCTTAGTCTTAGAATGCAGGACTGGATTTTTGGACATACTAATGGCACTAGTATTATCACAATGGAGAGGAATGGGATCAACATATTTTACCTCCAAGTCTGCTAGTGTCTAGATCATCCAAAGTATTTGTGTACAAAATATGGAAGCACTAATGTATCCAGCGTCTGTAGTAGGTAAATATATTGAGCCTTGATTCTTACTCAACCATGCAACTAAAGAATTTCCCAAGAAGAATGCACCTCCACTTGTGCTCTTTCTTTCATCCAAGCAATTTTCCCAATCAGCATCTAAATATGTAGTTAACTGAAGATTATTATTTCTAGGATACTAGAGGCCATAAGTCATCTTTCCCTTCAAATATTTAAATATGCTCTTAATAGCCACCAAATGACTTTGCTTAGGAGCAGATTGAAATCTTCCTACCATTCCAACAACTTGCATTATATCAAGACGAGATGTTGTGATGTACAAGAGACTTCCTATCATTGATTGATACATTCTTTGATCAACATCAGGTGATGGATCATCATTGATAAGTTTATAACCAAAAACTATAGGTGTACTAAGAGATGACGAATCTTCAATCTGAAATTTCTTCAAAATCTCCTTCAAATATTTTTCTTGGGAGAGAAATAAACCTTCAAAACTCTGAATAATGTGAAGACCAAGAAACAATGACAATTATCCTATCATTGACATCTCAAAATCATATTGCATGGAATTATCAAAACACTGCACAAAAGAATCATTAGTGCATCCAAAAATAAGGTAATCCAGATACACTAAAACAACTAATAGATTATCACCTTCATATTTGATATACAAGTTACAGTTAACAATACCTTTCTTGAATCCTTTGTCTAGTAGATATTTATCTAGTCTATAATACTAGGATTTTTGTGCTTGTTTCAATCCATATAGAGCCTTATTGAGTCTGCAGACATTGTCAGGATGTTTTTCAGTTGGAACCCTTCAGGTTTCTCTATATAGACTTCTTCTTCTAGATCTCCATTGAGAAAAGCTGACTTAACATCCATCTGATACACTTTGAATTTCTTATGACTGGCATAGGAAAGAAACACTCTGATAGATTCCAATATTGTCCCTCAACTTGGGCATACCCCTCATAGACCAATCGAGCTTTATTCCTCACAATTTGTCCTTGTTCATTCATCTTGTTTTTAAACACCCACTTGGAGCCTATTACATTTTTATCTACAGTTCTAGGAACCGATTCCCAAATATTATTTTTCTCAATCTATTCAAGCACTTCATTCATGGCTTTAACCCAATCTTCATCCTCATTGGCCTCTTCAAAATTCTTAGGTTCCGTCATAGATAGGAAAGCAATATGATATTGTTTTGAAGCTTTGATAAAATTTCTTCTTATCTACACTCCTTTATTCTTGTCACCAATTATTTGAAATTCAGGATTAATCTTCTGAATGATTCTAGAAGGTGATTTTGTTTTTGTCTATTGACTTGAATTTGCCTGAGTGTTTGCACTTTCATCATCTGACTTTGAATCTTCTTTTTCTGATTCTTGGACATGTTCTTCCTTAAATTCAACTGTATCTTCTCTGTTTGGTACAACACTGCTTATTTGAATATATTTTATAGGGATTCCTTCATCGATTTTAATGTCAATACAATCAACCAATTTATGTAGTCTCTTATTATAACAAGTGTACCCTTTACTGTTTGCAACATATCCTAAGTAGATACCTTCATCAACCCTGCCATCATCATTTCCCAAGATGTTAATAATTATTTTCAATATAACATTTACTTCCAAAGAGTTTAAAGTGTTTGATAGAAGTAATTCTTCCAAATCATAGTTCATAATGAGTCTTATCACTGTTCGGCCTTAGGTGATATTTGTTAAGAATATGGACATATGGGTGAATTTCCTCTACCAAAGATGTCTGATAAATATTCCTTTCATTCACCATTGATCTTGCCATCAGTTGTACTAACCTATTCTGTCTCTCAACTACTCCATTTTGTTGTGGGATCCTTGGAATAGTGTATTCTCTTTTAATTCCATGTTTATCACAAAAATACTTGAAGTCTCGTGAGCTGAACTCTCCTCCTCTATTAGATCTTACTGCCTTCAGTCTTTTTCTTGTTTGATTCTTAGTCACAGCCTTAAAAATTTTAGACATTTCAAGCACTTCAGATTTTTATTTTAGAAAAGAATCCCATGTAAGTCTAGAATAATCATCAATGACTAGCATAAAATATATTTCTCCTCTTGTGCCTTCCTTTCTTGATGGTCCACACAAATCCATATGCACTAATTGAAGTGGTTTGTTTGTTCATGTGAAGTTCTTGGATTTAAACTGTGTGCGAGTCAATTTTCCCATTTGACAAGGTTTACAAACAGAATCATATGGATTTTATATCTTTGGAAAATATTTTACTGCCCCATTGTTCACAAGCTTGATTATATGACCAAAGTTTAAATGTCCAAGTCTCCTATGCCAAAGCCATCTTTCATCATATTTTATTATATGACATTCTTCTTTTCCTTCTTTCAAGACATAGACACTATTTTCAATTCTTATACCTTTTGTAACCAACTGTCTTGAGGGTACACATTTTATATTGCAATCTTTAAAAGTGAAAACAACTTCACATCCTCTATCAGAAACCCTGGCTGACACTAAGAATATTATGTTTTATTCCATCTACAAACTACACATCTCGGGCTTTCCCTTTGCCATTACTCAACTTTACCATTCCTTTTCCTTTGATTTTCTTTAGAGCATCATTTCCAAAAGTTACATTTCCTGATTTAGTTTCACTTAGAGACATAAACTTACTTTTATCACTAGTCATGTGTTTGGAACATCCACTATCAATATACCATGGGACTTTTGTTATTTTGAATAGAAAGTAGTAAACCACATTTGTTATTTTATTTCTTCTTCCAAACTTATCACTTTCAGCAGAATAATTCACTCTTGGGTCTGTTTTGTAATCCTTCAGATGATAGTTTGAGGCCTTGTGTCCAAATATATGACAAACATAACATTCTAGATCATTGTATAGTAGATAAAAAGAGATGTTATATCTATAATGAGTTATTATTTTAGTTGTGAACTGAGTTATATGTTGTTCTTGTTTGATTACTGGTTGTCTTGTTCTATGTTGCAACAACTGACTATTCTTTGATTGAATATTTCTAAAATTAAATGCATAGTTTGTAGCTTTGTGGACAAAATGAGAGCAACAATAACAGTAACCATGGAAAAAATTTTGCTACCCGAATCTTGGAGGTCTTCCCTTTTGTTGACTATGATTCTAAGCAATCGTTGGTTGATAAATCTGATCTGAATTTCTGAATTCGGTACTTGTTTCATTTACTTTTGTTTGCATAGTATGTTCACATTCTGACTTGTTGCTACTTGAAACTTCTTCATAGCCAAGACCTATTTTTAACCATGGGGACCTTTGTTTGCTAGGAATGTTGTTCAATTCTTCTAAAGCTTTAATACTTGAAATATTTTGGTGGTACATAGATTGAAATTTCTGCAATTCTTTCCTAGCGATCACTACTTCTTCTTCCAATGCTTCACATCTCTTTTTCCCTCCTATTAATTGTTGTTTAAAAAGATATTATATTTTCTTTGTCTCTTCTAATTCCAATATTTACAAGGAAATATCTTCACTTGGTTATTTACCATTCTTTTCATAATGCATCAATAATTGTTTTTGTTTCCTCTTATTCAATATGAGCCTATCAATATCCTCTAGAGCACTGATTAGTTCCCCTTCCATATCAACCATAGATTCTTCATCATTCAGGTCACTTCATGTATATTCAATTCCAAAATATTCTATGGCCATAAGCACAAATTTATTCACTTCATCTTCATAAGATGAATCGTCGTCTGTCGCTTTTGAAGAATCAACATCATTCACACACAAGATTTTCTTTTTATACTTAGCCTCTTTATTGCATTTATTGAATGTATAATTTTCTTCATCATCAGAAGTCTGCCTTTTTTTATTATGGGGACATTTAGATGCAAAATGACCCATTTTACCACATTTAAAACATTTAAAGGGAATCTTTCCTTTGTATTTACTTCATCCTTTCTTCAGCCTCCTTACAAATTTTCCTCTGCCACATCCATTTTAGAATCAATGTTGTTATCTGCTTTAAAGGATGCTTCTCTAGTGTTGGATTTATCTTTACCAATCCTCATTTCATAGGATGTCATAGTACTTAGGAGTAGGTCAATCGACAGAGTTTTGAGATCACTTAATTCTTCTATTGCTAATACTTTGGGATTAAATCTTTCAAGAAAAGATTTTAAAATTTTTTGAACTAAGGATGATTCATCAAACTTTTCACCAAGACCCTTCATAGTATTTGCAATCTCTTCTATTCTTAAGAAATATTTATCGACTATCTCATCCCCATTCATCTTTATCTGTTCAAATTTTAGTCCATATGTATGTAGTTTGGCATCCTTTACTTTCTCATTTGCTTCACAACTTGTTACAAGCTTATCCTGCATCTCTTTTGCAGATTCAAGATGCATTACTTTAAAAAACATAGACTCTGCAAGACCACTCAGGATAGCATTCATTACCTTTGAATTAAAACTAAATTCCATCTTATCACCTCTAGAGGCTAGCACAAATGGCTTTACATGGCCAGTGTCTACTACATACCAAACATCAGCCCAAGGACATTATATAGGTAATCATTCTAACCTTCCAAAAGGAAAAAATTGGTCCATCAAAGAGAGGAACCTTATTGGATGAATTCCCTTCATAAGTTGTCATGTTTAAAGTTACAGATCTACCTTTAAACAAAAGGAACCTGCTCTGATACCAATTGTTGAAATTATTCAAATAAATAAGAGGGGGGGGGGGGGGGGGTGGNAATCAATTATTTCTAAAGATTAAACCATTTTCAATATTTAAAACAATATTATTGATTACAGATTTACAGTTATGATAATGCAACAAGTATAATAGAAGAAATGATGATCATCAATCACACACACATAATAGAGACAGTCAAATTTCATCTTTATTTGAGCACCTACTCAAATGGCATTGCAAACTCTGTTTCAAAAATTACTTCTTGTGGAGAGCACCAACCCTCATGTTTTTCTAGAACTCACTAAAATAGCATTCTCCAGCTATAACTGAGTGGAAGCACTAACTTCCACTTTTAGAGGATCCAACTTGTATAGAGAAGACAACATGTTTTTCCTTGCACCACCCTACCGCCCTTGTTCTTTATATTTTAAACATGTTTTTCCTAATACCACCCTATCACCTTAGTTCTGGATTTGCTTATACACCTTGATTCCCCTCATTGTCTCTATTCTGTATATTATTGAAAGAACTCAGAGTCCTCTTTCATTCTACAATCCCCACTTAGACAATGATCCATGCACCATCTGTCTTCTTGCAGAGAGCACTTGCCTCCATTCATCACATACATCCTCTTATACATATCAATCGTTAAACCCTTCACCTGTTCGTATGACTGACTGTTCATTTTCATAATTGATCAAAACTGATCAATGCCTTATGATAGACAAGGAGACCAATCGATGTGTAATCATGAGTTTCTACAACGTATCTTAGCAATTTTGGCTTCTTCCTCTATTTTCTTTTTCTACAACTCTGACTCTTCTACAATTTTCCTTCTTTGGAAAATCATATTTTTTGCAATTCTGGATCCACACCATAGATTTAGTGTGGCATCAATTCTGATTCTTGATATGAAGTAGAACTTAGCAAACACCTTCTTCTGCACATAATTTTCTGTAAACTCCTTCCGCGTCGTATATTTATTGTGCAACATTTCCCAATCGTCGATCTTAGATACAGTGAAGGTTGCGGATCCCAGGTTTTCAAAATTTGTTTAGATAACTTTCAAAATTTCTGCTTTCCTCTTGCAAGACTCCTTTCGCATCCTCGATTTCTTGTGCACCCTTTCCCGACCATCGATATTAGATCCAGTGCGGATTGCAAATCCTAGGTTTTTCAAAATTTGTTTAAGGAACTTCCACACATTTCGCTTTCTGCCTTCCTCCTGCAAAAATCCTTCTGTGTCATTTATTTATTGTGCACCCTTTCTCGACCATCAATCTTAGATCCGATGCGGGTTGCGGATCTAGGTTTTCAAATTTTGTTTAAACAACTTCCATAGTTTCAGCTTTCCTCCTTCAAGCTGCAAAACCCCTTGCACATTGTTAATTTCTTGTGCGGGTTCACACCTAAACTTTAGATCTGTTCATCAGATTCAACCTTTATAGATTTACTCCCAACCTTTGGTTTCTTTTCTGGGTTCACACCTGACCATCAAATCTATTCATCATATTCAAACTTTGCGGATTTAACATTGGTCATTAATTTATTTCGTAGGTTCACACCTAACCGTCAGATATGTTCATCAGATTCAAACTTTGCAGATTTATTCTTGAACCGTTGGTTTCTTTGCGGGTTCACACCTGTCCGCTGGATCTCTGCACAAGCCATGGATTCTTCTGAGTTCTCTGCTTATCTGGATCATGCTTGGAACTATGTTTCCATTGATGACAACCATAGCACACTATGATATGTTTACATATGATTGCAATACGTCCAACAAGTTCTTGTAGAAATTTTTGAGCTTAAAGATTCTCTATTTATCCTACATATAATTTCCATCCATGCATAAGCATTAGATACTATGTTTTAGCATTTCTTGACGTTCTTAGCAATGAAATGTTTCACACATTGAAGACATGAAATTTTCCAAAGCCTAATTTTATTTCTTTAGAAGAGATATTTTATTGCTATTTTCTTTCTTATGAATGGGTTTTGAAAGCACTAGAAGAAAAATGAATGCTATACTATGCATGGAAGTAATATTTGATGAGAGGATTTATATAGGGCTCTCTTATGCCCTTAAGTATTTCATTTAAATTACAATTGAAAGATTGTTGGCCTTATACTAATAGTAGAGAGGGTTTATCAATTCCATATACATTCATTGGAAGATTGATGTTTTGGTGCATACAAACATGTAGATGGAGTGACACAGCGGTACATATGGTGGGGGGGGGCTTAGGTCACAGGTCCACTTAGAGGGGATTAGGCTACTGTTGATTCCCAATGCTAGAATAGCGCGGAGCAAGCTCATGTTGAAAAAACAACATGTAGATGTATTTTCAAAGGAACTGTTATTCTTTTTTATAGTATTGTAATAATATTGTTTGTATATACTTCAAGAACTATTTTTTTGTGTAGGATTATTTATATGATGTTTTAAGTTTATATACAAATTTAATAAGAAGTTGTTTAATAAACTTTTATTCAAATTTTATATTTTTTCTTTGGATTTTCTCTCAAACTTTAATTGTATGTATATGCAAACCAACATCTCTATAATTGTGTTATTTTGATCCTCTATTTATAATACAAATAATACCAACAATTTAATATTTGTTGTTTAATCATTTTGTTTAATTTTAAGTATTAATAGTTAAAAACATTGTTGTTCTATATGGGTTGTGGCATGTTTGATGTTAGCATTATGAGTATTGATAACAGATTTTTGAGGTTTTGTCTACAAACGTTGATACCCATCTTGGAGGTAATTATTATGAACTCTCTATTTGGTGATTTTGCATTAGTATTTTGAATACCCACATAATGTTGGTTACCATTTGATGTTTATTGTTGGATTTTTAGCTTTGAACTTATTGGTATGTACATCAATATGAAGGTGAGTACTTTGAACAAAGGATTATGGAATATTTCATCAAATTGATCAAGAATAAACATGAAAAGGATATTAGTAAGGATAATAGAGCATTGGGAAAACTAAGAAGGGAATGTGAATGAGCTCAAAGAGCCCTAGGTAACCAACACTAGGTCCAAGTAGAAATTGAATCTCTATTCAATGGAATAAACCTTTCTAATCCTATGACAAAGGCTTGAGTTGAGGAGTTGAACCATGAAATTCTTAGGAAGACAATGGGTCCCATGCACATCCCATGAAGAAGGCTAAGGATGATTCTAGGATAGAAAAGAGTTATATTGATGAAATTGTTCTTAGTGATGGGAGTACTCTTATTCCTAAAATTCAACAACTTCTCAAGGATTTTTTTTTACCCCCAATAGAATTTGGGTCCAAGAAGACAAGATTACCACATATCCATGCTTTCTAAAGTTATCAAAACACTGGTACCATGTTTATTCTTCCTTAAACCAAGTTTTCCTTGGAAGCTATGATGAATTCTTTCAATCCATTGTTTAAATATTTATATATATCACTTTCTTTATGAATGCACAACATGCAGTTCTAGAAAGTGTAATTTTCTTTCATTACTCATTCTTTTATCAAAAAATATGAAAGGAAATCTATGCAAATTTTATTCTAATTTGACATCCACTTCCCTTAAAACTATCATGTTATCTATACATTTCCACCTTGCATTGCATTCAATAAGTTCAAATAACACAATAGAACAGTCCACAAATTAGCTCAGAATGGAAACAATTATTTATTTTGGATTAATAGATCCAAAAGGCATAGTATTTCAATCTTGCTATTATAATAAAGCCGCATTCATAAAACAAGGGAAACATTTTAATGGAAAATTGCATCAATGAATTGAATGTCATATCATTTATAACAAAATTAAGTATTCATATGTAAAAAAAACTCAAGATATTCATTTCCTCCAAGAAAATAAAATCACCAATAGATGTTAAATGGTAAGCTTTGTCATGGGGGCATCACTACTGTTTATTTTGGATTCAAGAGACGATATATTGACTTCTCCCATTGAATTTGGTAGAGTTTTCATTTTATTAGAAATTACACTAAAAGAAGCATGCCCTACATTGAAATACCCTAGATTTTGCAAGAGATTCTCACTTATGGTAATCCCAAAAGGTGTTGGATTAACTAGTGGTACTTGACATTTGAGGTGTTTTTGTTAAATTCTCCCAATCATTTGCAACAAGGGTACACTTTTCATTGGAGGTTGTTGTAATAGTATCCACTAATGTTATATGATTAGTAATCACTGTGGACCATCGAAAGTATCCTAATGCACCCTCACTTTCCTCGGGGATTGAAAAAAGTCTATCTAGAATACGATCAAGGATTTGATTTCCTTCCTGTGATATAAAGATCACCAAGATGTCCCTAAAGACAATGGAATCTTTCACTTCATGTGATATAGAGATCACCAACATAACTCATTTTCTCATTGTGAAGTCTTGATTTGAAGGTATGGATAATGGATGGCTAAGAATGAAAGACATGCATGGAGTGGAGAAATTTTGAATCATTCACAAATAACACCAAAATGTAGAAAGAGGAATAGAGGCATTGAAGACATATATACTCCTTTCATTGTCATCCATATGCCAATTGAAAATTATAGTTTACAATATGTGGAAGAAAATCCATGGGGATCCAACCATCCTTGGAAGATCTTTCTATTCTCCTATATTTTTTCATTAAAAAAATATATCAATCATCTTTGAGAAGGTCAAACATTGTCATTCCATTTCAACTAAAAAGTAGGAAAAAATGCACACAAAGAACGAATTTTACTTACAATTCCCTTGAATTTTCCATATCTCCATGTATACATGATAGAAGTGCATATTTGGTTGTTCCAACCATCCCTACAATATCTATAAAGGATGAAGGTTTCACATATAAATTAATTCTATTAAGAACCAACCCTTCATCTTCAGGACACCACTTGAATGACTCATATATAATTGATAAACCATATTCATCTTCATTGGAAAGATTCTCATAGGATCTGCATTCACCTCATCACTATGAAGATATTTTTCTAGTCAATGAAGAGAAACAACGACTTGTGCAATTGTAGTGAGTAGCCCAAGAAATAATGTCAGAGGGTCTTGGAGAATGTGAAAAGTTGAAATTGAAGTAAACAATCATCCTAGAGTAAGCTCTATATGCATCAATATGCATGAGACGAATGATATAACAAAAACTACAAGATGTGATAACCACAGTAGAACAATGCTTATAGCAACAATATGGATAAACCTCATTAACAAAGTGTGCTCTTTAGTGCGATTAGCATCAAATTTACTATGAAACCTTTCTTGCCATGCCTGGAACTTCATAATATTCATGCTGATTATTGCTTCATTAGTGACCTTCATACAGTTATATTTGGAATACAATAGTTGCGTTATATATTTATGTTGCTTAGAGGATATGGATAGAAAAATAACCATCACAATTACCATAGTATCCAAACCATCCAGCATAACAAGTCGAATCACACCAAAGAGAATAATCAAGGTAATGGATATCTGAACTGGCACTGACCAAAGGTCATGCACATTTAAAACCATACAAGTCACTATATACACATCAACTGATATATAGTTCATGATTTTCCCCATTCCATGGATTTTCTTGGCAGAATTTGAAAGGCATAACCCCTTTTGGTAAATTGTAGAAATTAGTGACGATTGCACTAGCAAGCTAAGCTTGCCACAAAAAAAATTGCATTGATGATCTATAATCACTTCAGAAAGCTTATCTAGAAACAATACAAAATAAATTTCCATTCAATTGTACCACAAAGCCTCTTTGTTTATGGAAATATATATGAATCCCTGTATTAGAAGGGGGGGCAAATACATCACAAACAATTTTGCAAGAGCCAAAATAACAGAGAAGATAAATTGCTTCCAAAAGGACCGTAACAAAGAAAATATAAGAGAAAATTGCCTTGATTGCAACTTTCATTGGAGTAAATAAGAAACCCTTTAGGCTATACCTTGATGTCTAAGCATAGGTATATCTTGAACATTGATGGCATACATCTGCCCAGTGGCAAGGAGAGAATTCCACTAGGAAAATGCTAACTTTCTTATAAATCCTTAACAAGCATAACTTATTAGGGGTCCAAAGTGTTGTTTTTTGGGAAAGGGTATTATATCAGTTAATATATTTTTAGAAAGAGTATCATAATTTTCTATCATTGTTTCTTTTGTAGATCCTTTGATAAAAATTACCATAAGTGTTGAGATTAGTCGAATAGATACAAACAACATGCAATCATCCAATATGATGTGAAATGAATGAGTGTTGTCACTCACAAACCAAACATCATGTGAAAGCATTTCATATACCCACAGAGTGAAGCCAAATACCCACCATCATCTAAAAATAAAGTGGTGTGAAGATGGTGCAACCCTCTTTTCATAATTGATAGGAAGAAGCAAAAAAAACCAAGTAATTTCTTTAGAAAAAAAATACGCCATGTGAGGAAAATTGGCATGAGGCTTTCTTCCATGATAAGCAACCCAACAATTAACAATAGTAGACATGGAGTGAGTTATTCTTAGAATTAGTGTTGAAAAATAAGTAAATTTCCCCTAGTTACAACAATCCTTTGGCCTTCTGCAACTTGGTTATGACGCCGAATATTGGTACCCACCAATGCATGTATCGCAAACCCCATAAAGGAAGTTGAGAAAGTAGTCTGTATAGCTGGGGAAACCAACTTTTCAATATTTTGTGAGAGTAGAACCATATGCAACCATTGCAAGAGGACCACGGACCATGTTTTCATCCTCAAATTGTTAAAATCCAATGATGATGGCCTTGTGATTGAATCCTTCAACAAACTCAAGAGTTCTATATCTAATTCAAGAATAGAAAAATGACATTGCGGCGTTAAGAAAAGTTAGGGACACGAATATTTTAAATTAAAAAATATGACCAAGTAATTGTTCTTCAACAATGTAGATATAAAATTTGTCAAAAATCATGTCTGAGAAAAGTTTCATATGAGAATAACAATAAACCATTCATTTTATTTAATTCAGTATACCAATAGTTGCACAACCTTTGTCATTCGTATTCGTAACAAGGGTAAAATAATCCACTAGAAAATATGATAAAGTAGAAAACCTTTTTCTAAATATAGAGAGGTATAAAAGAAGTAGTGCATCTCATAAATAAATGCAATTTAATAATGTTATAGATAAACACATATTGTTAATAGATAATAGAAAAGAAGAAAACCACGTGATTCAATTATTGGTAGCAAAAAACATTGTTTTTCATGGCCAAAGTCGCAACATTTAATTTAATTGGAAATTAAGGATGATATATCATATTTCATATCACCTTGAATCAACCATTGGTAGTGCCAACACTTAAAGTCTAAAGACATATAAATGGAAGTTTGAACTATTCAGCATGACTTTTCCTATGATCTAAAACATGTGTTTTTTCTGAAGTCCCATAGCGAGCTTATTGATCATCTATCTACTTTGAAGTTGAATATGTGGACCACATATTTGAAAAACTTAGGATTGGTCTTGTGATTGAAGACTATGTGTATATTGAAAATTCAACACAAAAAATTCTTGTACTTTTGAAAAATCTTAGAAGTGTACTTATACAGAACTCTCTAGTAAAAAAAAGCGAATAGTGATGCTAAAAAATTATAGACACGTTTTCAATTTTACAAAAAAGATTTATTCAAAACAAAAGGGAATAGCGATGTTAAAAAATTATAGACATGTTTTGATATCAATATGTTTTTTCTAAGTGAGAAAATGTGAGTTTGTAGTTAAAATATTCAAACTAAACAAGGGCCTTTTTTATATTGTCTACCAAAAACTAATATCTTTCAAACCATCTATCTTTACAAAATTAAATTCCAAAATAGTTAGAGATACCTATTAGAAAAAATTAGAGTAAATGCCAAAGACTTGTTTTGGTTTTTGGTGTAGACTTGCATTTTTAATTAGAAAGTTTGTGATTCAAATTAAGGCTTTGCCACCTTGCCATGCTATATATTTAATCAAATGAAAAGATATGAATTCATACTAATACAATAATGAAAAATGCTAGTGAAATAAAATAAGATATTGAAGAGTAGATTTGATTTTTGTTGTGAACTTATATTTACAGGTACAAAGATCTAGATTCCCAAGTGAAACGACTATCTATAATCATTGCCTCTTTTAATCTCAAACTTAACAACTTGCACAATAACCTCAAATATTATTTTATGCTCAAACTTAACAGCTTTTTCTGTGGAGTTTGTAAATGGATATCAATAGTAATAAAATAATTAAGTTAGTTTCCTTGAAAATTACTTTTGGATCTTCCTTCAAGACCACTTCTATAATTTGATTAAACTTTAGGTTTAGTCTTGGGGAAGGCACCCTTCTAACTCCCCTCATTGTATATGGATGACCAACTCGAGCTATGCATTGAAGATGCACCACTCAGGACTTGACATGACGAAATAGGGCCTAATACCATCTAAATACACAACCTTTTTAAATATAGTTATAACATACCATCATCCTTGTTGGATTATACATTTAATAATAAATAGCCTTGCTCACTAAAGGATCGACTATCCCTATCATGAATTATGTTTCATATTTGCACCAATTTTTCCACCGACTTAATTTAATAGGGCATCACTCATGATCACAAACCTCATTACTACATGCAATATTTCCATCAAAGTGTACAATGAACCTCCAACATTCCCCATCCCGTCCAAATATTTGTCATCCCACTTCACATCTGTTCATTGGTGGTTTTTTATTTGGTGTACAATGAACCTCCAACATTCCCCATCCCGTCCAGATATTTGTCATCCCACTTCACATCTGTTCACTGGTGGTTTTTTATTTTTGAAACATGTAGCATTTTCTCATTCTCTACATAGACAACGAATTGTTACAGTACTTCTCAAACCCAACTCCCAGAAAAACGGCGGTGAGTTGTATGAGCGCATTTACAATCCATGCCACTTTAGTGAGGATGAAGTGATGATGATTTGATTATTAAATTTATTGTTCTAGTTCACGTTTACGTTTTCTTGGGAAACTATCCACATCTCTTCGATATTTTTTAGGGCATGTTTTTTCTTTCAAGAACTTATTTTAGGTGTAATCTATTTCCATTCTATGGTAAGCATCCAAATACTATATTAAACACTGTTATTTGTATTTGATGATGTATTTAATAGGCATGAAAGAAAGAAAAATGTATTTCTTAAAAATGCATTGTGTGAAGGTTGAATTTACTACCAACTCTTAATATAATAATTGCTTTAGAAATAAGACTTTTGAAATATTCACGACTTTGTTAGTGTCAGTGGAGATGCTCCTTTTATGTATTAGTAAGTTAGCGGACCTTTCAAGTCTACAAAATAAGCTATATAGATGTTATGCATGGCTGTTAAAAATAAATACTTCTAATTAAATTTAATAATTTCACATATGTAGTTTTTGAGAGATCGTTTGTATATCTATCTGCCATGAAGTGCTTAGATTTCATTGCTATACATGAAGAAGTCATCCTTGGTTTTTGGAATTTATATACTTGATGTTTGGATAACTTATTTTCAACAAACAAAGTTGCACTCGGGAACACTCTCTCATTGGAGGGGATGCCTCCTTAGAATTTCCATATCCTTAGCGGATGGGTGGATGAAACTGATACTAGTAAATCCAAAAGGACTATTCTAAGCTGGCCATGATAGCTGCAACAATTCTAAGGCCAGTGATGGATCACAATTATTTCAGTCTGGTGATGGGTCCCTGTGTCACACACCTCAACAATTGTAATTTAAAAAAAATGTACATGCATGTGAGTAGCAAATTCATACGACTCTTAGCAAGCAGTATTACATATGTGTTTAATTTATGATGCTTATGTAAATTACTTATATCCCTTCACTTCCTATGTCAGGTTTCACTAGGTACGATAATGATGAATTCTATCTGATGCGTACAACCATGCTAGAAGGTGATGCTTTTTAGTTTCTTGCTTTGGTTTTTGTTGTTGTTATAGGGCATTACTAGCCCAAGGGTTGGGAGACTACACCATAGTCTTGATCCCACCTTGCAATGTAAAAATGGTTTAAAAGGTCACAAGACTTGTTAAATTCCTAAGAGCAAAGTGGAAAGTTTGTAGAAGGACCTTGGTCCCATGGCGTGAAGGTTATGAGGAAAGGCTTGAACACATGGATATTGACATGGTTTTGCAATTTTAATATAATACATTATATCATTGGTTTATATTGCAATAGTTTTATGTTATATGATATGGTTCGTATCATAGTGTTAATATTTCAATGTAAATGACTGAAAGGCCATGACTCGATCTAGACAAGGGTTTTAATGTTTCGTACCTAAGTTGACTTGAGCCTTAAAATAGTGTCATGGTTGCGAGTTGAAAATGCAGCAAGGCTTCCACATTGGCCTTAATATCTCATCTCGGTCATCCATTTGTAAGGTTCTGCGGTTAGGATTTTGCAAGAGTTTAATGTGTTGGAAACTCTAATCGAAACCTTCATTCTTGGTTTGTTTGGTCTATGGGGGAGAGAGAGTTGATCTTTTCTATTTTAATGGAGATTTGTTGGGTTTTCTAGTGTAACCACTGCTAGGGTCTTATGGCAATGTAACTGGTTTCTTTCCAAGGTATTCATGTGCTTATTCATGGCTTCCATGTTCATCTGCAACTCGTTTCTTCTCTCAGCCATCAATTCCAGTTCATCACTTCCCTTCACCAGGTAAAATCGATTTAATGTTGTAATTGCTTATTTAGCATGTTTGTGTTAATGGTTGAACTGTAACCTGACAATGCAATGTTTGTTTTTGCAGGAAGAGGAGGAATAAGGGTCTCCTCGGAGGAGTTGACCCCTGGCCTCACTGCAACTCGCACAAGGTAAGTGTATTGGCATTTATATTTACATTCAACTTGCTTCTAGGGTTAATTTTTATAATTTTTTTTTTACTGTGACTACGTGTTTTTTGTTGATGTATATGTAACTTCAGAATGTACTTCACTTGTATTTCTTATATATTGTAACTCGATGTTTATTCAGGGATGTACTTGAGTTATGTCATGCCCCGATGTTCTTATCGGGAAAGTCTATAATGTAAACAAGTCATGTCAAGTCATTGTGGGTAACCCTCCTATTGTCTAAGGGTTAAAATCCCCGTAGTTTCGAGGCACTAGAGTTACTAGACTCTCCTAGTGAGGTCAACCCTAGTAGGGTTTTAGTCATGTCGGGATTAGTATAAATAGAGAACTGGATTCTCTATTTATCACACAACTCATACACACTCAAGTGTAGCGCATAGTTGAGGAAGGAGAAGACACTGGGGCTAGATAGAAAGAAGGTTACTACTGTCGGGAGATCACTTACTATTTTGGGTTCTACTTTTGGTGCCGATTCTATCTCTGAGGAAGTTGCAGGGTTTTCACCATTTATGGTTTCCCCGAGGATAAACACTATGTTCATTGTCTCTTGTGTTTGATTGCTGTGCTTGCTATTCTCTCAGTTAAATATCTTAATATAATGCTATCTTAATGATAAAATTCTAACATTTTCCAAGTTTTAGGAGCACTAGAGAGGAAGGCAACAATGTCACCTCATCCCAGGACCATGTTTTAGAAAAACCAGGTAAGAACCAAAACCTCAACCCTGGTTTTTATTATGTAATTTAAATACTTTTATCCATCGTCGCTGGAATAAGTTGGTTTGCTACAACTACTAAAAGTCCTGAGTGTAAGGAGTTGATGGGAGGAAAAACACTCCATATCTGTATAATATAAGTCTTGTGTGTTGTTCGAACTTGGGGTTTAACTTTGTTCTATAGAGGGTGTTACACCCTCTCTTCTTTGTATCATTTTTAAGTGCTTTCAAGTTTGTTTTAGTGCATGTGTGGGTGTTGTGGGTGCCATCATCGATGAACTTACCACCACCTCACTTGCTCTGTAGTTGGATGTTTTTTTAGGGTTTAAATAATGTTGAATGCTATCATGGATGGTCTTATAGCCACACCCTGTATGCATACCTCTATTTTAATAATTTTTAATGTATAATGAAAAGAAACAACCCTTAGAGTTTTTGCACTTCCAATTACGACTCATTCCATGGTTATAATTATATACTCTTTTGATTTAATCAATTGCTGACATCCTTCGATGGTCTTACGACCATGAATAGATTTAAATAAGAAAATGTTGTTTTAAAGATATTGGTTTTGTTTATAAAGAAAGTCTGTAATATTAATAAAAAATATTACTAACCCGTATGAGGGTTCAGTGTTTCAATGCAGCACTTGTTAGCTATTGTATGATTGTATTGTGATTATCTTTCGTATAAATGATGGTATCCATTAATGGCTTATGACCATAGCCTTTATCATGTTATTGTTTAATAAACATACAACCAATAGGGTCTTGCGATTTATGTGCAATGGTTTATTAATGAAATCGTGGTTAAACGATATTATGAATGTATTTGATTTGTCTTGGTTTTAGATCTACTTACTGTATTATTTTAATAGTTGTCTGCCATCATAAATGGGCTTACTACTAGTATATGAAAGAGACAAGATTCGCTTCTGTGATTTGTTTTAATTACAAAGTGGTTTACCTTGGATGCTTTTAAGTATAGTTATTGACTGTTAGATTTTGGATCCACAAACGATAGTGTTAGATATGTTAGGTATATCTATGTTATAAATTTTTTGTTTTTTATAATCGAATAAGATCTATACTGTATGTAATTATCTCTATGACTTTAAATAATTACGATTCTTTAATAAATAGTTAGCTAGATTATAAATCGTAAATGTGTATATATTTGTCTTGATAGTTTATAAACAAATTATTCCTAGTTTATTTAACTGAATTTCCTTGATTTTGATCTAATTGTAAACTGATTAGGATTTAAACAAGTTAACCTTAACTACTTTAATCGAAAATTTAACTAGGTCTATGACATAAGAAAGAACGTATACAATTCATCGATATATAACCATTTAAGGAAATAATTTTATTCTACAACATATAAAATCATTTAGAAATCCTTAACTTGGGTATGGGTGCCCAATATAAGAAGTCTTACAAATCAGAATCAATCATTCTTAGATATAAACAAAGAACATAAATAGATTCAAAATTGATACATAAACAAGATCTAAATCGATACATATTAGATCACTATGTATTAAAGCTTAATAAAACATTCCTACTTATGAATATAGTTGCAAATTCAGATCTAAATAAACAACCTACTGTAATTAGGAAATAGAGTAAGAACTTGGCACCGCAGTTGGGAAAATAGAAATGGAATAGCCATTTCTCCCATCCAACTCCTAGGTCATCCAAGTTACTTGTTCCAGAACACTCAGTCCTATTCGTTGGATCACAAGAGAAAAATCCACTTAATACGCCATTTCTTGCATTATTAGATTTAACCCCTGTCCAATGCTATCCTCCTTCTTGCTAGTGTAAATCTATTATATAGTATTTTTCCTAGGACTTGGTCATTTATGAGCCTTCTGCTCTTTAGCACTCAACTAGGAGTAGTGACCTGACTTTGGGGAAGATGCCTCCTGCACCTTGAGTTCTCACTCAATGTCTTCAACCACTTGTATTTTCCTCCTATGGGACAACAAACACTCTTCAACATATATTCCACTTATGTCCCCTTCAGTATATTTAATTAATAAAAGAATAATTCATTACATTTGTTTTATTTTTTACTTTTTGTCAAAAATATTTAAAATAATAAATAACATATCTCAATAGAAATCAATAATAAATTAATAATTTTTTAGGCACATTACACCTTGTAAAGAAAACATGCTTCAATTTGCATCTATACATTTATTTAGTAACTAGAACGACAAATCTAGAAATAGTATGAGCTAAATAGTTCACAAGAAATGGTTGGAATAATGTTTTGAATTGTAGGAATCACTCCAGTAGAGATACTGCAGAAATTTTCTATTTGTGTCTGAAGAGCTCAAGTGAGTTAGCTACCAAATCTCTAATGTGGCAAACAATGTTCTCAATCTTATTACTGTGACCTAATATTTTGTGGGATCCATGTGTATGGCATCTATCCTAACTACTCTAAATCCATGGATTTTGTATGTTCTTATTGATATATCTTCTTCTGCAAATGCTCTTTGTGATGATGGGAGTCTATATGGTGTACAAAAAAAACAAGGATTTGATGACTTGACTAAAGAAGGCAAGCAATATTATTTTTGGATTGTGATGCTTTCCAATGTGCAACATAGTTCTTTCAATTTCAAAAACATTCAAGAAATCCATCCAACCGAAGGTTATTACATGGGAGGGGTCTCTATTGACAATGATGATTCACAAACTAACAACAAACTCTATCATTCAATGCTATAATTTATGGCATAAATCGTTAAGTTGTTGCAAAAAAGACATACCAAAATTATGCATGTTAATGTACAAACACCATTGTTTTTTAAACAAAATAGCTATGGCAAGGTTCTTAGATTACTTCATTTCATATGTGTAAAATTGTTAGGGAACATAATGGAACAGAAATGTTCAATATGGGGCATGATACTATTCTACATGAACTCTTATAGTACTCTTTGGAAAAGATAGTTATCCATATGGAAAAGGAACTAGAGCCTTTGATGAATCAACATGGGGCAAGACATCATCTAGTGTAGTTCCTTTTGGTACTATGTCTTCTTTGAACCTTTTTGGGTTTGATTTTTTGTTCCTTTGGTCTTTGTGGGAAGTTACTTTATATAGAAGAAATTTGCAATTTATATCCAGTAAGACAAATAAAATCCCTAGGAAGATTCTAGAACAATCTTGAGATTAATTCCAATTGTGCAACAAGGATTACCACTTATGGTGGAGATATTATATGAATGTAGGTTCATCAACATTTTATTTGTTTCTCTATTCTAGTTTCTATCACTCACCAATCTAGACCATAAGGCTTATTTCCATAATTTTTAATTTTTAATTTTGGCTACAAGACCATCATTTCATAATCATTCCAAAATATATATTTCAAATCACATATGCACTAAACAAAACACAAAAGAACGATGATACTTTCACAAATTGATGATTTCGAGTCATTACGAATATGTATTCATAACAAAAATATGTCTTTTAACTTACTTGTTGAAGACATGGATATATCTTCATTTGTTTAACCCAAAATTGGTTTTCAGTGTTTATTTCTTTTCATAGTTCTAATTTTGAGTCCTACACATATTTTTGGAAATTAAGGTTCCTATGTAGAATGGGTATCACTAATAAGGACGAGTCTTCTTTATTTTATTTCATGATTTTTTTTTCAAATTATTCATGCTTATCCTACTATAGTTCTTGAAATGCAATCGGTACTTATTTCATTTTTCTCTTTAACTTTCTATAATTTTATGCTAAAAATATGTGAACTCATTGCCATCCCTCCTTATTTCAATACTTTGAGTAGTGCAGAGGGGAATAAGTGTATTCAATTACGAATATCTCACAAACATTAATACCGAGTTTTACTTTCATAAGTAGTCTTGTTTTTCTCTAAAAGAATGCACTCATTCCAGGATTCATAATCCCAAAGTATGTTGAACATAAATAATCTCATCCACAACAAGAATTGTAACGTATTATTATTATATATACATTGATTAGAATATGGAAATCTAAGTGTTGCATGATATGTGGAAATGTGAAATGCTGTGAAAAGGGGAGCCTTCGAAATTTAGAAAGGTATTTAACAAATAAATAAATAAATTTAAAATGCACAGTTTTTGCAAATTGATAAAATGACCAAGAAATTTAATGTCTTCTAGGAATGATTTTAAAGTTAATTCCTCATTGTTATCTTGTAATTGGTCATCTATATGCTGGTCGTGAGTCCCACATCTTTTAAGATATTTTTTCAACTTGAAAGAAGTGTTATTGGGATGAAATGCATTGGAACATAGGCCATGTGTTTTGAGATCTAAAAACATCCCTGAAACATTTTGGGACATATTCTTCCATTTCAAAATGTAAATGTAAGTTGTGGGTACAAGATTGGACTTATGAATTTGAACAAAATATTAACTCCATATATTAGGGAATATGTCTATATACTAAAGATATGCCAAAGGTTGTAACTCATGCCACTGTAACCTATCACTAACTCTAGAGAAATCAATAAATCGAATTAGTTATATTACTACATAACCCCATAACAATTTGAGACAAGTGTATAAGTAATTCTTATACGCATATACAAAGTGTTTCATAACTCATATTTCATGTTTTTACAATATATTAGTGTATAAAAGTTGAGAAGGTGTGGAGTTAGAGGGAGAATACGATGCTCGATTATGATCATTTGATTTCTATTTTATTGGCTCTTTCTGATGTCCATCCTTGTCTATGTGATTGCTTCAAATTGACCTTAGGTGCACACTACTACGACTACCATGAATATGAGTTCCAAAGATGCCACAATAATGCATGCTCATACTTAGACAACTTCTAGCATATATTCCATATAGTGAGATTTAGCTACGAAAGATATTGATCCTCGACTTTGTTATAGATCAAATCTCTTCTTTTAAAACTTCGTGGCTTGGATAATTTTCTTGCTAGTTGAGGAAAATTTGTTTGAATTTTTTTTCATTCTGTATTGGATTTTTTTATACATCTCTCCTCTAGATTGGATATCCATTTTTAGAGTTATTTCTTTTTAGTTTTTTTTAGGTTGGAGTTTTACTGCTTTTTTCCATAGAAGCCACCTTCCTGCTTCCACTTTGTATTAACATCATGCTACCTCACAATCCCATCAACCTACTTTTGTGATCATTTCTTAGACAATATAAAATTATCTTATCTTATGTTATCTATATGTATAATATTTTTCCATTAGGTGACCATGATTTTCGCTTCAATCTTGTAAATATTTAGGTTTCCCTATTTGGTTGTCCATTCTTTGCAATGTATACCTATCCTTTTATCTAGCTTGGTGCAAATTCAATGACAAAATATTTAGTGGAAATCACAAGATGTTCTTCACCATTGTGCAACATTGATCTTCTCGCAGGGCTTCATGGGCTCAATGTTGATGTTGAAGAAACAACAATACTTATTTTTATTCTTTTCAATTCTATTTTCATCAAAATGCAATATATGGGCCTTCAAAGCATCCCATATTGACTCTCCATATGTTCTTGTTTGCAATTCTTTGCTAGTACTATTTTTTCATTTGATTTATGGGGAAAGAAACATCACATGTTTCTATTGAGTGTTCTTTTCAATCACATCCAAACATGTGGGCCCCCGGGAAGAAGAAGCAAAAGGGGGTGCACATGTTTAGATTAAGTTTATTAAGTATTAATTTTAATCTCTGTCATTAACAAGACTCATTATTATATATAAGGGGATCTCTCTAATAAAATTTCTATTTTTTGTTTGCCAAAAGGATGCGTCTTATTCTTCTGCGTTTACTTGTTTTTGTTTATTTTTTATGTCTTAGGGTTTTTTTAGCTTGGAGCCACTAGAGTGCCTCACCCATGGTAGCATATGGGCTTCCAAGCTCTATATCACTTCCCTCACAAAGAGCTAGCCTTCTTGTAGGATATTCCTCTCACTGGAGGCTTCTTCTAAATTTCCAGAAAATGCCAAGCATGGAGAATACCCATTTAATGTTGTGTTCTAATAAAAAAATGCTTCGGCTACCTGGATCTCCCCTTAATCTTGCTGAACTACTCCTCCATATTTGACACGCTCAGTTGCAAGTTTGTGCTCTCCATTTCAGCTATGCCCTTCTCCAATCATGTTGAACACACTGTTAGTGCATCACTAGCTCTGCACATCTCCATTTCAGCTGCACCCTTCTCCTCCACGTTGAACACACTCCCAAGTCCATCCCATATTCAATGCAAATGCCTTAGTCTGGTTTGAGGCAGATCAAATGGTATGAGAGCGTCAAGATCTTGAGTATGGGCTCCAACAAATTTTTTTGGGGGGTTTTTCCATAAAATATTTTAGATGTCACCCACCACTGGGTTTATATGGTAATGCTAGTGGGCACATAGATCTCATAGCTCCAAGGGTGCACAAAAATCCACTACAATAGAGAGGAGGTTCACAGATCTAAAACAAGACATATCTCTCCCTCTATACCACAACTCCTTTGCTCCATTTTAGTTTTTCCACCCAAGTTGTCTTGGATCTTCAGTTGGCCTCACCATGCCTCCTTGAAGAGATCCTTTGGTAGTAGACTCGGATTCCAACACTTCAAATGCAGTCCAAGATCTTGCTTTTGTCCTCAATGAGTTACTGAGTATGCAACAACAAACCAATCTAGACCCAACTCCTCCAACTGGAATGTACAATCTCTATGGATGAGATGGCATCAAATCAGACAACTCCCTTCACAAAGTATTCAAGACTACGCCAACTTCTTCTGCAAACTATGCCTATAGCTCCACATTCCAGATTCTAAGGAGGTACTCATTCTTAAGCTTATTTCTCGTTTATTGCTTCACATCTATAGAGAGGTAGAGCTGTTTGAAAATCCAACATTAAACAATTTTTTTCAGAAAGCATTGGCTATCGAAAAGAATCTTGCTCCTAGGGGTCATACTGATCAATCCTGCCCCATCCCTCATGCATATCCCTCTCAAACAACCAGATTCAACCCTTCATCTCATTTCCCACCTACTTAGGCTCAAAATCCCATTAACCATACAAATACAAGAACACCATGGTGTTCATTCCATAAGACCACCTCACACAACTCCTCATATTATCGAACCCTCCAAAATCTAAAGACCAACAAAACCTTACTTACCGAGCTCATTACTCCTCCACCAGCAGAGGACACTGCAGAAATCCCTCTGGCCAATCCGACCGATGTAGATCCCTCTTTGACCCTCATGACCCAGGAAGATCCGACCAACTACTAAATTTTGATTCTGCAATGAATAGGAGGTTTCACAACAAATTTGTTTTGCAGTATGCTCTTGATTCATGGGTTTGAAAAGATATTGTGGATTATGATCCTTTTTAAAATACAACCACCAATCTAAAAGAAATCATGTCCAATATTAACTTTTCATAATTAATTTGGGATGACAAGACATGTCACTGTGAAATCTCAAGGAATTTGCAGTAAACCTATAAACCTAGCTACTAATCATGTTCATACCTCAAAACCGACCACAGGGGATTCACTCAGTGAACTTCTTGCATATCACGATCGTTCATAGGATATTGAATAATATCCCTATTTTCACTAAAATGTTGGAAAATGCCTCCTAAAATTGTATTGTAGAACCCCCCACTCAATATACCTTTCCAATTTAAAAAATCCTTTGTTTCACCATATATCGTATGTATCAATTTTTATCAACCTGTTTTTAATACCCCTTGATATAGTATTGTCAAGTTGTAACAAATAGGATCCATAACACATCTTAGTATAGGAAAACATGATGTTAAATAAAATAATAGTATAATGCTAATAATAATCCGACTGGGATTGCAAGGGTGACTAATAAATTTGTAGCGTTAGATAGTGGAAGACTCAACAAAATAATAAAGGGGAGTTAAACAAAGCCCAATAAATATATCAATGTAGCAAAGAGTGTAAAAGTAAGATACTCTAATAGTCAGTGCAATTCTTAGAAAACATGACAATTGCATATGTTTCACACCACAACCTACCAATATACCAATTTTATATCATGTAAATAGAAGTATATCCATAGAGAGCTCATGTTTTCTATAATCTTAATAATTTAAACTCAATAAAAAATGAACTACAATAATTCCCCACCTTCCTATTTAAACTAACATAATTGATGTTTGAACTCAAATGAACATAGAAAAATTCCTCTTACTTTCCAATAACAACATATGATCATGTGCGTAAATTGGATTAAGTAATTCATAAGATGCAATGAATTTCCTCCACTTCCTCTACATTTATTCTTGCAATAAAGGGAATTAACAACATTTAGTTACCTTTTCTTGGGTTATATCTACTATTTTTTACCTTTACATGAGAGGGAAAAATATCCATTGTTAAGTTTCAAGCATGCAATAGTTATCAAGATACACAAATGGTGAAACTTATATGATACCATTTCATGCTAACTTTTCGATAACACATAGGGCATGCACATAAGGATTTATATTTTCACCTATGTTCATGTCAGTGCCAATACAATATTAATATGTATGCCTTGCATATAAAAATTGAAATTACAATTATGAATGTGCCAAATATAACTCAATCTAGCAACTATTTCTAACTAGCGATGTGAAAATGTTAATGAAAAAGTCAAAATGTTGAAATAAATAACTATTTAAGAAAGATTGATCTAACTTTTCTTGATTCTAGTGAGCCAAGAAAGATTGATCTCACTTTTCTTGGTTGTCGAGGATCAAGGTTGGATTGAATATTAATACCCACCTAAACCCAAAGGTTGGATTGATCTCACTTTTCTAAAAACAAGGAATACTTTATAAGTTCAATTATTAATATAGCCCATGATTTGCAGGTTATTCCTTCCCAGAAGTTAGGAATGATATGAATCCATCCCATTATTTGGAGGTATGAACCTAGCCCGTGATTTGGAGGTTATTCCTTAGCAAAAACTAGGACTAATATGAATCCAACACATGATTTGGAGGTATGAATTGATCCCATGATTTGGAGGTATGAATCCATCCTACACTTTGGAGTTATTCCTCATCCCATCCAAAGAAAATAACCTCCAATATTTATATTACTATGTCAAATTAAAAACCTTTCGTTGACCCCTTAATACGAGGTAATATATTTTCATGTTTTTTTGGAGTATTGAAACCCCCAATATGAATGGACATGATATGATATTTCCTCTCTAGTGAACCCCCGTAAAACTGACTTGACCAGTCAAATCAACCTTTTTAATAGTTAATCATGGTATGAAATATAAGGTTTAAGAAATCATAATCACAATTTCCCCTATGCTCCAAAATATCCTAACTTTTTGCAGTGTGTGCTTTACCTAGTCATCATGATCCATTATGACCCTTGAGAAATTCAAAAATACATGATTACATATTGAATTATGATAAATAATCATGAGTAACCTTAACCTATCCATGATAAAAAATTTGGTCATAAATTCTCTAGGACCAAAACATGACTTTTAGGACCAAAAATTTAAAAAATATAACCACACCAATACCCTAAGTAGAAAAGAATATAACCATGCCAATACCTTAAGTAGAAACATAACTAAACTTCAGACTCCATGACTAACATAAAAATTTAAACTCAAAATTAAAAGACTACTGAAAACTTGTGATCCATAGTGCATTACTATGCACTAACATTGGTGCCATTAAGGATGCTTTCCTCCTTGTGAGGTAGCAAGGACCTAGTAGATCGGTGCCTTATCCATTGAAAACTTGTTCAAATTGAATAAATTGAAACAAATCTGACTGTTCAAAATTATTTTTGTACCAGTAGAACAATGATCTCCTGCAAAGAAAAACTTATAATATCTCAGAAGAATTTCAGGGCCTTCTCCTTGGGCTTCAAACCCTCCAAGTGATCATCCACACTTGCACTATTCTTAACATCAAATAGTATTTACAATAAAATTTTGAAATCATTGATCCTAAAACTGATAATGTTTCACAAAGCTTCTATTAATTGAGCCTCCCAAAATATCTCCTTTCAATTCCTATAAAATGAAATTGTTATTACCATGAAAGGAAACAATTCTATATGTCCCTTTCCATAAATGGTCAAACTTACCATTCTTTCCTTTTTCTTCAAACTAAGCATGCCATTTAAGTACTATATTATCAATTTTAAAAATTACGGCCTTTGTCATTTTATCAAAAAAAATCTTCACCCTATCTTGAAATTTGTGAGTATTATTATAAACTTATTATCTAATCTATATTACCTCTATAAGATGATTTATCCTCCTTTGAACATGATGTTAGGATTTATAATCCTCCCTTGACCAAACTGTCTATTAGATTATTTTATCCTAACTTAGGATTTTTATTTAATTATTTGGGTCCACTAGTACCATTGGGTCAACTTATCCTAATGGAGCCACATGTACCAGTTATTAGAGTGTGAGGAACACTGATAGATGCTAAATACGACTAACTGCACTTACATGTACCAGTTTAGGTTCCTCCTAGTCCATTCCCTACATTTTAGGAGCCATTGGGAGTCTCGACACCAACCTCCTTCAGTCAATTGGAGTTGGAACTAGTTAAGATTAGTTATTTTCCGATTACTTTCAGTTAGATCACAATCAGTTCAGTTAGATCCAGTTATGCATGGTTGCATGTGGATAAGGCGCCTTTTCTCACCTACCACTTCGGTTATATTGGGTTAACTAATTATAACTAATTGTGTGACATGATTAGACATCTGGAGTTACCACTTGGACTCTGATAGTGATCAAGACATCCTTAGTTAGCTATGTTGTCAAATACAGTCAAATCGAGTTGGGAGATTCAAATTCATCCCTAATTATTCAAATTATTTTCCTATGTAACACGAGGTTCTTTAATGAACATGATATTATAATTATATGAGATATACTGATTTTATTCCTATGAGATTTGTTTTGTTCAATGTGTATTGTCTTTCCTCTTTCACTGTAATAATAATTTTGGACTCATTGCTCGAAGATGTAAATGGCACAAAAATTCTAACATGGTATCAGAGCCATCTCAAGCAAGCTTCAGGTCTATCTACTCTCCATTGAACACCAGAAGTTGCCGGGTTTCCAGAAAATTCTCGCAAAGAGTGCCTTGCGTTCTCTGAATTTATTTAGAGTGGCGGTGCGGGTGTGACTGACCTTGACAAAGTGTTCATGTCTAGAGGGGAGGCTTGATTCTTACAAGTGTGAATGTTTTTAGTTTTTTGCAATGCTACATAGCTTGATTGGAGATATTGTCTGATCAGCAGGAGAATTATGGATTCTCAATCTTCCAAACCTTGGATGCTAACACCCTTCAATTTGTTTATTGGAGGGAATCTATGTATTTGTCCTTGTGTAAACAAAGATACTAAAGGATAATACTAGGAAGGGAAACAAGTTTATGAACCACTTAGATGAAGCTTTTGGTTATCTATGTACTCATATTTCCAGAGATCTCCTCTTCCACCTTGAAGGTTTGAGGACTCCCAAAGAACATTGGTAGAAGCTTGAAGTCTTGTTTGTAAAGAAAGATGAGCTTCGGGGAAACATTTCGGAGAAAAATTTGATAGGATTACATCCTAGCAGTTTCAAGACATCCTTTCATTCTATGCAAAAATTCTCTAGTGATTCTTCTATTATAAACTATGTGCATAGTTTACTAGTGATTGCTCTAAGAAAGGGAGAGGAATTTGATTTTGTTGTATCTAATGATGTTGTTGGTGTGCATATAGTTAATTATTTTTATATTTTGGAAATAATATCAGATTGTAGGATTGATCCATTCACTCTCATTGATCTAGAGATTCCAACAAATTCCTACATGATTGCATGCACCAATACTCAGAATTTTGAAGGAGAAAATTATGCATCTACCATCTCGGTGGAGAACACCCTTGGATCTAATATGAACCTATTTGGATATGATATGATCTTATTTGGATATTATCTAATATTAATTGGTTCAATATTTCAGTTTCATGAGCTTCTAGTGTTGCTTGTAGCTGGTCTCATCGATTTTGGTGTGAAAAATCAAGTACCAAAAGTCTCTTTCAAAATTACTGTTGGGGAATTGATGTCAGTTTTCTCTCATAAGTTTGCTGATATTATATTTTTTGAATATTTGGATATTTTGGAAATAATATAATATTGTAGGATACATCCATTCACTCTCATTGATATATAGCTTCCAACAAATTCCTACATGATTGCATGCACAAATACTCAAGGTTTTGAAGAAGGAGAAAATTGTGCATCTACCATCTCAGTGGAGCACAACCTTGGATTTGATATGAACCTATTTGGACCTGATATGATATTATTTGGATCTTATCTGATATTAATTGGTTTAATATTTCAGTTTCATGAGATTCTAGTGTTGCTTGTGGCTGGTCTCATCAAATTTGGTGTGAAAAATCAAGTACCGCAATTCTCCTTTGAAGTTGTTGCTGGTGATTTGATGTTAGTATTATTTCATGAGTTTGATGATTTTATATTTTATGTATCTCTAGATATTTTGGAAATAATATAATATTTGAGGAGAGATCCATTCATCCTCATTAATCTCGAGCTTTCAGAAAATTCTTACATGCACCAATACTTAGGGTTTTAAAGAAGGAGAAAATTGTGCATCTACCATTTCCGTGGAGCACACTATTGGATATGGTATGAACCTATTTGGATCTGATATGATATGATTTGGTTCAAGTTTTAAGTTCCATGATCCTTCAGTCATGCATGTAGCTGGTTTCATCAATTTTGGTGTGACAAATGAAGTACCACAAGTCTCCTTCAAACTTGTTGTTGGGGATTTGATATTAGTTTTCTCTTATGAGTTTTATGATATTATATTTTGTGAATCATTGATTATTTCTAAAGCTATGTCATATTATGGAGCTCAATAATTTTCTATTCACATTCCTACGGATTCTCTACCTATCTATTTGATCACATGCTCATCTCCTCACAGAACTAGTAAAGTTGGAGACATTTTGCATTCTCTTGGACACTTGATCCTAACACTTGGGGATGATTTTACCTCACATTGCTTGATGTTTAAGGCTGCAATATATCAGTTTCTTGTGTTTTCCTCACATGGTTCTAATTCTCAATAACGTTTTCTCTCTTATCAATTAATTTCAGTTGCTCTATATGGGTCCAGTTTTAATCTTGCAGTTTTCTAATTATTTTGTTTGGATTTAGAGGAAGATTCCTACAGATATAATTTTTTTGTTTCGATTCAGAGGTTCACATGCATAGATTCAAGATGATGCTGCAAAGAAGAACTAGAGTAATGCTTAGTTGTTGCATAGTGTTGCAAATTGCAGCAAAAGGTTTTGCAAGTTTTTAACTTGTATTTCTTGGTTACTGCTTATCTTGTGGGGGGTTTTCCCATGAGGTTTTCTCCTATTTCCTCAGTTTATTAAGCATCATTTTTTATATTTTATATTTTATATGGGTGAATTATGTCCTTGTTTCTAGGGCCCACATTTTTCCAAGTTAGCATTCAAGGGGGTGTTAGGATTTATAATCATCCCTTAACCAAACTGTCTATTAGATTATTTTAGCCTAGCTTAGGAGTTTTATTTAATTATTTGGGTCCACTAGTACCATTGGGTCCACTTAGCCTAATGGGGCCACATGTACCAATTACTAGAGTGTGAGTAACACCGATAGAGGATAACTTCCACTGACTGCACTTGCATGCATCAGTTTAGGTGCCTACTAGGCCATTCCCTACATTTTAAGAGCCACTGGGAGTCCTGTCACCAAACTCCTTTAGTTGGTTGGAGTTGGAACTAGGTAAGCTTAGTTATTTTCCAATTACTTTAAGTTATATCACAATGAGTTTAGTTAGAGCCAGTTATGCATGGTTGCATTTGGATAAGGCGCCTTTTCTCACCTACTACTTCAGTTAGAGTGAGTTAACTGATTATAACTGATTGTGTGACATGATTAGACATCTAGAGTTAACCACTTGGACTCCGATAGTGATTGAGACATATTTAGTTAGATATGTAGTCATATACAGTCATGATCCAGTTGGGAGATTCGAATTCATCCCTAATGATTCGAATTCTTTTCCTATGTAACACTATTGTAACACCAGATTCTTTAATGAACATGATACTTCAATTATTTAAGCTATGCTCATCTGTTTCCTGTGAGATTTGTTTTGTTCATTGTGTATTGTCATTCCTATTTCACTATAATAATAATTTTGGACTCATTGCTTGGAAATCTAAATTGCACAACAATTCTAACATATGATTAGGTTTTGTGATATAGGTCGCGCCTAGGTGCACGTTGGGGATAATATTTGACTGAATCAGTTTGGTTCTATTATGGAGGAATCATAAAAAGAATAAGGTAAAGTAGAAAACACACTAAATCGACACAAAGTATACGCACAGACAATATGCAAGAATTCTAACCAATTTCTATTAGTACTTCTTTTCCATGAAATATGGATGAATATAATTGACTTCCCTATACTACAATAGTGTACACGATTATATAGAATGTTGAGAGAATTGGGTGAATACCCATTACGTTTAGTGAAAAAAGAAGTTATAATGGTTCAAAAGTTGAACTGTCACAGACGAATCGAAGATAGAGAGATACTTTGTCGATGTTTGATAGTCGTCGATGTCGAAAATGCATGTGTATATTCTATATGCCGAGCGTGAAACCTTTCGAGGTTGTCAAATTTGGTTGTGTTGAGGTTCGAAATCGTCGAAGCTGATATTGAACCTGTTGAAATAGTCGAAGTGGTTGAAGTGCTAGAATTTGTCGAAGTTCGACAACATGCCAACTGCTAAGTGGATCATTCCTCCTTAAGAAACAATGGTATCCTTTTTGTTCTCATTCAGGTGAGGAAACATGTTCATTATTTCAGTAGTCTGTCCAAGTGAGGAGCTCTTTCAGGTGAGGAAACCATTTTCCTTACGCAGGGAACTATCTAGGTTTAGTCACTTAAAACAAGGGAATGGAGTTCGTCCTTGTATGGTGTATGTGTTGTCCCAAAATGGTGTTGAAAAGGAGAGGTTCTTGAACATCTGAATGAATGTCAGTCGGTTCTGTTATCTGCAAGTTGTTATGTTCCAACAATGGTGCATGGTATGGTTGAAGTAGATCTACATTAAAGACTAGGTGTAGGCCAAGGAATGCAGGAATGCCAATATGTAAAGAATTTTCTCCCATATTTTTAAGGATACTCTATGTACCATATCACAAAGGTTTCATCTTTCTCTATGGGCCAGTGAAGCGCTCCTTTTTTAGATGTAACCAGACCTCATCCCCAATTTGGAATAATGAGGAATATGATGCTTATCGTGTCTGAGATTAGATTTTGCATTAGCTTGTTTCAACATTTCTTGTTCGTTCTTCTTGATGTTGTAGTTTTGATCTTTGAACTTTAATGCTTTCGCAACATCTCGCCCTTCAACGTCAGTGTCAACCGACTATGTTGAGGAATTAATCAATTCGATAGGCGATGAGGGTTGAAATCCATAACAGATATCGAATGGAATTTTTCCCGTAGAACTGTGTTGAGCACAATTATAATATTCATCCATCTTTAATGGAAAAGAAGTATTAATAGAAATCGGTTCGAATTCTTGCATATTGTCTGTGCATATACTTTTTGTCGATTTAGTGTGTTTCTTTCTTTACCTTATTCTTTTTACGCTTCTTCCATAAGAAAAATAAGCTCATTCAGTCAACTGCTGTCCCCAATGTGCACCTAGGAATGATCTAAATAATTTTTCCTCTTCTTCCTGCAAAAAAATCATAATAGTTATTTCCAATGAAGTAGAGAAAAAAAAATTGTCCCATACACTAATTGGAAAGGAGAAGTTCCTATGGACCTTTTTGCACCGATTCTATTATCCTAGAGTGCATAGATCAATTTAGTATGCCATGATTTCTTAGTCTCCTGTAATAGCTTCTTAATGATTATGACCAAACTCTTGTAAGAGGATTTTTCTAGCCCATTTCCTTCAGGATAGTAGGTTGTAGAATGAATTAGGATGACGTTATGATCAATACAAAAATACACCATTTTTTTAGACTTAAAATCTTGAGCATTGTCGATTATTATCTTCATAGGGAAACCAAATATAGAAAGAATATTTCCTTTAATAAATTGCATGATTACCATTTCAATTACTCGCCCTACAGGGATTGATTCGATCCACTTCCTCAAGTAATAAGTTGCAGTTAGGATCCATTTGTGTTGAACTAAATATGGTGGGTGTATTTCTCCAATGAAATGTAGACCCCATTGGTGAAATGGCGCCTCTACAAAAATGGGTTTTAAAGGTAACGGCATAATTTTACCTCTTCCTTCAAAAATTTGGCCCTCATAACAGGCTCCAACCTTCTTGTATACATCAGAAACAATGGCGGGACAATAGAAACCAACTCTAAGGATTTTATTCAAAGTAATTTTCCAATAATGGTTTCCACCATAGTCTCCTTTGTTGAACCATCCATAATATTCTCTGCTTCATTTTCCAACACACAATTCAATAACACTCCACCAAGATCTTTCCAATACAATTTTCCATTTAAAATACAAAAAAATTTCTTCTTTTTGTTTTAGGAATCTTCCTTAGTTTTGCTCATTTGTGGGGGGGCCTATAAATTCTACAAAAATGTTTAATAACCTCATACTATGAATAATTTTGAAAATATGAACTGACCTGCAAAACTGGTTGTGGCACCTCATTGCTTGAAATTTCAAAAAGAAAATTTATGTCTAGCACTTATAGATTTGAGTTTTCCATCAGTTTTTTGAATCCTTTCCCCTTAATCATCTTAGAAGGATTAATTTCCAAATCAAATTCAAGTAATACAACAATCAATTTATCTCTTTTACCATAAGGATAAGTTTGGATTAAAATATCTTTAACCACAGAATTAGGAACATAGGAAATTGTATGAGAATGAAAAATATACACCCTAAAGTCTTTCAAAATGTTCACCAATGCATATGCCTATTTTTCCATGATTTTATATTTCAGAGTGTGGCATCTTAGAATTATTCCATAGAAAGCAATGGGTATCTCCTCACCATGTTCATTTTTATGTAAAAGCACCCCTCCAACTGTATGCTAAGATGCAAAAGAGAAAAGTATGAAATCCTTAGAGAAATGTGGACTTAATAATATGGGGTTCTTTAGTTATAGCAATTTTTATTTCCTCAAAATATCTCCTTGCTTCATCTTTCCATTTAATCTCATTCTCTTTTTTCAACATGTTAGTAATGAGTCTGAGAGTTTCAACAAAATTTGATAAAAATCTTCTAAAAAAATGAACTATACCAATAAAAGAATATACCTCTCTCTTTCTTCTTGGAAAATCAATTTTCAAGATTGCAACCACCCTTCCTGGGTCAATTTTAAAGTTTTCTTTTGATATTATAAGCCGAAGAAACTTACCTTCTTGCATGTCAAAATTAGATTTTTTAGGATTCAGTGAAATGTCAAACTGCCTACATCTTATGAAAACCCTTCTTAGATGTTTTAAGTGATCTGCATAAGATTTGGAAAATGAAGTGATGTCATCAAGATATATTACCACAAATTTATCCCTCTCTTCAGCAAATGCATTATTCATTACCCGCTGGAAGGTGGCTCCAACATTAATCAACCCAAATGGCATCTTGGAATACAAAATTGTACTTGAAGGAGTGGTAAAAGTTGTTTTTTCTTGTTCCTCAGGATGCACTAAGACCTAGTTGTACCCTGAGAAAACATCAAGCATGGACATTCTCTATGATCCAACAACATTTCCCAGTAAATGATCCATCTTAGGTACAATATAATTATCCTTTAGAGAGACTTTATTAAGATTTCTAAAGTCTACACATAACTTGGTCTCACCATTTTTCTATATGAAAGGCCCCAAATTTTCCAGCCATCTAGAAAATCTCAATGAAACAATTATTTTTGCATAAACAAAATTCCTCACTTATTTTTCAATTAATGGTATAATAAAGGGGTAATTCTTCTTGATTTTTGTTTGAAGTGCTTTGAATTTTCTCTAACAAGAATAGTGTGATTAATTACCAACTTGTGGGGTTTTTGTGGAGAAGACATCTTTGTAGCCTGAAAAACTTTTGAATACCCCTAAACCAATTTTTAACTTCTCCATAAAAAGTTTGGGCAAACAATCTCATCTTAACATCTACGTCATCAATCTCCTCAAAATCTATAAAATCATTGAACCAATCTAAATTCTATTGAGAAGTGATGTTTTCATATGCACCATATTGTTTTATCCTTTGAGCATAATTCTAAGGTAGGTCATGAAGTTGGACAGGGCACAAGAGGGGCATATTTGGATACCATGCCTCTAGGAGGGGTTTGGCCTAGGATTGATCAAGTACTAGAAGAAGTAGGTATAGATGTATTTGTGCCATATGAAGAAGGAAAAGGTGTTTTCAAACCAGCCAAGATTTGATAAAGGTTCCTTTGTTTAAGAAAATGTAAAGGGTCTGAAATTCTAAGGGATTTAATATGTTTTAATTATTCTTTAAGAATATTTGACAAGGAATCCCAAAAAACTTGTTTTCCTTTTTAGAGAACATTGTATCTTCTTCTTTTGGTAATTCTCTAGAGGGAGAACTATAAGTTTTAAACCTCTCACTATCAAACAAGGTATGACTCAAATTTGTTTCTGACTTGTTTCTAAACAAGGACAACTCAAAATTTTCATCAAAAGAAAGGACTTCTATAGTTTCAAGTTTTTTAGTAGGAAAATTGTCACATACCCCTATTTTGTAAAATTATGTAAATTGTTTTAATTATATTCCTGAGACATTATGTAAAATTTAATGCTAAGTAGGAATTGATGACTCAGCAGAGTCAACAGAATTGGAATGTAATTCAGAATATTTTTATTATTAATAAATAAATTGTGGAGACAACAGCATGGGAGAGCTGTTAAAAAGAGGTTACTGGTCAAACTGGTGGATGGAACTAGGAGGAAGGCAATAGACAAGTGGCAGCATCCTCAAACACTTCCTAAGTTACAGGTGGCAACTTCCCTACATTTGGGGCCATGATCCCCCAAGAAAGTGGGATCAGAGCAGGTGGCTCATTAAATGACAGTTAACCCAAAAAAGACCTAGGCAATCTTTTAAAAGTACTCAATGAAGAGAGCTGAGGCTGCTCAGATATTTTTCCAGAGAGAATTCATTCAGGTGAATGTTATTTAGGAAATTCATTGAGGAAAGAGGGAAAAATAGTAAGGAAGTTGTCTCAGAGGATTGCTACAGTAACTTGGTTATTTACGGCTTTTTAGCTGGGAGAACTGATTGATAAGTTCTTAGTTAATACTGAGTTTGAAGACTGGTATCTGACTTTGCTGCACCTAGTTCAAGCAAGGGAGACCAAAGCAAGCTTGGGGGTCCTGAGGAGTCGCTGTCTGAGCCCTCTCCAGGAGTTGGTAGGGAGGAACGGCCTCCCATTGGTGTTGTTTTCCCAGTTCCAAATAGGTTCTGTCCCTTATCTATTTATGTTTTAATGAATGTGAATGAATGAATGTTATGCTTATGTTATGTGACAGAATATTTACCTGGTTTAGTAAAATAAATGTTAGTTTATCTATAATTGAATTTAGTTGGAGGAAAGATAAAGACCCACTGTGTATTTCCAGACCATACTCCAGCTCAGGGGTAGAATTATAGAAAGATGTTATGATGATAATATAGAATAGAATGATAGCAAACTTATAAAGTAGTATTTCTCTGTACAATTCTTGTTATTTAGTTATATTCATTAACCTAAAGTGCTTCATAGATCTACAGTATATTTTCTTTCAATCCTAATCACTGATTTATCCAAAAATTTAATGGAAAAACATAATAGTTATATCTTGAATTCATTCTACAGGTATTTCAGTTCTTAGTAGGATTCTTTTACAAAAGAATAAGTATAAAGGCACATAGGTTATTTACTTATATTCTGTTTTCTCAAGTTATTTATATAACAAAATAGTTTATAATCCGAAAAATAACAACAGGAGAAAATACTAACCATGCAATAATCAAATTAGTTCTTGTACAAAAAAATAATATACTATTAACTGGTTAAGTAAAATAGTATATTATAGAACATAGAAAATGTACGAACACAGTAATTAAATAATATTTTATGTTAGGTTTATAACTAAACAAGAATACAATTATTAAATATAATATGAATAATACAACTTTATTATACATTTAATGAAACAATGTATTAGATTATAGTTTAAAACAATAACTAGAACTGAACTTATATAAAAGAACTATTCATACAAACACCCTTATTACTGTAAATAAACATAAAGTTATTATATGATTCAAGATAATAATTATATAATAACAATTTTTCAACATTCTTAATTAAAATAATTGAGTATCCATGAATAGAAGAATAATATTATTCTGTTTATTATATGTACTGCATAGACAAAGTATGCAAGTTAAATATTAAGAACAAAAAGTAACATGGGTGATAAATTCTTCTGTAGTACAAGGTAAATTCCATTTCAGTACTTATACAAGAAGTAACCATTAGTTACTTAAGTACTCCTTTGAAAGTTTATTTTTACAAATAGAGTTTTAGTGAGCTCGACTTACCGAGCTAAATCTTTTATTATATTAAAATACAAAAGTATATCTTTAACAAAACATTGTTCAAGTGCAAGTAAATACTTCTTTACAGCCGAGCCCAATATCATCATCTTAATACCAGTAAAAAGAAATTAAATACATTTCGGTATGGTACTGTAAGCACATTTAACCAAAGAAAAGAAATACTGTTAATTAACTTAGGTTCAAGTTAGGATTTTAACCCTATAAGTGTAAAAAAAAAAGGAAACTAACAGAATTGTAAAGTCGAGGGTTTCAAAACCCTTGTTTTCCATAAGTATTTCTTAACTTAAACATCATACACAGTTAAGCCAAGCAAAAGTCTGAAAGACTTCTTAAGCTACAGCTTTTCCAAACAAAGCTAACTCACAGTTACGGCCTGAGCTAGAGTCTTCTTACATGGCTCAAAGGCCTCATTAACTACAAGGAAAACAACGAAAGAAAGTAACGAGCAAACTAAAACCCCCAAGGGTGACAGACTTCCCAACGTAATCTTTCATTCCAGAAGGACCAAGCAAATAGTAACGGCCATGGTTGAAAACCAGGCTTACCGTAAACCCTAAACTGTTGTTGTATTTTTGCACAGCCAATCGAAGGAAGGGGTTGACCTGTAACATAATTTATCCATTTAAAAACTGTTAGAAGCAACTCTATGTTTGTTAAAAACAAATTAATGAATAAAATAAATAACTGTCAATCCTCTTACTAGAGTTTTTGAGTAAGCGTGGCCACCAACGAACTGAGAAGCACCCACGAACCCTTCTGCAAAAAGGGAGGAAGGGTTAACTGCACAGCTCACCTTCAACACTTGCGAGGGAGCAAGAAGTTGTAGTTGAGGGTTCGGACAAGGCAACGACGAAGGAGTTAGTTACATTCAGTTCTAGCCCTCTACATTCAGTTAAATAATGGTTTAATTAATTGCACACATGTGGGGTGCTTTTCTCACCTACCACAGTCAGTTAACCATTATTTAATACTAAATGTAACACTTGGTTGTGTTTTTAGAACTCCGGTTATGATTTAGACAAGGACAGTTAACTACTGGGTCCTCCAATAGTGATTTAGACAATGTCTTGGTTACCTACAGTCAAGTAGAGTCATCAATTCGAACTTCCTCATGTGGATTCGAATTGCTTGTGGCTATTAAAGCCATTTTACATCATTGTAATTATTATCTGAATTACTTTTTTTATTAATGAAAGCATTCACAGCTGCAAGTCTTTTGCACTGTTTCATTCTTCAATTGCTGTGTAAATTGTGAGATCTTTCTTTGTGAGTTTTGTTTTTGTCTACAGATCTATATGCTCAAATTTACACCTAGGCCCTTGACTCTTCCCCACCCCCTCTCAACTGTTAACCATCCCCACTTGAACTTCCAACATCCTCCTAGGCCCTTGAACCTTTCCTAACCCCTCTCAACTATTAACCATCCCCACTTGAACTTCCAACATCTTCCTAGACTCTTGACCCTTCCCCACCCCCTCTCAACTACTAATCATCCCCACTTGAATTTCCAACATCCCCCTAGGTCCTTAACCCTTCCACACTCCCTCTCAACTTCTAACCATACATTTGATGTCTTGCATAATGCACATGCGTTATAGAACTATATAATGCACACACGTTATAAAACTATGTAATGCGCACGCGTTATAGAACTACATAACGCACACACATTTTGTAGTTCTATGATGTGCACATGTTTTCCAGTTCTATAAGGGTGGGAAATGTAATTTGAATTTAAACATAACGTGCTCATTTTGTAGTGCCTAAACCATGCCAATTCACTTGCTCGCATGTTACCAATAGTCCTATGTGTATGGCTTGGAATTTTCTTTGCTAAAACCAAACATGTGGTATGGTATATGATAAACCATAGCTAATTGGGAATTCTTCTTATTTCTGAAGAAGCATATGTTTACCCACTCGTTATAGTATGCTACACATAATAATTTTTTATGAAATCTTAAACATAAATAGCATCTTTTCTGCAAATTCTAAATATGTAATTTTTATTTCAAAATATTATACTTTTCTTTTCAATTTCTATTGTGTCCTAACTCTACTAAAAATCACACTGTTAGTGTTTTTTCCATAACTTTTTCAACTCTTGATCGTCTAAAAAAAAATTGTATGCTGCACTAGAAGACACTGACCTATACATTCTATACAAAACTCATTTCATGATTGTTGGAAGGGATACACTGACCCATTTCATTTTATAAAAAACCAATTTCACCGACTTTCAAAGGATGCACCCACAAAAGACGTTCCATTTTCGAGGAATGATCACTTAGATAATTATAAAATAAAAAAAAATTACTAATTTTATTTAAAAAAAGTAGTGTTGCACTAGCTCTATATGTTCTCTATTTTCCTTCAAATTTTTGTATCCCGATACTATCATTTAGGCCGTCAAAGGTTGCACCCACAAAAACATATACTTTATCATTTGCTTGGGAAAAAAGAGACTATTAGAAAAAATGAAACTTGACATAGTTATGAAAATATTCAATACATAAAACTTGTATATTCGGAAATGTGATTCAATTCCCTATATTTTATATTTTTTACTCAAAGCAAGATATTCTGTGTAAGTATCTCAAAAAATCCAAGTAAGTTGATGGATTCCCGATTTTTCAATTTTCTAATGCAAGTAAGTTGATGGATGCCTGATTTTTCAATTTTCTATTGCATCTAACGTGCCAAAAGTAGCCCTCATTAGCTTGCACTCAACGTTAAGGCCATAATGTTGTCTTCAATTTTCTTATGTTCATTGTAATTCTGTACTCAACCATGTTTCCAAGCCTTACATGAACTCACAAAATGCCATGTACAATTTCTCAATTGTAACATGAGAATTCTTTGTAGCGTGGATTTCTTTGTGAAGTGTACTTTGTATAAGGTCCATCTCCAAAATTATTTTCACGATAATAGTTAATTTTTCATTGTGAACATATCAAATATATTGTATTTTAGGGATTGTTGCAAGGAACTTACAATGAGGCAAAATTCTATAGATTTCCAAGTTCCTGTGGAATAGTATGAAAAGATGCTACACTATGTGACGGTTTTATTGAAATTCCCATAAGTACAATAATTAAAGATGTGGAAAGAACAAGAATTCCTTGAAAACTTCATAAATCAAGCGGACACGACTTACATATCCCCAATGCTTCTCAGGTTTCCTGTTTTTTAGAGAAAGAAACTAACTTTATTTACACTCAAGTTCCTTGAATTGTCAATAAAAAGCCATAATGATTAATATAACTCTCAACTATAAAAATTGATTTGTTCTCAAAATATTTGAACAAACAAAGCATATAGTTTTAAAAGTTTCTCCAAATCCTGGACAACTCTTAGAATAGGTCCAAGAATATTATTTTAAAAATATCCCAAAACATTCATATTAAACCAGAGATAAATCAAAATGTATATTTCTACCATTAGAGCAATTATGTTTCTAGGTGAAAATTTAAGTAGAACCTTTTGAGCTTAATCAAGACAAGGAGTCATAGTGTGTCTAGATTTATAAAATTGAACAACTCTATGGGAATTCTCCCTTCGTATTGTCGGAAGATATATTTATGTAAAATCTACACCAAAATTTGTAAATAACTCTAAATGTACTTAATACAATTCAACAATTTATTAATGTCATGTCCCCGGTTTCGACCCTGTTTGCATGATGTATATATTGTAATTAATTGTGGTGAGGAGCTCAAGGCAAAAGCCCCACCATCGATTTGGTTGTGTATGTTTCGGCAATGGGGATAATTGCTGATGGAATGTAGTGCTATCCGGCACATTTTAATGTGGCATCATGTAAAACCGCACATCAAATAAAACTAAAACCACAACCAGCTACGGCAGTGCAACGTTGAATGAAAAGGGCATGGATTCCAAAGGATAAGGGGTGGGGATGTCAAACCTTGGTTTATGGGGAAAAACCCATGTTTTATTACCTTTGTTGTTTTGTCACCTTTGTCTCATCCAACCTTGTCAACCTCTTTAATGCTCAGCTGGTGGTTGAGGAGTTATGGCTGAGGGCATTTATTGCTGAAGTGGTGGTGGTTGTGGGAGGCTGTCAGCCTTACCCAATTGCCCACTCCACCCACGTTGTCCATTCTTCTCCCTCACGCACTCTTCCCTGGCCAGTTCACTCTCACCATGATTTTGGTCGGTCTTCTCCTCACGCAGAGGCTCTTGGCAGTTTTGGGGGTCTCACGCAGATGCTCTTCCTCTCTACGAGTTGCTGAGCACCCACGAATTGCCAATTTGTGTCCTCTCTATTTGCTGGGCATTCTCACGCAGAGAATTCTTTTCCCGTTTTTGGTCTCACGCACAGACTGGTTGGGGCATTCTTCCCATGTGAGAGCCGTGCTCACTGTTTTGTTTGGGGATGTTGTTTTCATCCACGTTTTGCTGGCTGTGGTTTTAACCCACGTATTGGGTTGCTGTTGTTTTCATCCACGTTTTGTTGGCTGTGGTTTTAACCCACGTATTGGGTTGCTGTTGTTTTCATCCACGTTTTGTGGGCTGGGGTGCTCAAATTCGTTTTGGGTCATTGTTGATTCCCCATGTGTGTTGGCTGGGTCTCCCTGTTCTGGGACTGTGCATAGTTGCCATCAATTTGGTTGTGAAATTGGACCGCTGTTGTTTCCCTGGTTTGGGATGTTGTGGCTGAGTTGTTTTGGCCACGTTAGGGCCAAAACCAACTACGTGTTGTCCATTGGACTTGAGCTGGGCTCATCCATTGTTTGGGGCTGTCCCTGGTTATTTTGCCTTCTTCATAGAGCTGTGAAGGGTTGATATGGCTGCTGGTATGCAGTGGTTGTCCCTTGGACTGTGCTGGCTTGGCTTGTTGTTGACAGCCTGTGAAACCCAGCTGTGATTGGTTTGTTGTTTGTGCCCCTTGGCTATGTCTAAGCCTGCAATTGACCCTTATTCCGGAGGAATCATGCCCAGCTCGGGGGTGGCAGCGTTGCTGAGAGATTGATGAGCAAGCTGGCCTATGGTTGGGTGGAACGTTACAGCGACGTAGCTGGTTGCGGGTGAATTCTTCACCAAAAGATAAGTTGCTGTCTGTTTCATCTCTGCAAATTACATTGATGTTTAATGAACATGTTCAATGCTAGAATGCTCATGTATGTTTGCTTCCGCTGTATGAATAAATAATTATGCATCTGAGTATGCTTGCAAGTTTAATTTCAGCATTTGTTTTCTGTTTATGTTCATTGGGCATTTTGCCCCGGCTGTGTTTGATGCGTTCGTCGCGTCCTCTTCGCTGGTTGAGGGCAGGGGAGGTGACAATTAAACTATATAATTTTAATTGTGTTTTCTCTAACCTACAAACACTTACACATAAGTTATTGAATTCCAGCGGAATAATTCTATTCAAATAATGGCCATACACATGGTCGTACAACGAAGCACAAGGAAAAGACATGGCCTCAGTACAAGGAGAAGACATTTACTCAATATCGTTAGACAAACTCCAAAGACTAATGTCCACATTTTCTCCACTACACTTATGCCACTTACAAATACTTAATAGAAATGCATGAACTAATGCTTTCTAAAATTGTATCATATGTACTTCATCAATGTTTTCTCGGTCTGAAAATGTCTAAACTTATGTCAAATATCTTATGTCAAATATTTTGGAATGGATCTAGTGTAGAATAGAACTTCAACCTACTTTTTTTTTTATGATTTAAGATATAGTCATTTTGATATTTAGATGTATATATTATGTGGGTGTATATTAATGTCATGTCATATTATGTGGATGTATATCAATACCTTGGAGATGAATTGTTTTATTAAATATATCATAGTGTGGTTTCTTTTCCCAAAATGTTGTTTCACTCCAATGTTCTTCTCCACTTCATTATCGAAATGGAAATACGCTTTTATACATTATAATCTTGGTTCATTACATCTATTTATAAACCTATGAGTTCAAAGAAAATACTGGAACTAAGCTTCCACCTCAACCTATCAGCATTTCTTTAGAACTAAGCTCCCACCTCAACCTATCAGCATATCTTTGCATGTTTTAGGGCAAGTATAAATTCTCTTTACTCTTTATTCGATTACGATGTCCTGGCATCTCGATATATCGGTGTTGCAGATTGATGTCATAGCTGAAAACGTCAGCTTAATAACGTCTGATTTCGCAACATACTGGATTTCCATTTATAAATGGATGAAGAAACCCACTTTAACCAAATACGATTTTCTGATCTACCGTCATTGTTATAGTTGCACAAACCATTCTATCGCAGCAGTTGATGGAGATATCTTCTGTTCCTTCTCCTCCCTTCTGCTTTGTGAGAATGGTTATTATCCTCTTCTCCCATTTGATTATCTTCGTCATTCCATTTGGGTTTTCCACACTTCAATCATATGATAGCCATCCTTACCTCACCCATGCATCTGATCAAGAGGCTCTGCTTGGATTCATGTCTACCATAACTACCCATGATTCATCTCAGTCATTACGCGCTACTTGGAAACCAAATGTTTCATTCTGCCAGTGGACTGGCATCTTATGCAGTCCGCGCACACAGCGAGTAGTTTCGCTCGACGCGCGGAGCATGGGATTACAAGGTACAATCTCTCCTCTCCTCGCAAATCTCTCGTTTCTTAGAATACTCGACTTGCGCAATAATAGTTTTCACGGTCACATTCCCTACCAACTGGGAAGTCTCTTTCGCTTAAAGATGCTTCTCCTGTCTTGGAATCAACTTCAAGGTTCTATTCCGCCCACTCTTGGTGGCTGCCGAAGTTTACAGAACTTCTCTGTGTCTTCTAACAATTTGAGAGGAAACATTCCCTCCCAGCTTTGTGCTCTCCCCAACTTACAATACATTAATTTAGGATCTAACCATTTGACGGGTACGATTCCCGCTTGCTTGGGAAACATATCTTCTTTGGACTACATCAATTTCAAAAACAACCATCTTCAGGGCCCCGTTCCTTCCCAGTTAGGTCTGCTAAGTCTAGTCGGCGTAATCAATATGTGGAACAACGATCTGACAGGCCATATCCCTTCTTCCTTCTCCAACTGCACAAGCCTTAGGCAGTTAACTTTAGCTGCCAACCAATTAACTGGACACATTCCAGCTGATTTGTGTAGCAAGAACACCCGATTGACAGAACTATATCTGTTTGGTAATAAGTTGAGTGGCAGCATTCCCGCTGGCCTCTTCAATTGTACGCACCTTCAGGTGATTGAATTAGGAAGAAACCAGCTCAGCGGAGCAGTGCCCATGGAATTGGGTAAGTTAACCGAGCTCCAGCACCTTTATTTACACAATAATAAACTCGTTAGCCGCGACACCACGAGCTTGTCCATTATTACTGCACTTACTAACTGTTCTAGCCTGCAAACCATAGCCTTATCGTCTAATCGTCTCACGGGACGTTTGTCCTCTTCTATAGGCCATCTTTCCACAAAAATGGATGTCATATACTTGGGTGGCAATGACTTAGTAGGAGAAATACCTCCACAGATTGGAAAGCTAACTCGTTTAACACTCCTTGATTTAGACAGGAATTTCTTTTCAGGGCCAATCCCTTCTTCACTTCATATGCTTCAAAAGTTGCAGAGCTTATATCTGGGATCCAACAATTTACAAGGAATCATCCCCACGGAAATTGGGCAAATCCAAAGCCTAGCCCTCCTCGATCTTCAAAGAAATAATCTCACGGGGAGAATACCTGATTCTCTTGGCCGGCTCCAGCAGCTAAGATATCTAAAGCTTAATGAGAACCAGTTGTCAGGTAATATACCTGGAAGCTTAGGTAATTGTGTGAACTTGCTACAGCTAGATCTATCTTATAACAAGCTCAGTGGGAGTATACCTGGAGAAGTTGCAGGTCTTTCAAATTTAGTTTTGTATTTTAATCTTTCAAACAATTTATTACAAGGGCCTTTGCCTCTGGAGCTAAGCAAGATGATTATGGTCCAAGCAATAGATATTTCTGCAAATTTATTAACGGGTGAAATTCCAAGCTCACTTAGACATTGCCAAGTACTAGATTATTTGAATCTTTCCTGCAATACACTTGAAGGTCCGATTCCAGAGTCACTTGGTGAAGTTAAAAATCTTCAGAACATAGATGTCTCCTTCAATCATTTGTCTGGTGAAATACCCATATCATTGGAAAATCTCAAAATGCTCCATCACTTGAATTTCTCTTTTAACAAGCTGACAGGAGAAGTCCCTAGGGATGGAGTTTTCAGAAAGCTCGATGCCACTGCCTTCAGAGGAAATCTTGGCCTGTGTGAGAGTTGGGTAAGTTTGCCACACTGCTATGCGGAGAAGCATAAAAGCCAGGCATTTCTATAGAGTTATAATGGCTATTGTTGACCACTGTGACAAGCATAAAAGTCAGTCATTTCTCTAAAGAGTTATCATAGGTCTATTATTGCAGCTACGGGGATTGTTGTATTGTGTTTGTTTTTTAGGCTCTCTTGCAGAGAGCAATGTACTGTTGGAAAAATGTAATTACTTGCAGATCCGTATCTGATTCTCAGCCGACTCAGTCAGAGTTTGTACCACTCAAGATCTTGTGAGAGTCTGTACCAATCAAGATTTTGTCTATCGGTCTAACAAGAAGAGTTCACGATTCGGCAATGTAAAGCAGTCGAATTTATTTCTGAAGCTAAGTTGTTAGGTAGATAGTTATTACAGTCTTTAATGGTGAGTCAGTCGACCCATGTAGAAGCAATCTTCATCCACCCATGTAGAAGCAATCTTCACGATGCTTATAAATAGAAGAAGCAAATTGTAAATCAGTTACAATATACACTGAAGGAACTCAGGGTGAGAAAAGAGAAGTCGAAGGTCAAGCTTCTATGTATGTGATTTAGTCGAAGCCCCGAAGTTCTGTAGCCGACAAGTCTAGACCAACTAGTTTGTAATCGACAAGTTTGTAATACTTTGTTATTTCCACATAGTTAAATATATGAAATAGTTTATGGTTGAATGAATGATTATTTGGCTCCACATATTTCTAGATTTACTTCTGTAAATGTCTTTTACAATTACTATTAAATGAAAGATCAAAGAACCAATCAATTTCTCACCGCCTGAAAGTTCCAGGGTTTACGGCACATTGGTCGACTAAAGTCTTCCTACATATTTGGGCATATGTTTTATAAGTTATTTGGATTTGTAAATGTGTCTATTTTACTTCATCTTACTCATAGGTGAATAGCATTTGTAATTTCTTAAATCTTTAGACTAAGAAACATACTTTGTAGATTTCGACCAAAGTGAGCAGACTTGAATGGTGAACAGACTTGAATGGTTGCAGCCGACTTGGTGGAAGAGGTCAGCTGACTTGGTCGAAGTCAGCAGACTTAGATGTGACACGTGGTAAGTCGTTCGAGTAAATTTAGTCGAGTAGTAAGACCGACTAAAATTTATAAACTTAGATAGACAAGCTTCACCCAACAAGTGAAAAAGAAAAAATGGTCCGGGTGAAAAGTGAAAATTAAATTTTAATATCGACTGAGCCTAAACTCAAGTTTAATCGGCTTGGTTTTCGCTAACATGCACAAAATCACAAGAAACAAAGTGGACACTCAAGTATTTCATATAGAGCTGATCACTCTGAGAAGTGTATCTAGTGAGGCCAACTTGTTAGAAGTTGTAAAGCCCGGGCCGGCTGCAGCCCAGTTTATCCAAGCCAGCAAGAAGGACAGGGTAGCGTCAGCCTGGATTAGCTAGTAAAACAACAAACAGATAGAGTTAGCGAGGACTTGTGGTTGTTCGACAGAGATGGCGTTTGGCATTAAAGAAAGAAAGGCTAGATAGTAGTTTGGGAAAAGTGTACACAGAGGTTCTGATTGATGGCATAATCCATGATCGATGTCCAGCTTTTCAAGCTGGAAAATGAGGGTATTCACTTTGACGAGCAGCAAGAATCTGACACTCTAACTAATTTGAAGCGGCTATGTGACTGTATTGTAATTGGTACAGTATATGGAATTTTTTCTTAATTGTGTGACTCCTGAAAAGAAAATTGAAAATTGAAAATTTTGTTGAGCATTCTCGTCCTTTACATTTTACATTGATTCCTCACGGTCAGGTTCACTGTCGTCGTTTCTCCTTCAATGTTAATTGAACCCAAACATCCTTTCATTCCGATTTTTGGGGCTTCAACTCGATCATACGACTAAAGGTCCAAGTCCCGAATGATTACCGTGTTAAGAGTTTCACAACCCAAGTAAACTCTTACGAAATCTTAAAATTATAATTTAATATTTTTTAATTAAAAAATAATAACAAATTCAATAACATTTATTTCACATTTTTATGTCTTAAATTTAACTTAAATGAGTCATTGTCAAGTGGATCCATTTTCATTGTTTAATTTTTTAACTTTATGTTTCCATTCATTCCTATTCAATATATTGATAAATTTAAAATTTTCCATAATGCAAGGAGTTCAAAACTTTTGAACATCCAAATAACAAAGTTTTTTTTAGAATATTTAAGTTAGTCATAGCTACTTATATAAGTTGATAGTTAATAAAACTCTTGACAAAATTTTATTTTTTCAATAGTACTTTATATTATTTCACATAAAAAGGAAATTATTGTTAAACATTAAACAAAAGTTTAAAACATTTAAATTAATTATAATCATTTATATAAATTGATGGTTGATAAAATTCTTAACAAAGATTAAAATTTACTACATTATTTTATATTACTTCACATATAAAAGAAAGGCTTTGTTATGAGCATCGTTCTCCTCATATTTAACCTAAAAATATATAATAAAAAATTAACGTTATGTTATTAGCATCATTCTTTTTATATTTAACCTAAAAAATGTAAATGTTGAACCCTTAAACCACCTACCCTTAGTTATTTATACTTAAATTACTTTGTGTAAAACTTTCTATATTTTTATATTTGAATTAACTGATATAAAACAAGGCTCTTAACTTATATAAATGATACTTAAAATAAATTTACTTTAGAAATCTTGTATATACGATGGGTACACAAGGATGTACTTAATTTATTTCAATTCATAGAGAAGAAAAAATGAACATCATCCCCAATGCAAGTTGTTTCCTATCATAGTCTTTTTATGCTAAGACATCATGCTAGGGAGTGCAAAAATTATGATTCACAAACACACAAAGCCATTTCAATCAATTGGGAGAGAGTTGCCGACCCTTCCACTCACACCATTACAAGTATGTTCTTATGTCTTCAATACACATAATTTTTAGAGTGTTTTTTTTAAATGGTTTTAATTTTTTTGCTACATAAAGTACTAAGCCAATGAAACATAGAAGTACTAAGACAAAGAAACAATGCTTAATTTTTATGTTTCATTGTCAATTTAAAAAAAAAAATTAACTGGATAATAAATAAAAAAATTGGTGCATCTATGATGTCTTAAAAATCACTTTTTTTTTTTAATTTCTTATTTCAATGTTTAAGGTAGTACATTGACATATTTTAGGAAAACAATGAAATTAAAGAAAATGAACAATCGTGCTTCATTTCTATTATTCTAGAACATAAAAAGTTTATATTTTAACATTATTTAATGTACACACTATTAAAATCCAAGATTTCTTTCTAATTGAAGTTTAGTAAGGTTTTAGATTTCATGGTGGGATACATAAATTAACTCCATCTCCATGGTTGGATTGACAAGCAATTACCTTTGTCTTTTAACAATTACTAAACCAATTCTAGTATGAATATATACACTACAATTAGAGAAAGTGCGCTAAAACCATAATGGCATATGGATAAAAAGGAAGTACACATGAATAATCCACATTCTTTACATATTTCTATTATATATCATATATATTTTGATTATATAGTACACCCAGTCACATCTTTCTATTATATATTATATATACTTTGATTATATACTAGACCCAATCAGGGAGACCATGGTTAACAAAATTTGTTTTATAGTCTCATACCTAGATATGAAATTAAATTTAGTGGATTCACTCTAACCATGTTCATGCACTACATGTGGCCTGATGCTTATATTTTCTACACTAAGCATGAAGATTAGATAGGGGGTTGGGCCATACTCTATTCTACTAACAAATGATATTTCCAAAAAATCAAACACTTTCAACAAATGCTAACATATCAACAAATCAATGTTTTACATTGTTCAAACCCTCGAAGATGGAAACAATGCATGACCTTATACAAATAGATACTCGAGGAAATATATTATGCAAAGGAAAAGCTATTTTATATTGAGTTTATCACAATTTTTCATTGAGCAAATGCCCCTCCATGCTCTTTAAATAGAGACCATGGACCAATCAGATGCTAAGCCACATATTAATAGTTGTCAAAACGAGGTGAATATGAACCATTGGACCACTCTATGTATAGAACATATTTCAATCATCAGATTACATAAGTACAAATGCATAATAATTTGGCTCCAAAACCAACAAACACTATTTTTGCACAACATAAATAGAGAACAATAAAGAAAACCATAGCATCATGCACACCTAAACACCATGATTTATCCTAGAGACCCCTTAATCGAGTAATCTAGCATAATATATTCATTATGCCCCTTGAACAATTTTGTCTAGGGCATGGTCGATAGTGCCTCTACCACCACAGGTACCCTCGACCATTAGAGAGAGTTCCAAACATTATACAATGGACCTTGACCAAAATTTTTATAGGCTTTGACCACAAGAAAACCATGGGTCCATAACAACAATAACAAGATTCAGTCTTTCTCTATGACTGAGTCAAGATTAAACCAACATATGCACACTAAATAAACACACTTTACGTAAAGAAACATTATACCAAGTTGATCATATCTAACTCCTAAGTTTCTAAATATACTAACATCCCCCCTTAAGAACAACTTCAGATAAGTTTGAAGGATTTACAAAAGTGAAACTACAGGAGAAGGAAAGAGGAATTAGAACCTATCCCCCCTTAATGAAGAAATCCTAAATTCCTACATAAATCAAATTTTGGAAAACTTCACTTGCATAAGAGACTTTGCGAAGATGTCTAGAACTTGATCATTTGTAGGGAAACAGAGCACTTCAAGAATGTGATATTGAATAATTTTTTAGATGGAGTGCATATGTAGCTCAATGTGTTTGACGCACTGATGTTAAATTAGATATTTATCTAGTTTCATAGCACTATGATTATCACACCAAAGGGTAGTTGAATGTTGGTGCCCGAATCCAAACCCTTAAAGGATTTGTCAAAGCCACAATACTTCTAGACTTACATTAACTTTATATCAATACTCTTATTTTGTTGAAGAAGGAGAAAGAGCTTGTTGTTTCTTACAATCCCAAGTTATAGTTCTAGAACCAAGATTGAAAACATAAACTATAGTATACTTATGTTCATAAAGGTCTCCATCCCAATTTCAGTCACTTAAACCAACCAACGAAGGAGTCCCCATTGAAATGTAATGAATCCCATACTGAATTGTACCTTGGATATACTGAAGTATCCTTTTTTCTACTTTACAATGGATTTCATGGTGTATTTACATATACTAGGAAATAAAACCAACATCAAAGGAAATATTAGGATGGGTATGAGTCAAGTACAAGAGACTACCAACTCTTTGATCGTACAAGGTGACATCTACTTTCAAGTGAAGTGCAAGTGGTAGAAAGTTTGAATCCATATTAGGAGGGAGATGGAGCTGGTTTACAATATTCAATGAGAAAGAAATGAAGAAGGTCACAAGCTTACCTAGATTGAGAAATAAAGATTCCTTATTTGGTTTACAGAACTTGGAGGCCAAGAAAAAATTCAATTGTCATAATTCTGTCATTTCAAATTTCTTATTAAGGTTGGATCTCACATGTTTTAAAAGGTTCTGGTCAAAACCAGTAAGAATAAGGTCGTCAACAGAAAAAACAAGGATGATGAGATGGTATCCTACTTTCTTGGTATATACATTAGGTTTAGAATGAAATATAGAAAAACTACTATCAAGGAGAAATCTATCCATTTTTGAATACTAAGATTGTGGACCTTGTTTAAGTCCACATGAATATTTCTTAAGATGATACAGAAGGATATAGTCATTTCGAACATATCTAGGACATTGTTCCATGTAAATTTCTTTTTCAAAATCCCCATGGAAGAAGGTGGACTTGAGATGCATTTTGATGGAGCTTCCATTTATGTGAACTGGTAAGGGAAAGAAGAAATAAAATGCTATTCATTTTAGATATAAGGGAAAATTTTCATTGTAGTCAATTCCTTCAACTTGGGAAAATCCTTTTCCAACTAACCTTGCCTTAATTCTTTCAAACTTTTCATTGGATACATAATTAGTTCAATATACCCATTTATTTACATATGACAAGTTTTCTTCCTTTCAGAAATGTTAGAAGATCCCAAATATCATTCACCATAAGTAATGATATTCTTCATCCAAAGCTAGAGCCCAATATGGATCACGACTCTCTAAAAGTCGGTCCAAAAAAGGGCATAGGCTCATTGGAACTATAAATATGTTTGACATTGATCTCTAGGATATTTGGAAAGATCACTAAAGGCTTTGCACATTGTATGGACCCATTGAGGAAGCAGTTGTGCTCATGCAACTAGAGAGAAATGAGAAAGAGGAGGTGTATTTTCATTTTCATTGCCATCATCAAAAAATGGATTTAGAGTAGGAACACTATGAAGGAGGTTGGAAGTAGAATATGGGACAAGCTCAAAAGATGGATAATACTCCATAGATGGAATATATGATGAATTAGGATCGCATGATGAGATATTTTCATCAAATTTAATAGCACTACTAATAATTATATAATTGGAATGTGGTTGAAGAAGTCTATAACCTTTTACATCTTCAAAATATCCAACAAATATGCACTTTTCACTCATATACTACAATGGTTTATGTATTTTAATTGGAATATGATCCCAAGCTTCACTACCAAGAACATGGAAGTGGTTGGCATATAGTTTAATGTCACCTCATTCTTCTTCCAATGTTATATATTTTAGAGCCTTATTGGGAGTGTGATTAACTAGTATGCATTTATTCTATTGTGCAATTATCTCTTAGCAACACCATTTTGTTGTGGTGTATATGGAACAAGATGTTGTATTGAATTCCATGTGTACTCAAATGTAGTAATTAGTAAAAAAAATTTACAATTTACCTCAATTAACAGTTCTTAACTTGTGTAATTGATGTCCAATTTTTTTTTATCTACAAGGTCCTTGTAGGACAATAACATGTCAAAAATTTTACTCTTATGTTTTAAGAAGTAATCCCAAGTGTGTTTCAAGAAATAATCAATGAGATTTAATAAATACCTGAAGCCAGAGAAGGAAGGAGAAGGAAGAAGACCACACAAATCATTGTGAACAAGCTGCAAGGGGGACAAGGTGCGCCAAGAGGCACATTTTTCAAAAATTTCTTGATAATGATTTACTAGAACACACTCAGGACAAACACTATCTATATAAAAGATGCGAAGAAGAGCAATCACCATTTTCCTATTGCATAGTTTCTAAGAAATAGTGTAAATGATTGAACCACTCATTCCAAATTTTCCTCAAGTCATTGTTATGACCAATAAAAATTTATGGAAAAGGTGATGACCAAAGTTGTTGAATCTGTACAACCTAGAAATATCATCAATATGTATGATTGTTAGGAAATTCTTAGTATCTTTGAATTCCTTGATTCAACTTAGTGAAGTGTAATATCTACATCCTTACCTTCACAAAAATCAGTGATTTGATAACCTGACAACAAATTGCATGAAATTCTTAGAACACATAATACATCATTGAAAATACCATCATCAATTTGAACTATCCGAGATCTTACAACATTAGGAGAAATATATCATCACCAATAAATAATTTTTTGGTGTTACATTCATATATAACAGGAACTATGGCTTTATCCTTAGTTGCATTATAAGGTACTCCAAAATCAAGAAGCCACTTAATAGAAGAAGACAAAGAAGATGCATTGAAGTAAAATCATAAGAAAAAGTGCATGTCCATGAGTTATAGACTTATAATAGGAGTCAATGGTGTTCATATTCATTGTTGCTTCCAAGGCTGACATCTTCTTGAAACATTTAGATTCCACATGACAATATTTCCTGGAAAAAATGAAATGGCTATTAGTCTTATTTTCCTTTGATTTGGTTCCCCTATCACCATTGGAAGGATGAATTAGATAAGAGGATTTGGAACTCTTGTTTTTCTTATTGTTGCGAGGATGTTGCTTCTCAAGATTTTTGATTTCATTATTTTGTTGTGCCACTAAGGGTTTTCTAGATGTATCAGTAATGTTCATATTTTAATATGTATGATATTATATTTATCCCTAATCAACGCATCACATAAATACTCAAGAGTGAGTTCGATATACTTAAGACCCTAGATATTATTTCATGAAGTAAAAATTAGATACAAAAATAGGATAGCTAGGACCAAGGTTTGAAAGAATAACATAGATACATTGTTTTTCTAACTTAGATATTTTTCACTTTAATTAAGGTTTTGATGGTTTTTAATTTAGATAGATAATATTGGATGCAAGAAAAATCACTTGGAAAAATAGAGAAACCAACTCATTTTCAAGTTGGTGACCTTGAATCCCAAATTATGTTTACCAAATACAGTTTCTAACTTTTCCCAAGATGCATCTAGTGCATCAATTCCTTGAAGGTGGAATTGTAACTCATTAGAAATTGACATCCCAAATAATCTACAGGCTTCATCACAGTTACTGTCCCATTTATTTTCTTATTGACGTCAATGGGTTTAGTTTAGTTTCCTAAGGTTATCTAGTAAAGTACCCTACTTCGAAGGACATCCTCCATATATGATTTCCATGAGAATTAGTTGGTACTATTAAGTAGAATATCACATAGAAAGACCATATTATAATCCACACATAATATAGCTTCTAAGTAGAAACCAATCGTTTATATTAAAAGATACAAAAATTAGATTTAAAAAAATGACACTAAAAATAGACTCAATATGTCAAAGTTACACCCTTTTTAAGAAATTCCTAAAAGAGCCAAGGAACCATATGGTAGGAAAAGATTGATCCATGTGATGATTGGAGCAAAACATGCAGTAAAGAATCACCCCTTACTAAGTTTTCCTATAACCTCACTTTTACAAATAAGATTCTTTAAAATAATTGGCCCACTTTTATAAAACAAGTGGGAAATAGTTTTATAATGTAGTTACTTTATAAATTAAAGTTACATGAAATACCTCTTACTTGTTAAAGTGACTTCCAACAATGTGAGTTAAGAAAACTATTTAGTTATATTATTGAGGAGAATGGTTTTTTTGTTTGTTTTTGTTTTAGGATCATGCCTACCCAAAAAACCATTCTTTTTTTCCTATAAACACTTTACATAACCATACCAAAATAGAGAACAAAATTTCAAAATTGAAGTTTCTCAGATTTGCAATTATTCCTAGGTTAGTGTACCCATAAATGGAAGCTTTACCACTATTAATGGTTTACTAAGTTTGAATAAAGCACACATATTCCTTGGTTATAGTAGCCAAAAAATGTAGGTTTTATTATTTTTTATGGTTTACCAAGTTCACATAAAGAACACAACAAACACTGTACAGAAGGAAATTCCCAAAGGGTAAAATTGAGATAGAATATGAAAGAATATGAGAGGGATTTTTAAAAATCTAGTAAATGTAAACAATATATCTCTAGATGTGGTCAAATGATTGTATATTGGGGAATTGGAAACCTTTTTGAGTGAAATGAAAAGCATTTCCAATTGAAAGTAGTTCTCTAGAAGAAGTTCAACACCTCTCTCAACCCCAAAAATGCACGAAAAAAATACTTTGATGCATAAGGTAACACCAGTTTAAGATATCAATTGAAAATAGAAGTATAGCTTCACAAGACCTTTTATAACATGTTCAACTAACACATTATATTTTCAGAAGATCAAAAAAATTAAGCAACTGCTCACACAAATAGATCACATTTCAACACACCAATGTTTTAGATGGTTAAAACCCTCAGAGAGGGAAATAATCCATGACCCCATCCAAATAGACACTGGAGGAAATATATTATCCAAAGGAAAAAAACTTTACATGAATGAGTTTCCTCTAATCAATCATCAAGCAAATGACGCTCCATGCTCTTTAAATACATATCATGTACCAATCAGGTGTTAAGTCATGGATCAATTGATGTAAAGATCTAGTTGAAAATGGATCATAGGATCACTTTATGTCTAGAACATATTGTGACCATCATATTACATAACTACAAATGCATAATAAAGAAATACACTTTACCTAAAGATTCATTATAGCAAGTTGATATTAACTAACTCCTAAGTGTCTAAATATCCTAACACCCTAATTTCACTTTTAAGTTTTCATCCTCCATCATCAACTAGGGATGTGACCTATCAAACACATTTGTTTGTATGTTATTCAATCTTAATGGTGTAATTTTGGGTATTGCTAACATGTATGCACCCAATGATGCTAAATCTAGGGATGAGTTGGGGGATTTATTAGTTGAATTATTCCTATAGAGCGACTAGATTAAGTGTGGAAATTGTAATAAGGTTGAGCTTGAGGATGCCAAAATAGGACCTTACCTAGTTTATTTCTCAAAGGGAGCACATGAACAGGAATGAACGTAACGATAATATTGGCCTCTTCAATTTAAAAATATTGAGTACAAGACTCATTAGACTTGTGGTGCGCATGGACAAATTTTAGGGATAACATTTAGAGATCCATGTAAAAAACTGACGAGGATATGATGTTTGAAGAAAAACACTTTTTCTGTTTGACTATGAAGGTAGGTGTCTAATTAGATTTTTTTAGAAATGATACTCTTTATAACTACCATTCCTTTATGTTCTCCACTTCAACCAAAGTACCCATATCTAGATACTTATTCAATGTCTCTCATATCTAGCACAATGCCATACATTTAGGCCATGTTAAAGATTTGGATTTTACTTCCTTGGCCTCAAGAATCTAGTGGGTGGATAGATTGTTGGAATACTTTGATAGGTTTAAATATGGCTCCCTTTAAGGATTTATCCAACATATAATAAATTTTCCATGGGAAATCTGCAAATTTTCCAAGGAATATTTCAAATAAGAATCACGCCTCCTTCAAGTTACACTTTATGATTATTATCACTAAAATTGTGTTTCCCAAATTTACTACTTTTGAAAGCGAATGAAATTTGAAATTCCAAAGGGGCACAAATTTAGTCCCAAGCTTCACTAGCTCAAAATTATGGATCATTTTTAAAAATGGTTTTTTAACCTCTAGCTACCAAAGAAGTTCTGGTGAAGATTAATACTCCGAAGGAAGTTTTCATCACAATCACAACCCAAATAAAATTAAGAAGAAGTTTTTCTTTCTCGCATTTGTACACTTTCCAACCCTAGCGAAGGTCAATTGCACAATTCCATGACATGTAGAAATGCATTAACCTTTTTCCTCATGACATTAAGGAAAATACCTCAAGGCCATTATTGACAAATGATTTATTAGGTTCGACTGCAAGGTAGGTGATCTTGCACTCATTACCAATTGGACATGAATCAACCTTCTCAATATATGCTATAATATTTGGCTAAGACCTTGGATTTGAGATTTTGATATATGCTCCTTTATATTACTCATCCTAATCAAACAATTTTTATTCAAGGGTGCTTCATTCTTAACAATGGTATTGCAGTTTGGGATGGTATGGAATGGGATAAATGTCTAGGAAGGTATGGAATGGTTCATGTTTATCCAACTGATTATGAGAAGGATACAATCTAATGGAATGGTCATTTATTTAATCCATGTTGCAAGTGCTATATTTTGGTCCATTCTTTATGCAAATAGTTAAGATCATTTTATGTATGAGTTGATGTGCTTTTGTATTAAACAAACCAAATACAATGGTATTGGGATTCCCAATTATCCATTCTTAATCAAGTTCATGTTTTTTCAACCAAACGAAGACCAATATTATGCCACCAAGGAAACATACTCAACAAGAGAGAGTCAAATTTATTATGCTTTGAGGAAAAAACATTTCTTAAGGGGGTAGCAATGTTATAAACATAATAATAGATATAAATAATAATATTAGTAATAATAAACAATTAGTATGAAATGACATATGACCTAGCTTCATTACTATTCAAACCAACGTGATCACTCATTGTTTCTATAAACCATCATCAAGGTCATTGTACAATCAATCATTCATTTTTTGTTCAATCAAATATTTATTATATAAATTATTTGCAAAAATATTTGTCAATTAAATAAGAAAAATATATGTTCTTGCATTTGTGGGCACTCGCACGAAGTTGGTTCCACCTTTTAGTGGCACTTTAGAAATCGGAAATGCACTTCTGAAATGTAAATCCACAACGCGTATGCATTATTGATTCTACGTTCGGAAAACCCAAGCCCAAAGACGAGGCTATGGTTAGTTAGCTGATATCGCATATGAGATATATCGCATGTGCTTTTTTAAAGTTTTACATATCGCATATGCGATATGAAAAACCAAAAAAATAAATAAAACAAAGGCCACGGGCATCAATTTGTTATTTGCACAGTGAAGTGATATCGAGACTACGAAATACCACAACTACGAAATACTGCACCAACATTTTGCAATAGAGCATTTGAAGGTGGTTGTGGAGGTGGCTTGAGTACAATGGAAGGTAAGTACTCATATCATCCATAATTGTATTTAATATTTTTTTGTTTTTGTTAATTTCATAGTTTTTATATTTGTTAAAAACTTAAAACGAATTTAAAAAAAATGAATTAAATAAAAGAATGATACATTAAAACAATTTGTAATTTGTTGTTTCAATCTTAACAAATAATAGGAATGTTCAAGATACTGTGAAAAATGAACCAAATCCAAACACGAACCCAAACATGGAGGTGGAACAAGACCGGAATTCATAGATTCTGGCTCGTTTGGGTGCATTGAGGTGCCTTAGCTCATATTTTAGAGGGGGAGATCATTTGAGACAATCTTTAGCCAAGGCATTGGACACCATAACAAACACAACTGCCAATGCCCAAGGAGCTCTATATAACACTACCTTGTACAAACAATCCATGAGGCAATACTATCCCAATGCTTTCAGTTATAAAGACATCAAAAACCTAAAGATTATAAAAGACCAATTATTTTCATTATTCTGGGACCCTAGCACCGGATTGGTTCCACCCACCAGTTGAGCAAACATTTCCATAGACTGGTGCGTGGAAGCAAATGTGAAATCCAATTGGATGGATCACTGGTATATGGTCTTCGATGAAGACCCTCATGGGAATAGGGACATCCCATTTTATTTATTGAGGAAGTTGTATGCAGAATTCATCCTAGGGAAACATGTGAACCATTTCAATGTTTTAGACTTCTAGGTTGTTCGTCATGGGATGCCCCAAGATAGGGAAGGGGATAGGACTGATCCTAACCGTGTGTCACGCCCTCCATGCACACCAAAACCTCCTCATGTATATCCTTCTGTGGGTCCTGTTATTGATGATACACAAGAGACCTTATTCGAGTTGGTAGATACATTGCTTCAGCATGGGACTGCTATCCAAGGCAATGTAGGACAAGTGGTTGGCATTTCTGAGGCTGGCCCATCGTACAGTAAGGATCCATCTACAGATCGCACTACAGATGCTGAGAATTTAGAGCATTGTGTTGCTCCACACCCTTGCACAACATGTGGAGGCATATGCTATGGCCGCACTTCATAGTTCCGAGACAATGGATTACTTCGATATGTAATTAAAACTCATTATTTTCATATTATATTTTGTTTTATATCACAATTTTGAATTATTTCGCAATTTATTTCTATTTAATTATCTAACAAATTATGTGAACAAATATACAGCTGGTGTCCATGACACCCTAGATTCGCATAGTCTGTCGATTGATGTTGAGAACATTGATGCATCAGTCAATGCTGCATATGGGTTTGGTTCTTCACCATTAGCTGTAAGAACTATACTTTTTAATTTGTCATCATTATTTACATATTTATAGTAGAGATTTTAACATTCAATACATCCTAATCTGGATACAATTTGTTTTATGCAGGGTGAGTAGGATGAGTTTGTTGAATCCTAGCCTAGTCCCTCCCATGTAGAAGAAGATTCCCAGACCCAGGTATTATTTTAAATATTCTTTTAGTAATTCAACATTCCTGCTTTTAATTTTTAGAATTTTTCTAATTGTATCTTTATGTTTTGTTACGTAGCATGATATCTTGATGGGTGACCCGCCTCTCCCCACCCCCAGGTACATGTATGTTTCACTTTCTTTGAAAAAATCATTTTTTGTCCATGTTGTATATGTCTCCTTTTATTTGTATTATTTGACATTGACATATGTTAATTTATGTAGGAATGTATTGATCTAGTGGTGCTTGAAGAGCACCAAAGTGAGGTTGTTGGCGACCAACCTCTTACCCCCCGCCAGGTACATGTATGTTTCGCTTTCTTTGAAAATATCATTTTTAGCCCATGTAGTATATATGTCTCGTTTTCTTTTTATTATCTGAAATTGACATATGTTACTTTATGTATGCTTCTAATGAGGCACTGGTGCTTAAAAAGCACCAAATCAGTGACCCACCTCTAATGAGCCAGTAGGTACGCTTATGTATCGCTTTCTTTTAATTGTGGTTTTAATGATTCAACATGTACTTTTTTAATTTTTTGAAATTTTCTAATTGTATCTTTATCCTTTAGTATGTAGGAACGTGATTTTGATGATGATTTCCAAGAAGTGACCTTCTTCTCTAATTCATGTAGAAATCCTTTTAGCTCATTGACATTTGTTTAACCCACTAGTTGCATGCCTCCTCATGTCTGCCAGGTATATTTATATATTGCAACTCTTGTTTATATTGTTTTTTGTACATGCAAGTATCGTTTTCCTTGTTTCTCCCATTGATATGCTGACATTGCCATATATATTATTTTATGCAATTTGATAGTAAGCGAGTGATTATTGAAGAGCACCCAATAGGGGTCGTTTCTCACCCACCTCTCCCCCCTCCCCAATGTACATGTATGTCTCGATTTCTTTGAAAATGTAATTATCCCTCCATGTAATATACTTTTATTTATACATGCAAATATGTTTTTCATGCACCCATTGATTTGTTGACATTGGAATATATATATTTTTATGCAGCTTTATAGTGAGCAAGTGGTGCTTGAAGAGTAGCCAATCGGGGTCATTGCTAGTTAGGCACCATGACCCACCATTACTTACTCATGTACAGTAAGTAAAAATGTTATATTGGTTTGGAATTTGAACAAATGTACATATAATTTGTATAGGTTAGTAAACTAACTTACAAATTTTGGTTTTTCTGTAGTTTGTCCCTTCTTGTTCAACGTTGGGGATCACCACTGAGTAGCCGGAAGAGAAAGCTAGACTTCTCAGAAGACATTGACAATGGCAGTGAAAGGGGGGATAGATAGAATAAATGTGTAAGGGGGGTACATACATGTTAATTTTTGTTTGTATATGTATATATGTACATTTTTATTCACTATTTTGTATTATGGCCATGTGGCATGCCAATTTTTGTAACATTATTTGTATACATATATAATATAAAGCAAGTTTCAAATTTATACTTATATGGTTGACTTGATTTTGGAACATGATATGTGTGGTTCACCTATGTCATATTATGATATGTGTGGTTCACCCATGTGATAATATGAATTTCCAATACTTAAAGAAAGAATTTATGACTCATCAAACTAAGATCAAGTAATGATTAAGTAAGTCATGGGAGATAATAACTAGACACCATAACCATAACCATACCATACAACTACATAATTTTAACTATCACCAACCTTTTAACAATATGGATATCCTCAACTTTTTAACATCATAACCATACCATACACTACCTAAATTACATACACTAACATCATAACATCATAGCCATACCACTAACATCATAACATCATACATGTGTTTCTACTTCTAAGTCATGCATGCATGTGAACTATACCATACCATACCCTACAATAATAACATCATACCCTAAAATACCCTATGATACTAACATCATACCATACTACCATACCGGTATACCATATCATACCCTACGATACTAACATATCATACCATACTAATCTACCATATAAAACCCTAGTTCGATATCATAACTTGTCAGCCCTAGTGATAGGATGAAATTTGTAGTTCATGAAACCCTAGTTGGTTTTCAATTTGTACATGTACATGTGTTTCTATTTCCATCTCATAACTTGTAAAGAGGTCACTAAACCCTAGTTCCATCTCATAACTTATCAACCCTAGTGATAGCATGAAAATTGTAGTTCATGAAACCCTGGTTGGTTTACAATTTATACATGTGCATGTGTTTCTAGTTCCATCTCATAACTTGTAAAGGGGTCACTAAACCCTAGTTCCATATCATAACATCTCAACCCTAGTGATAGCATGCAATTTGTAGTTCATGAAACCCTAGTTGGTTATCAATTTGTACATGTACATGTGTTTCTAGTTCCATCTCATAACTTGTAGAGAGGTCACTAAACCCTAGTTCCATATCATAACTTGTCAATCGTAGTGATAGCATGCAATTTGTAGTTAATGAAACCCTCATTAGAGGAAATTTCAACTCAAAATGGGCCTCCTAAAATGAACTAATAAAATAATAGTTAAAATAATAAAATAATATTTATTAATTTTGGAGGAAGAAAAGAAAAAAATATTTTTTTGTTGTATTTTTGACATATCTCCCTGTGTTTTTACTCAAATTTTGATAGGGAGAGCTTGTTGGATGCGGAATTAAATTCCTCATCCAACGAGATCTCCCGATCGAAATTTGAGTAAAGACACGGGGAGATATGTCAAAAATACAAACCAAAAAGTAGTTTTTTTATGATAGCTATCCCCAAATTTATATTAAAAAAGTGTTTAAGACATATAAGGTATTTCAAATTTGAAGCAATTGCATTGTCTAACACATGATGACATGGAATTTGAATAAAAGTTAAAAGGCCTATTTTGAGTTGAAATTTCCTCTAATGAGTTGGTTTTCAATTTGTACATGTACATGTGTTTCTACTTCCATCTCATAACTTGTAAGGATGTCACTAAACCCTAGTTCCATCTCATAACTTCTCAACCCTAGTGACAACATGCATTTTTTAATTCATGTAACCCTAGTTTCTTTTCAATTTATACATGAACATGTGTTTCTAGTTCCATCTCATAACTTGTAAAGAGGTCACAAACCCTAGTTCCATATCATAACTTCTCAACCCCAGTGATAGCATGCAATTTGTAGTTCATGAAACCCTAGTTGGTTATCAATTTGTACAGGTACATGTGTTTCTAGTTCCATCTCATAACTTGTAGAGAGGTCGCTAAACCCTAGTTCCATATCATAACTTGTCAACCCTAGTGGTAGCATGCAATTTGTAGTTCATGAAACCCTAGTGGGTTTTCAATTTGTACATGTATGTGTTTCTAGTTCCATCTCATAACTTTTAAATAGGTCATTAAACCCTAGTTCCATCTCATAACTTCTCAACCCTAGTGATAGCATGTAATTTGTAGTTCATGAAACCCTTTCATTTTTTACATTTGCATGTGTTTCTAGTTCCATCTTATAACTTGTAAAGAGGTCACTAAACCCTAGTTCCATCTCATAACTTGTCAACCCTAGTGATAGCATGCAATTTGTAGTTCATGAAACCCTAGTTGTTTTTCAATTTGTACATGTACATGTGTTTCTAGTTCTATCTCATAACTTCTAGGAGGCATTATCGAGGGTTTTTCAGTGTTGACCCACCAATGCAAGAGCTGCATTGAAGGAACTTGAGAAAAACCCTAGTTTATGCTATCACTGCATAAAGAAGTCACTGGTCGTTGAAAACATGAGGGAGAGGGCCACCTAGAGGTAATCACATTCTAGGAGACCAAATGGAGTCAATGGTTTTTCGATCCGACCTCCAGTTTCCGAGTTATGTCCAGTTGAAATTTGCATGAAAATGTCATTCATGGACTCTTGGTGACTTTCGGTTCGGGAGCGAAATACCAAATGGAGCAGCAAATTTGCATGTTGTTGGCTCCTATAAGTATGTATGGGAAAGGCCAATATGGGAACCCTACCAACACAGGCACGATCGATGGTTTTGCAGAGTTGACCCACCAATTCAAGATTTGCATTGAAGGAAACTAAGCAAAAACCCACTTTACGAAATCAATGCAAAATGAAGTCACTCGTTCTTGAAAATAGGAGGGAGAGGGCCACCTAGAGGTAATTCCATGCTAGGATACCAACGAAGTCGATGGTTCTTCGATCTGACCTCTGGTTTTCGAGTTATGTCCAGTTGAAAGTCACATGAAAATGTCATTCAGGGAAACTTGGTGACTTTTGGTCTGGGAGTGAAAAACCAAATGGAGCAACAAAATTGCATGTCATTGGCTCCTGAAAGTCTGTATGGTCAAGTGGATATGGGAACCCCACCAACAAAACCATGATCGATGGTTTTCATGCCTTGACCCACGAATGAAACAGTTGCAAGAGTTCACCCATCAATGTAATTAAATGTACATTAATATAAAAAACAACCAAAAAAGTAAATTTCAACAACTCGAGAACATGTTATTTTCTGATTTTTATTTGTTGGTTTCTAAAGACACCATTTTGTTATTGGCACCTGCAATGTACCATAGATGGTGTTTGTATCCTAGGAACATGAAAGGCTAAACATTAGTACTTTCATAAGAAAATAAAGAGAACTCAATGAAAATGTGAAAACATGATTTATAGAACTCGTCCGAGGTTGTACAATCGTGTTTATACTATCCAGTATCCTCTAAATAATATTATGTCTATGAATGGTATCCATCAATCGCAGGCTTATTACATTGGGAATAAACTAAGGATAAATAATTGAAATTGTTCTTCTGCATGCACTTTCAAGGTTAAATAACACACTTGACAATACACTCAAATGAGTAGGCCATATGGATCATCTCTATTGCCGATGGTGTCCATCAATATTTCGTGCTCTATATGAGGTAGCAAGTATCGTACATGTGACCTATTTTTGTGACCAAGTGTGTGCAGCTTGATGTTTATACCAACTACTAGGTTGGTGAAGTGGTATACAATAGCTCTTGGTCTATAATCCTGATATACATACCCACCATTCCTTTTCTTTGTGTTGCAAGTGTCAAGTACTCTCCTTTTATAACCATAGAGCTAGTTGGGAATTCAATATTTTCATCATCTATAATAGGTTCAAGAATGGTTTGTTTACCCTCTAAAAAACATACCAACCAATAGTTAGAACCCCATTCATTATTTTTTGGGGAAACCACTACATATATCTGACATGTGAAAGGAAATAGGTCAAGTTAACAATACATAAATTAAATTTCTAATTTAGGTACTTCTAAATTACTTTTTTGCACCTGCTTGTATGAGATCCGATATGTGATCATAGTTTGTAGAATTATGTGTTTGATCATCTTCCAAATGGTCTATTTCATTACCCCCCTTGAAATTGGTTCCAAGTGTCACTTGATACCATGTATCAACTATATGTGTATTCTCACAATCATCCCATTCATTGATGCTACAGGAACTGCAAAAGAAATCCTTCAATCTTGTACAAATTTATAGGGTTGATATTTATGAGCTTCTAATTGAATGAAATTGTTGAGTTCCATGCACTGTGTTCACCCGATGTGTTCGAGATTGGTCCACATTTGTCACCTCCTAGAATATTCTCCACACTAGGCGTTTCTTTGTTGCTTGTTCTCCCATGACAGATGCACATCATTTCACTATAGATGCAACGCCTCAAAGGAGAGCACCTATAAACTTCATCTCTTCCCTTCAAAGGGCATATTTTATGTGTGCACCAACACCATTGTGCTCTCCTTTGCCATGACCAGTTTTAAATTAGTTCCATATATGTAGCACCTTGTATTTTATGTGCAACAAATAGAACGATTCAAATATATGTGCATTCTTGAATTGTCTAGCACAACCATCTGACCAAATGAAATGACCATAAAATGGTATATCCATTCACATGGCCATAGAATAATTTAAAGAAATCTTGCACGCAATGGATGTCATGGGTACGGTCGTCACATATGTAGAAGTGAATTTCTTTCAGTATCACATGTTTCTCTTCATCGCTATTTGGCCCATGTCAATACGTGATATGCACCATTATGCTCACCTGATCTAGGTGATAGTATTGACTTTGTATTTCATTTTGTGGTTTTACGGTGTAATTTTCCACAAATTCAACCATTGATAGTATTGTTCCAAGAGGGAAGGTCTCTCAGCATATTCTGAATTGCTCATCTTACCATCGTGCCATATCGACATGTTGAATGTACTATTGGATCTTTCCACGAAAGTATGAAATAAAATCACATACTTGCACCTAGTGTAAAAAAGTAAACAATTTTATAAAACAACATAAAAAGATGTACATGAATATTAATACGTCAATATTCAACAATTTACCTATGAAGTCACCAATTTAATCTTCCTGCTTTCTTTCCCATCATGTAGCTAATATTTCTCGTACTGATAGTTCTACTTCTTGACAATTGCATTCCCGAATGCTTGATCTTCACTCCCATGAATGCAATCAGACCATAATGATAGCCCACCACAATTGTTGCAAGAACCCTCTACACATTGTTTTAAGTAATGTGTCTGCCCATCTTGCCTCAGACACATTATGCTATCGATGAAATCTCTGGATGACATTGGCGGAATTGTACTTGAGAATTCCTGCACATGGTGAGGATGCAAAAAAGGATGTATGTGTGCAAATGTATGGTAATATATATCAAAATATATGTGGTATCTACAAAAACAATTGTTACGGATGGTGTTGATTCTAACATACCAAGGCTTGCATTTTTCAAAAGATCTTTGCCCAAGCATTAGCTCTACATGGGGAACTTTAACATCTTGAACAATTGAGTTTGTGTCATGTCAAGATAATGTTTAACATGAGTTTCATTATCTCTAGAACCCCTACATAGTTTTAACACATCCTTTGTGTTAGAAGAATGCCTAGTGTTATCGTTCCAAAACGGGTGCACTAGGCCCTTCACTGCTTTGACTAACTTCATGTCTTTGCATGGCAACCTACCACTAAATTCCCATAATGTTTCCATTTATCCCTCTACATCAAGGCTTTCTCTTCTTACATATTATTTTTAAGTGTGTTTGGATGTAAAGGCACAATTCTCATAATGTTTCCATTTGTCCCTCTACATCAGGGCTGTCTCTTCTTACTGAATATTTTTAAGTGTCTTTGAATGTGCATTTAAGTAAACAACATTGTATTCTAGATCTATATTCCTGTCCTGTGAACAATTTTTTTTACCAATCAATGTGAATGCAGCATCAAGAGATTTAACAATGTGATTACTTGATTCGATATTCTTCATTGTTCTTATGCCTAAATTTCTTCTAATAGTTCCCATATTTCTACATTTAACCAAAGCTAAAAACAGTTGGCATTTACCATCTTCGAACAATATGGTTTCGTTATTTGAGATCAATGACGAAGGATAGTGCATTTAGCCACCTTACCTTTCATGGAAGTCAACTCGCTCTCATCGACTTGTATGTGTTTAGGAGTTCTCTTTTGTTTTGATGCAAAATTTCTTGTCGTTTGAAATGCTGGAGTGACGTTTACATCCACTACAGGCTGACAACTTCAATTAGGAAATTGAACCACCGGCCATGGTAGTTGCTGAGTCACATTTGCATCAGGAGCAACATAATTATTAAACTCTTCAATAGATTATTCACTTACTAATGGATCAATAATATCATCTCCCTTATAACCAGCTTCCTTTAGTGTTGCATTATCTTCCTCAGCCTCTACGCCAGGTATCTGTTGAGGGGGAATGGGAACTATTTGCTCATTTAATGAATGTCAACGATTTATTGAATCTACCCTCTTTCTTTTTTTTTTTTTTTTTTCTTCAGATTCTTCCAGTGTAAGAACCTTCCTCTCTAACTTTCGACCTCTATTAGGTACATTCCCCATTGAAATCCACCCAAACTTGTACAAAACCTATGGATTTTTTTAAGTAATGATTAAATTGCAGGTTGAACAGATCTCTATCTGGGGGTTCAGAAGAATTATGTCTTTTTCTACAGTAAACCTGGCCCACAACATGCAACCCAACATTTTTTATATAACATATACCGCATACACGATATAATGCATGTCTGTTTTATCGCATATGTGATATGGATACACTGCTTTTTAATTAACAGGCAATTTTTATTACGTGATCTCCAAATGGCAGATGCGATTTAGTGCATATCAAATATTAAAATTGACTTATCCATGCTTATATAATAGTTACCCATTCACTGGCTACCACTTATATATATATATATATATATATATATATATATATATATATATATTGATTATTTGTAATTTTGAACAACTACCATAGAATTAATCTCTAGAGTCCTAGTCCATACATGAAAAAACATAGGTGGTAGTCCACCCCAAATCTCAAATAAAAACATCTATGGAATGAAATATGTTAAGCTTCTATAACCTTACAATGGACCCCATACCAATGGTGAACACCTCAAAACCTATCCTTGGACCATGGTAGTGTCTATAGAACTATCTCTTGTTTGGAAATATTCATAATGGTTTCTATATGACCATGGTCAATGTCTCCTGAACAATATTCAATGCATAAAATAGACTAATGGCACATATATCCTATATTAAGGCTAAATATCCCCTTTAAAGGGCATGTTTAGGGGTTTAAGACTTATTTCTATTAGATTATTGTCCCATTACCATGGTTAAGACCCTGAGACCCATTATTAGTGCATAAAACCTCATAATGAAACCCATATCCCACTAAAGGCCAAATATTACATCTATAAGGCACGTGTGTTGATTTAGGGACTTATTGTATAGTATTCCATGACTATAGTCAATGTCCAAAGACCCATCCTCCCCATCTAATAACCTATAATGGCACCCTTATCCCATTATCATACCATTTAGACTCCCAATATTCCATCCAAGCGGTCTATGGGGTGGCTCATCGCCCAACATTACATTGGTTAAGAGTGGGGGGGGGAGTTAAAAGGAGTGAAAGGAAGGTGTAGAGGGAATCATGGGAGGGAGGGATGGGTAGGGGACATATATTGGTGGGATGAAGGGAGTATAAATATAAGTGGAAGGGAGGGATGTGTATGGGAGAGATATGAGGCGGGGATGGAGGGAGGACAAATATAAAGGGAAGAGATTGGTGGGAGGGGAATAAATATAAGTGGGAGGGAGGGCTCTGGGGTCTTATAAATTGTCAAGGGATGAACCCTCTACTTTAGGCCCTAACTAAAGCTTCTATACATCTAGGACCACCAATAAAACCTTAAACCACCATATGTTACCTCATGATGCCATTCTTAGCTTTGTGTGTGGGAATTGACACCATTAGGTTGTTTTAGACACTAATGATAGATTTAGAGACCTTTGACATGGTTGAGCGATCGTGAAACTCAAGTCGTAGACACTAAAGGAAGCTTACAAGCATCCAAAGGAAAGAATAAAGTATCAAGCCACCACACATGACCTCTCTACAGGGTCTTTGGCCTTATATTAGGGATATGCAATTGATTGGTGATTTTGTTTACAGGAGTTATGGGTAAGATGTTGATCAGTTGAGATTTTGTTATTGAAGATGGTGAATTTATTATATAAATGATGCTAAAAGGGTGTTTTCAAAGTAATGGGGGTGAGTTGATTTTCATGTGACGGTTCTTCATCGATGTCCACAAATGTATGGTCCATAAAATAGAACAGATCATCTGGCACCATAATTCTAGAAACAAGTGTGTGGCCATCAGTGTAATGAGTGTTTATATGTGTATTAAATATTTTGACGGTTTTCAAGATTTAGTAATGATATTTCTCCCATTTTCAAGATTTAGTAATCAGTATTTAAGGTAAGCCATTTGATACTTCAGATAGCATGGCCCCTCCGACATAACATCTATAAAATTTGAAAGAAGAAGGATTTTGTAGAGTCCACAGAGCCCGATGTTTTCTTCTTTCTTGATAGTATCTGTCGATTTCATTTACTCATGGAACTTGTGTCCCAAATTATGACGTGTCAGCTCATGTCATAAGAATCCATGAACATGAAAAACAACTCAAACGACCAGCCATCACCTCTTGAAGTTACCCTTTCTTTCATAATGGTACCAACAAATCCACTATGTAAGGGCCTCGAGACCCATAACTATTGTAAACAAAATCACCAATCAATCGCATATCCCTAATATAAGGCCAAAGACCCCCTAGAGAGGTTGTGTGTGGTGGCTTGATACATTATTCTTTGCTCTGGATCCCTGGAAGCTTCCTTTAGTTTCTATGGCCTAGGTTTCGCGATAGGTCAATCATGTCAAAGGCCTTTAAACCCATCATTAGTGAGTAAAACAACCTAATTCTATCAATTCCCACACACAAAGCTAAGAATGGCCTCAAGAGGTAACATATGGTGGTTTAAGGTGTTATTGGTGGTCCCAGATGCCTAGAAGCCTCAGTTAGGGTATAAAGTAGAGGTTTCATCCCTTGACAATGTCTAATACCCTAGGGCTCTCCCTCCCACTTATATTTATTCCCCTCCCACCAATCCCTACCCTTTGTATTTGTCCTCCCTCCATCACCCCCTCATATATCTCCCATACCCATCCCTCCCTTACCCTTATATTTATCCTGCCTTCATCCCCTTGATTTATCTCCCCTACCCATCCCTCTCTCCCATGATACCCTCTACACCTTCCTCTCCCTCCTTTGACTCCCCCCCCCCCCCCCCCCTCTTAACCAATGTAATGTTGGGCCATGAGCCACCCCATAGACCGTTTGGATGGAATTTTGGGAGTCTAAATGGTATTATAATGGGATAAGGGTGCCATTAATATTTTTATTCTCGTACCAAATTAGTTAAGTAAAAACAAATATGCATTATAAAGCATATGCGATATGAATTGCGTATGTGCTATATCGCATATGCGATATGTATCCCCTATGAAATATAAATAAGCTATAACACATATGCGTTATAACACATATGCGTGTTTTAAAAATTAAAAACTCGATGGGAATAAGGTTTGGCATTATGTATGGAATTAGCTTCGGACTACCAAACCTATTGGCTAGGAAAAAAAAACCAGAGCTAATGCCTATCTTTTAAAATTATATCAATATGCTCTGTTTTGATGCCGTGTTTTGCTTTGACAAACATAGTATTTTTTTTACGAAAATTTAGAATATTGTAGAGTACGATCTTACGATTCTTAATATGTATTTTTTTCCTTCAAATGTATGTTTTAATTATTTATTATTATTTTTATAAATGACACATTTTAGTTTTTGAAGATAGATACATCGATTGTTTTTTATATAACTTTTGATTGCCTTCACCATTTTCCAAGAAAACTATATGGTGCACTAGAAGAGAGTGAGCTCTAAAATATTATTTATAGAAATCAAAAAAATTGTTAATCTTTGCCTCTAAAGTCTTGCACCCACACAAAACGTTTTCATTTTGAGCTTTTTTGACTTCAATAATTAATATTAAAAAAAATCATGAAACAATATGAATAAATAGTGTTGCACTAGGCCCATATGTCCTTTACATGTCTGTAAGATTTTATAGAAAATTGAAATCAATTACCTCATATATTGTTGCACCCGCACAAACATATATGTTATGATGTGCTGAAATTTTGAAAACCCAATTTCATGGAAACCAATTTTATAATCATTTACACACAATTTTTCTACATAAATGTTATATATTATGAAATCTGATTCAATTACCTATCTTTTGTAATTTTACTTCATCTTCAAATACGTTAGGGAAGTACCCCTAATTCTCACCTAAAGTCAGAGGTTCCAAGTTTTTCCAGTATTATGTGGCATCTAAGGTGTCTTTAAAGGAGTCCATGATTGTGCATCATCCCTTGTTTTAGAGACAAATCCTTGGTTACCTCAAGAAGCCAACCAATTTAGGTTTAAAATAGCACAATAGACAATTTGTTCACAACTTAATTTTTGTTCTTTATTGTTGTATTGTACTGTACAATATATTTTATCCAATTAACTTGTATAGGTACAAACACATGTCTACATTGTTTGTACCTTCAATTTAGTAGAATAATTTCACACAACAGTTACTGACCATCAATTTTTACAAACTGTTCTGGCAGAATCCATACGAGCCATAAAATAATTAGAAGTGTGTGTGTGTGTGTGTGTGTGCACGTGTGTGTGTGTGTGTGTGTGTGTGTGTGTGTGTGTGTGTGTGTGTGTGTGTGCGTGTGTGTGTGTGTGCGTGCGTGTGTGTGTGTAACATTTTCAAATAAAATAATTAGAAGTGTGGGTCCCGCAAGAATAAATATCATACATATAAGTTCATGTGTGCGTAGCAATTTCAAATAAAATAATTAGAAATGTGGGTCCCATAAGAAAAAATATCATACATATATGTGTGTGTGTGTAACCTTTTCAAATAAGATAATTAGAAGTGTTGGTCCCACAAGAGAAAATATCATTACCAAATGGGTTTTTATAAAGAATAAGGAAAATTTTTAAATGGGCAATAATTATGAATAAGTAGATACAAAGGGTCATTATGAAGATGAAGCTAACAACAACTCACTAATTATAGATAATATCATGAAGTCACAAAAATAGTTAGCTAAAGGTAAAAAATAATTAGGCAACAAAATTGATGAATTGAGAGCTAACATGCATAAATGATTGACAAACTGAGTTAAACAAGGTAGCTGAATATTCTAAAGAATGTGAGCCACACAAGAGAAAATATCATACATGTGTGTGTGTGTGTGTGTGTTACCTTTTCAAATAAAATAATTAGTAGTGTGGGTCCCACAAGAAAAAAATCATTACCAAATAGGTTTTTATTAAGAATAAGGAAAAAATTTAAATGGTTGATTACTATGAATAAGAATATACAAAGGGTCATTATGAAGATGAAGAAAATAACACATCACAAATTAGATATAATATCGTGAAGTCAAAAAAATAGTTAGTGAAAGGTCAAAAAGAATTATGTAGCAAAATGGATAAATTGATAGCTAACATGCATAAATTATTCAGAAACAGAGTTAACAAGGTAGCCAAATATTCTAAAAATTGATGGTTAGAGGATATTAAAATGAGAAACGAGGGAAAAAATGAATTCATTGTGGCAATAAACTTGGTTTTTGATAATGACAAAACATTGTAGAAAGTATCACTACCATAAATTTCACGTTCATTGCCGATTAAGAGTGAATATGACATGTTGGACATAGAAACTATTACTTAGAAAAAAATGAGACACAAGAAGTAACCATAAAGTATGTTCCACCTCATCATAGGGAGAGTGAGAAGATTAAGCCTGCAAGGAAAAAACAAGGCAAACTCACATTTCCACATATACCCGGAAAGGATAAATTACAACATTATAAATTATATTGTGTTGAATATTTTGATATAAAAAATCATAACTTACAACTAATGAGCAAGGTACTAAAATCCCAACAAATTGTGCCCCAATGAAAGTAAGGAACTTTTGTACCCAAGACAATTTGAGGTTTTACATTACATGAGCAAGTAAAATGAGTTACGATTATGATGAATGCCCTCCTTACAAAAGAATCTTGTCAATTCTATAGTTGGAAGCCAATATTTATTATATAGGACATTGTACAAATAATTATCCATTTTTCATTCAATCCAATATTTTTTTATACATTATTTGAAGAAATCTATCTCTCTATTAAATTAGAGCGAAATTTGTTCTTACATGTAAAGACCATAACAAAATTTTGGATATATCCTTCATTGTAGGACCTCCCAAGGTTTAATCATCTGTATTCCTATCCTTAGGACAAATGCTAGCCAAATAGTAAATGTGAATTTTGTAGATTGCCCTTTTTTGGACTTTTTTGAAGGCAAAGAATTAATAGAAAACACCCTTGAATACATGTATACATTCAATGATTCCTCAAGATCCTAGTGCAGCTTATCCAAAACTTATTTTTATTGAATTTTTTAAGAGGCCCTTCTGTAATACTCCACTCGAATTTCATCGCTTTCTTCTGTAAAGAAGTTATGGGATTTGCAATTCTTGAAAACACTTCAATGAATCTTTGATATTAGCCAGTAATCCCCATGAATGACTGTACGCCAGTAACGTCCTTTGGGACTCGCCATTCTTCGATTGCTTTTATCTTTTATGAATCTACTAAGATCCCTTCTTTAGTTACTACATGAACAAAGCACTATATTTTATCCTTAAATAAATCACACTTACTAAATTTTGCATAAAGTTCTTGTTCTCGCAATTCTTGTAAAATAATTTTTAAGTGCTCTTCGCGTTCTTCTTTGGACTTAGAATAAATTAGAATGCCATCAATAAATACCACCACGAACTTGTCAAGGTACTTATGCAATACATTATTCATTAGACACATGAAGACATCAGTGGCATTAGTAAGCCAAAATGGCATAACAACAAACTCATAGTGACCATATCTGGTCCTAAAAGTTGTTTTAAAGATGCCTTCATCATTGATTCGGACCTGGTGATAACCAGATCGTAAATCAATATTCGAAAATACAGTCACTCCATGTAGCTGATCAAACAAATCATCTATGTGGGGCAGCACATATCTTTTTTTAATGGTCATTTTATTAAGTTGGAGGTAATCTATACATAAATGTAGAGTACCATCCTTCTTTTTAACGAAAATCATAGGTGCTCCCCAAGGAGACACACTAGGTCTGATATAATACTTATCAATAAGTTCTTTTAACTGTGATTTTAATTCATTTAATTCCAATATATTCATCCAATAAGGGGATTTTGAGCTGGGCATTGCACCAGGTACCAACTCAATAGTGAAGTCTAACTCCCTCTTCGGAAGTAGTCCCATAATTTCTTCAGAAAATACATCTGAATACCCCCTCAGGATTGGAATATCTTCCAGTCTTAGGTTATATTTATTGTTAGTATGTTCTTTGTTAATTGCAATTACAACAAAGGCTTTACAACCCTTCCAAACAACTCTCTTTAATTGCAAAGCAGATATTTGTCTGATAGCTGTTTTCCTAGGGATTCCTCTTACGGTTACTATTTCTCCGTCATTATTTGCACAAGGAAAAGTTTTATCGAAATAGTTAAGAACTACTCTATGTTGTTCTAACCATTCCATACCAATTAACATATCAAAAGCACCTAAACGTAGTACATTAAGCTTCACAGAGGTCTCAAACTGATCCATATTTAGAGTACAATCTTTTACAAAACTAATCACTTTTCTTTTTGCACCAGTAGCTAGCTGAACTAACCATGACTTTGCAAACTTTTCTAATGCTAACTTGCATTTTTCTACTAAATTAGGAGAAATATAACTTCAGCTAGCTCCTGGGTCAATTAGAATAGATATAGGTGTTTGATTCACCGTACCCTCCACTTCCACCATGCAAGTTTGATAATCCGTCTTCCTATTCTCTAGTGCTGTGTTGATCCTGGGAATTGTCCTTGCTAGTTCACCGATAGACGTCTCCTCCTGCACCGTATGTATGTTGCTGACAATCTTCTTCCAGTTGGGATAAAATGATACATAATGATGATAATTACATTCCCAAAATTTTGCTGGTTCTTTTCGTTCATTATTCTTGGTGTAATTACTGTGATTATTAACAGGTTCTTTATTTCAAGGGCCATTTGGATTTAACTATGAATTACCTTTATTCCCTTGGAAATTTTTATTACGAAAATTATGGGTGTTATTATTCCTAAAACTGCGGTTAGGTACAAAACCTTTCTTCTTCTATTCAAAATTATTATATCTTTTAGCCTTCGAGTTTGACATACTTTCCTTTTTGTGATTATGCTCATAGCAAAAATTTGCCTTTAGCATATCCTCCTCTAAGGTTTTTCGATTATCATATTCAATTATGTATTTTACATGAAAAGGTAAACAACTTACAAACCACTATACCTTAGTCTTATCATCCACAATGTAAGGCACGTATCATAGTAGACTTAAAAATTTATTGTTTTCTTAAGTTAACCCTG
>LPNX010514939.1:241768-261136 GCA_001517045.1 Pseudotsuga menziesii
GTTTTGAAAATTGGGGCATGTGACATACACACCACCTTAAATTATAACATCATCCTTGATGTTATTTATTCTTCGTCCTCAAAATTGCCCTGGAACAGAATTGAATATGCAACTCGCATATGACTCTCTAATTCCCAGGTGGATTCTTATGGACTAAGGTGCTTCCATTGCACCTTCACCTAACCAATGGTGTGATTTTGAAGCAATATCTCCCTCCTTTTGAGGATACAATCCGGTTCCACCACAAAATCTCTTTCTGGTTCCACCTACACATCATTCTAGTTTATAACATGAGTAGAATCATGTACATATTTTTTTAACATAGAAATATGAAAAACATTATGAACCTTCAAATTTGGTGGTAAAGGAAATTGATATGCCACCTGTCCTATTCTAGACAGTATCTCAAAAGGTCCACAATATCGAGGTGCTAACTTAGCACAACTTCCTAATCTCAAAGAACTCTTTTTAGGCCTTACCTTAGTAAAGACATGTTCACCTACCTGGAAGTCTTTTTGAGCTTGTTTAAGATCTACTTGAATTTTTTGTCTGTCATGAGGAACTTTCAAGTTACCTTGCACCCATTTTACAATTAACTCCATCTCTTTTAGTAGTTTAGTATTAGGACCTAAACTATAAGCAAACTATAGTTTAACCTAGGTGTAAGTAATCTTCTCATTTACCTGGTTGGAAATTTATTCTGCTAGTTCATTCTTCATGTTTAACCAAAAATAATACTTCTGTAACATGGTTATAGTCTTCTGATAACCAGGATGTCCTGAGTAAGGAGTATTATGAATTTCATTTAAAATTATTAACTTAATCTTGCGTGTATTAGGTATATACAGTCTCTCTTTATATAGTAATAATCCTTTTTTGTTTAGACTATACCATGCACTTAAACTTTTAGTTAAATTTTCTGTTACTTTTTCTTGTAATTTTTGGTATTTTTCTTCTAGATTTGTTTTATAAGTGTTGTTCTTCTAGTTGTTCTTCTTTTGTATTTTTACTTCATCTTCAAATACATTAGGGAAGTACCCCTAATTCTCACCTAAAGTCATAGGTTCCAGGTTTTTCCAGTATTATGTGGCATCTAAAGTGTCTTTAAAGGAGTTCATGATTGCGCATCATCCCTTGTTTTAGAGCCAAATCCTTGGTTACATCAAGAAGCCAACCAATTTAGGTTTAAAATAGCACAATAGACAATTTGTTCACAACTTAATTGTTGTTCTCTATTGTTGTATTGTACCGTAAAATATGTTATATTCAATTAACTTGTACAGGTAAAAACACATGTCTACATTGTTTGTACCTTCAATTCAGTAGAATAATTTCACACAACAAGTAGTGACCATCAATTTTTACAAACAGCTATGGAAGAATCCATACGAGCCATAAAATAATTAGAAGTGTGTGTGTGTGTGTGTGTGCACATGTGTATGTGTGCCTGTGTGTGTGTCTGTGTGTGTGTGTGTGCACGTGTGTATGTGTGCCTGTATGTGTGTGTGTGTGTGCGCTCGCGCGCGCGGGTGTGTGTGTGTGTGTGTGTGTGTGTGTGTGTGTGTGTGTGTGTGTGTAACATATTCAAATAAAATAATTGGAAGTGTGAGTCCCGCAAGAAAAAATATCATACATATATGTGCATGTGTGTAACAATTTCAAATAAAATAATTAGAAATGTGGGTCCCACAAGAAAAAATATCATACATATATGTGTGTGTGTGTAACCTTTCCAAATAAGATAATTAGAAGCGTTGGTACCACAAGAGAAAATATCATTACCAAATGGGTTTTTATAAAGAATAAGGAAAATTTTAAAATGGGAAATTGTTATGAATAAGTAGATACAAAGGGTAATTATGAAGATGAAGCTAACAAAAACTCACTAATTATAGATAATATCATGAAGTTGCAAAAATAGTTAGCTAAAGGTAAAAAATAATTAGGCAACAAAATTGATAAATTGAGACCTAACATGCATAAATGATTGACAAACAGAGTTAAACAAGGTACCTGAATATTCTAAAGAATGTCGGTCGCACAAGAGAAAAGATCATACATGTGTGTGTGTGTGTGTGTGTTACCTTTTCAAATAAAGGAATTAGTAGTGTGGGTCCCACAAGAAAAAAATCATTACCAAATAGGTTTTTATTAAGAATAAGGAAAAAATTTAAATGGCTGATTACTATGAATAAGAATATACAAAGGGTCATTATGAAGATGAAGTAAATAACACATCACAAATTATATATAATATCGTGAAGTCAAAAAAATAGTTAGTGACAGGTCAAAAAGAATTATGTAGCGAAATGGATAAATTGATAGGGAACATGCATAAATTATTCAGAAACAGAGTTAACAAGGTAGCCAAATATTCTAAAAATTGATGGTTAGAGGATATTAAAATGAGAAACGAGGGAAAAAATGAATTCATTGTGGCAATAAACTTGGTTTTTGATAATGACAAAACATTGTAGAAAGTACCACTAGCATAAATTTCATGCTCATTACCAATTAAGAGTGAATATGACATGTTTCACATAGAAACCATTACTCAGAAAAAAAATGAAACATAAGAAGTAACCACAAAGTATGTTCCACCTCATCATAGGGAGAGTGAGAAGATTAAGGCTCCAAGGAAAAAACAAGGCAAACTCATATTTCCACATATACCCAGAAAAGATATATTACAACATTATAAATTATATCATGTTGAATATTTTGATATAAAAAATCATTACTTACAACTAATGAGCAAGGTACTAAAATCCCAACAAATTGTACCCCAATGAAGGTAAGGAACTTTTGTACCTGAGACAATTTGAGGTTTTACATTACATGAGCAAGTAAAATAGGCTACGATTGTGATGAATGCCCTCCTTATGAAATAATCTTGTCAATTGTATAGTTGGAAGCCAATATTTATTTTATAATACATTGTACAAAGAATTATCCATTTTTCATTCAATAAAATATTTTTTTATACATTATTTGAAGAAATGTATCTGTCTTTAAATTAGAGTGAAATTTGTTCTTACATGTAAGACCATAACAAAATTTTGGATATATCCTTCATTGTAGGACCTCCCAAGGTTTAATCATGTGTATTCCTATCCTTAGGACAAATGCTAGCCAAATAGTAAATGTGAATTTTGCAGATTACCCTTTTTTGGCCTTTTTTGAAGGCAAAGAATTATTAGAAAACACCGTTAAATACATGTATATATTCAATGATACCTCAAGATCCTAGTGCGACTTATCCAATACTTATTTTTATTGAATTTTTTAAGAGGCCCTTCTGTAATACTCCAGTCGAATTTCATCCCTTTCTTCTGTAAAGAAGTTATGGGATTTGCAATTCTTGGAAACCCTTCAATGAATCTTCAATATTAGCCAATAATCCCCATGAATGATCGTATGTTAGTTAAGTCTTTTGGGACTCTCCATTCTTCGATTTATTTTATATTTTCTGGATCAACTAAGATCCCTTCCTTAGTTACTACATGAACCAAGTACTGTATTTTATCCTTAAAGAAATCACACTTACTAAATTTTGCATAAAGTTGATGTTCTCGCAATTCTTGTGAAACAATTTTTAAGTGATCATCATGTTCTTCTTTGGACTTAGAATAAATTAGAATGTCATTAGACACATTTTGATCATTATTCATTAGACACATGAAGACATCTGTGGCATTAGTAAGCCCAAATGGCATAACAACAAACTCATAGTGACCATATCTAGTCCTAAAAGATGTTTTAAGGATGCCTTCATCATTGATTCGGACCTGGTGATAACCAGATCGTAAATCAATCTTCGAAAATAAAATCACTCCACATAGCTGATCAAATAGATCATCTATGCGGGGAAATTCATATCTTTTTTTAATGGTCATTTTATTAAGTTGACAGTAATCTATAAATAAACGTAGAGTACAATCCTTCTTTTTAACAAAAATCATAGGTGCTCCCCAAGGAGACACACTAGGTCTGATATAATTCTTATAAATAAGTTCTTTTAACTATTATTTTAATTCATTTAATTCCAATATATTCATCCAATAAGGGGCTTTTGAGCCGAGCATTGCACCAGGTACCAACTCAATAGTGAATTCTAACTCCCTCTTCGAACGCAGTCCCATAATTTCTTCTGGAAATACTTCTGAATACCCCCATCAGGATTGGAATATCTTCCAATCTTAGGTTATATTTGTTATTAGTATGTTCATCATTAATTACAGTTACAACAAAGGCTTTACAACCCTTCCAAACAACTCTCTTTAACTACAAAGGAGATATTTGTCTGATAGCTATTTTCCTAGGGACTCCTCTTTCGTTTACTGTTTCTCCTTCATTATTTACACAAGTAAAAGTTTTATCGAAAAATTTAAGAAATACTCTATGCTATTCTAAACAGTCCATACAAATTAACATATCATAAGAACCTAAAGGTAGTACATTAATCTTCACAGAGGTCTCAAACTGTTCCATATTTACAGTACAATCTTTTACAAAACTAATCACTTCTCATTTTGCGCCAGTAGCTAGCTGAATTAACCATGACTTTGCAAAATTTTCTACTGATAACTTTCATTTTTATACTAAATCAGGACAAATATAACTTAAGCTAGCTTTTGGGTCAATTAGAATAGATATAGGTGTTTGATTCACAGTACCCTCCAGTTCCACCATGGAATTTTGATAATCCGCCTGCCTGTTCTCCAATGCTGCGTTGATCCTAGGGATTGTCCTTGCTAGATCACCAATAGTCACCTCCTCCTGCACCGTATGTATGTTGCTGACAATCTTCTCCCAGTTGGGGAAAACTAATCCATAATGAGGACCATTACATTCCCAACATTTTACTGGTTCTTTTTGTTCATTATTCTTGGTGTAATTACTGTGATTATTAACAGGTTCTTTATTTCAAGGGCCATTTGGATTTAACTGTGAATTACCTTTATTCCCTTGGAAACTTTTATTAGGAAAATTCTGGGTGTTATTATTCCTAAAACTGCGGATAGGTACAAAACCTTTCTTCTTCTATTCAAAATTATTATATCTTTTAGCCTTCGAGTTTGACATACTTTCCTTTTTGTGATTCTGCTCATAGCAAAAATTTGCCTTTAGCATATCCTCCTCTAAGGTTTTTCGATTATCATATTCAATTATGTATTTTATATGAAAAGGTAAACAACTTACAAACCACTATACCTTAGTCTTATCATCCACAATGTAAGGCACGTATCATAGTAGACTTAAAAATTTATTGTTTTCTTAAGTTAACCCTGCTTATTTCTTTTCCTAATTTTATGATGCCTTTTGGGTTACTATGATAACAGGCTTATAGTATATATTCTGTCTACTATGTAAGTAAATATACATACTATATATATATATGTGTGTGTGTGTATTTTTATCTTTCCTAGAGACAAATTTGTTTATGTTATTCAAAGTACTCTGTCTAAGTAAAAACATCTAAAATAGAAAGGAAAAACATACATATGAATAACTCTTATGAAACCTGTAGAAGGTAATAAAACACATTCATGCGTACTTCATTCAATCCTTATCTGAATTTAATCTAACCTACTGTACTAGAGTACTACAGTTAAAAGGGTGTGGAAAAATACAGTTAGGTATTCTTTTAATCTATCAGTAAAACTAGAAATTCTTCTAATCATTTACCCTAATCTATCTAATCCAACATCTAACTATCTTTTCATAGTAAAAGTATTTCATTAACTAACCCCAACAACAACAGAACAAAAGCATAACATATTATCGCTTAAACTCAATCCTTCAAGATAACAATAAACAATTAGAAAGCTAGATAAATCATGTAGAACCTGGAAATGTAGAAGAAGTTACAACAACTTAAGGAACCCATTCCTCCCAACCAACTCCTAGAGAAACTCTAAACTGCAAATCTCAGGACCCCCGAGCTTGTCTTCTGGTCCACCTGGTAGGAGTACTGGGTGAGGGATGTAGTTTAGTAATCCTCGAGAACTCTACTGAGTGTTCATTAGTAAATTTGTTTTGCATGTAGTAGTATGAAGTCAGCTTAGAATACATGCACTAGTTCACATCTTAAACACTTTTCACTCAAAACAAACTTCAGCTAGTCCCCTCAATTGAATTTTATTGTGCACTTCATTCACTCAGAATGTTCACAAGTCAAGAATGAGAAGCCTCATCTGTCTTCAATGGGAAGTTTTATTAGCATGCATAGGTATTTTTGGTCAGTTTTCACGTAATGAGACACCTGCTCTTGTTCCACTTTCTTGGGGAACATGTCTACAAAAATAGGGAAGTTGCCTCTTGCAACAACTAGAAGTAGTTTGAGGATGCTTCCAAGTGTCAATTTGCTCTCAACCCAACCTACTCCACCAACTGATAAAACACTCATTTAACAAATTCCTTAATATGTTGTCTCATCTTTCATTTATTAATTAATAAAATATTCCGCAATTATATTCAATTATCCTTGACCGTACTTGGTCATTAACTACAAAATTTATAATAAAATATAACATAATGTTTATTAAAACATAAAATGTTTTGCAAATTGGTGCATGTGACATACACACCCCCTTAAATTATAACATCGTCCTTGATGTTATTTATTCGTTGTCCTCAAAATTTCCTTGGAACAGAATTGGATATGCAGCTCGCATATGACTCTCTAATTCACAGGTGGATTCTTCTGGACTAAGATGCTTCCATTGCACCTTCACCTGAGCAATGGTGCGATTCTGAAGCAAGATCTCCCTCCTTTCGAGGATACAATCTGGTTCCACCGCAAAATATCCTTTCGGTTCCACCTACACATCATTCTAGTTTATAACATGAGTAGTATCATGTACATATTTTTTTAACATAGAAATATGAAAAACATTATGGACCTTCAAATTTGGAGGTAAAGGAAATTGATATGCCACCTATCCTATTCTAGACAGTATCTCAAAAGGTCCGCAATATCGGGGTGCTAACTTAGCACAACTTCCTAATCTCAGAGAACTCTTTTAAGGCCTTACCTTAATAAAGACACATTCACCTGCCTCGAAGTCTTTTTGAGCTTGTTTAAGATCTGCTTGACTTTTTTGTCTGTCTTGCGCAACTTTCAAGCTACCTTGCACCCATTTTACAATTAACTCCATCTCTTTTAGTAGTTCAGGTCCTAATACTAACTTGTCAACTGGGTTACTCGACGAGATGGGGGTATTTCACTTTTTGCCATACATAATTTCAAATGGACTGTATCTTGCTGAAGCTTGGTAGTGATTGTTGTAAGAAAACTCTACTAGGTGTAAGTAATATTCCCATTTACCTGGTTGTTTCTTAACATGCATTCTGAGCATATATTCCAACACTTATTCACTCTTTGATTCTGTCCATTTGTCTAGGGATGAAAAGAGCTACTGAAATTTAAAGTAGTATTCAGTCCTTTAAACAAAGACTTCCAGAAATTGCCCGTAAACTTAGGGTCTTTGTTTGAAATTATAACTTTTGGTATTCCATGTAAATGAAATATTTGCTTCATGAATATATCAGCAATATTAGCAACCTTGTAAGTGGTTTTTACAGGTATAAAATGAGCTTCTTTACTAAGTTTATCAATGACTACCATTATTGACTCATTCATATTTTGATTTCTAGTTAGACCTATAATAAAATCAAGACTGATTATTTCCCACTTCCAGCTAGGGATAGGTAATGGGTGAATTAACTCGGCTAGATGCTGGTGTTCAGTCTTAACTTGTTGACATTCAAAACACTTGGCAATGTATTCTGCCAGTTCATTCTTCATGTTTAACAAAAAAAATCCTTCTGTAACATGGTTATAGTCTTCTGATAACCAGGATGTCCTGAGTAAGGAGTCTTATGAATTTTGTTTAAAATTAGTAACTTAATCTTGGGTACATTAGGTATATACAGTCTCTCTTTATACCGTAATAATCCTTTTTCGTTTAGACTATGCCATGCACTTAAACTTTCAGTTAAATTTTCTGTTACTTTTGCTTGTAATTTCTGGTATTTTTGATCCAATCTCACTCCTTCCTCTAGTTGTTCTTCTAGATTTGTTTTATAAGTGTTGTATATTCCAAAAATTCGTAAAAATTTAAATTTTTCATATAACATTAAAAGTTTGCAGTCATCACTACTAAGGGACATTTAACTGTTAATGGTTAACCTAAACAGGTTTAAACTAGAACTGATTCTTGTTAATTTTTAGTTTTGCATACTTAGTTGTTGTTTCAAAAATCGTTATTAAGGATTTGATTTAGCAGGTTATGATTTGGAATAAAATGAATTGAACCATTTGTTAAATACTAGTGCTAGGTTTGTTTTACTGTTTTATGAAAGTAGGAAGGAAATTCAGTTGAGATCGAGGATTACTTAGCTTTTTAGCTAAGGCAGTGAAGTGATGCCTCTTTTATAGGTCCTTTATAGGTAAGACATTTTGTCACCAGTTTCCAGATCAAGATTATTATCTCAACTAGCATAAAATAGAATGCTAGTGAATTTATTTGTTTTACAGCTTTGGGAAATAAATGAAGTATCGTTGATCTGTATAGTTATGTTCTAAATAATTTCTGGTAATATAAGTATTTTTAGTAAACTGGATCTAGTCCAGTTGCTCTTCCATTTCGCTATAACTATAAATTGTTCATTTAAGTTTCATCAATACATTTTTAGATTAGTTCCTGTATGTAACTCTAACAAAAGGTAAATTGTATAGCAGATTCCTTTAGTTATTTACTTAATGTCAAATTAATTCAAGAGTACTTGTTTTTCAACATCAAACGAGTTAAAATGAACTTAGAAAAACCTAGAATCTAGGTAAGTCATAAAGTAAAATCACTGATATTCACACATGGAAATAAAACCTAGTGCGTAAGACAGTTTACCAACTGTGCTAATACTTACTAACTAGAAATGTAATCATACAAATTGTATATCTTTTAAACTTTAGTATTACTGCTTTCTATGTAAGAATGAAAGGGTTATTTTCTATAAAGACTATCCAACTTAACCCTTGTATGATCTCCATTTCACAATAGGGTAAACAAATCTAAGTTTTAATACCTAGACTAACAAAAACTAGCTATACATCTTCCTATGTTTGCAAACTTACATACATAAAGGATTATGTCTCTTATGAGTTCTTTCTTTTTTACAATTCTATGATTTTTCACAAAATGTTATTGTTATGCAAACCAATATTGAAGAATTATTTACACAAGGGTTTACCCATTTCCAGATATTATAAGACATGAGTTAAACCCTAGTGTGTGTAATTAGCACCTCCATACATTATTATTTTAGGGTTATATTATGCACATTATAATCTGATGTATTGGAAGCTATGACAGGTTTTAACCCAAGGTTTCGTTATAAAAGACTATTGTATGCAGGCAGCTCCCAAGAGTTTTCGAACTATATTACCAAGACCCACATTTCCCAAATAAATTTGGAGCCACATGGTTTATGCGTGATGATTAGGTTTTTGTTGACTTTGTGGATCAATATATAAACTACCTTAAACCCTAAAAATTCGTATTTTTACCTCACTTTGTTTTCTATGCTGTGGAGTGAAGAGCTGCAGGCTCATGGCCACATGGCCTTACTGTCACTCCTTTGACTCTAAATAAGCCTCATTGCCATTACGTCGTTCTTCTGTGTAGAGGTACATTTGGCCACTACCTTTCATTCTGTTGGAGAAGCCTCTATCGCCATTACCCTAGCTCTGTAAATGCCACTCCTATCGTTACCTTGACTTTGCAAGTGCTGCCATCCATGCACTGGTATGGTGAGAGTGGAATTGATAGAGTGAGCATGGTTCTTGACTATTTAAATGAGTGTTATTAAAGAGTATTGGGTTCTCTATCTTACTACTCATTTTTTGGTGTGGCTTTGACTCTGCTTCATCGTGATTTCTTTGTTTCGGCTTGCACACTACGCGTTTGTGATTTCTTCTGACAGTGCTTCCTTGAAGCACATTGTACCCTTAATGGTGGCTAGAGTTTGTACATATTACCACTATGGGACTGAAAAATCCATTTCCAAGTAAGATATTTAGTTTTTAAACAAATTATAATTGTTTTTGCACCATTCAAAAACGTATCTCCTTAGTTATTCATGTGAGTTTTTAATGTTCATTGGTTTCAATGTGTGGGTACTTGAATTCATAGAAGGGTGCTGTAAATCACTAAAGAAAACCCTACACAGACTCCACATTATGAGTATAGCCTGGTAAGCCTTGGTATCGCCTGATGTTTCTCCTGCACTGGTGTATGGTGTTTTTAGTAGGTATTGTCCGCTTCATTTTTGGACTTTTGCTCAGCTGTGGATACAACATTGTGATCTGTTTGTTTGGATGATCATGTGGCTGATACTTTGATGTATTTAATATGAAATCTTCTTAAATCCCTAGAAGATTTTTCTTGTTGGAAACTTGGGGCTTTCATGGCCGAGACTTGAGAAAAATATGGGCCTTCTTAGTCGTAGTTTTTTATTTTATTAAATTTATTTTTATATAGGAATTAAAGCCTTGACTTAAGTTGTAAAAAGGCCACTAGGTCGTAACCTCTAAGGTTACAGTAGTGGTTTTGATAATGATGATAGGGTTTTAGATGCTGCTTATAAATTGTTTAAGATTTTAAGCTTACTATTTGGTGACTTCTATATTTGATGATTAATATATATTGTGGTTTTTAAGAGAAATATGGCATGCTGTGAGATTCCTATGGGTTATGGTTTTGCTTCAAATCTATTTAAATTAACCCTAAACGGAGTTATTGATACTGAATTTGATATTTTGTTTTGATTATGTTAAAAGAGAAAAGAAATGTTTACACAGTTGGTTTTTAGAATACAATTTGATTTTTACTGTTAATAACATTTTCTTCAGTAAATGGATAGAAGAAAGGTTGATTATACAACCTAAGTCTTTAGTGCATTTTTTTGGGTTAATATATTTTGAAAGGACCTTTACTTATTTTCTTTTAGTTTATATTTATCATAAGACTTTATACTCTTTTTTGTTGATAATGTATATAATTTTATATATACATTTATTAGATACCTGTGGCTATACAAATGAATTATGTATGCTTTAGTTAGTTTATGTTTGAAACTTGATAATTTCGTTGCTAGTAAATAACAAGGTAAAGATAGTGATATTTGACAGTTTTTCTTCAAAATCGATTTTATTTATAAAACCCTAATTACTCTTAGATTAATACATAGTTAGTATTGATTATAATATTATTCTAGTTTCATTTTACTTAGTTTAATGATAAAAAATATCTCAGTAAACATCTAGCCTTATTTATTGTTTAATTCTTTCATGTTCATTGTTCCCAGCTTTAATTTATAAAATTCTTTAGCTCTCTCTTCATAGTATTGTTCTAACAAGAAATTTTTAAAATATTTCTTAAAGGCACTCCAATTAATGTTCTTTTCACTAATACCTTTTACTCGTTTTAGGTCCTGCCACCAAATATCTACTTTCCCAGTTAGGTTGTAAATGGCCATTCTTGCTTTTAACTGATTAGAGTAATTGTAGATTTGAAAATAATTCTTCATCCCACACAACCATGATTCAGCCTCTTGTCCTTTTTGAGTTTCACCATTGAAAGTTTGTGGTTTTATTTTCTTAAATTATCCTGAAATTTCTTCATAAGGCTTAAATTTTCTTTTTGTTGAATGATGATTATGTTCACTACTATCACTAGTATACTGATAATACTTCCTATGTGGATTTCCATAAATATCATAGGATGAACTACTCTCGATTTTAGACTATTTATACTTTTTTCTTTTGTGTTGGTAGGACATATAGATTCAGATTCTGTTCGTTTATCTTTTTCTTCATTCTCAATTTTTTCCATCAAGATCTGATTCAGCTCCTCCTAAGCTCTTAGAATTCTTTCATTTTCCATTTTTACTGTTTCCATCTCAATTCTTAATTCTTTAACCGTTTGTAATAATTCAGAAGAGTTATTAGTTATTTCTTCTTGAACTAGTTCTCTTTTAGAATCACTTTGTTCATTAAACGAGGATTCTTCATCTGCATATTCCTCAAGTCTTTCCATACCTGCAGTTTAGCTCATAAACATTTTCTAGAAATGACATTTCAAAGAAAAAATAATAATAATAAGTATGCTTGCATTAAATATACCGTTTATCTATGCAGGTTGAGCCTCATTCAGGCCTAGTGTTTGAACGTGTTCTCTGATTCCACATGTAATACTCCACTTGAATTTCTTCCCTTTCTTCTGTAAAGAAGTTATGGGATTTGCAATTCTTGAAAACCCTTCAATGATTCTTCGATAATAGCCAGTAATCCCCATGAATGACCGTACGTCAATTACGTCCTTTGGGACTGGCCATTCTTCGATTGATTTTGTCTTTTTTGGATCAACATAGATCCCTTCTTTAGTTACTACATGACCCAAGTACTGTATTTTATCCTTAAATAAATAACACTTACTAAATTTTGCATAAAGCTGATATTCTCGCAATTCTTGTAAAACAATTTTTAAGTGCTCTTCATGTTATTCTTTAGACTTAGAATTAATTAGAATGTCATCAATAAATACCACCACAAACTTGTCAAGGTACTTATGCAATACATTATTCATTAGACACATGCAGACAGCCAGGGAATTAGTAAGCCCAAATGGCATAACAACAAACTCATAGTGACCATATCTAGTCCTAAAAGTTGTTTTAAATATGTCTTAATCTTTGATTTGGACCTAGTGATAACCAGATCGTAAATCAATATTCAAAAATACAGTCACTCCATGTAGCTGATCAAACAGATCACATATCCAGCGCAACATATATCTATTTTTAATGGCCTTTTTTCTAAGTTCATGGAAATCTATACATAAACGTAGAGTATCATCCTTCTTTTTAACAAAAATGACAGGTTCTCCCCAAGGAGACACACTGGGTCTGATATAATTCTTATCAATAATTTCTTTTAACTGTGATTTTAATTCATTTAATTCCAATATATTCATCTGATAAGGGGTTTTTGAGCTGGGCGCTACACTAGGTACTAACTCAATAGTGAAGTCTAACTCCCTCTTCGGAGGCAGTTCCAGAATTTCTTTCAGAAATACATCCGATTACCCGCTCAGGATTGGAATATTTTTGAGTCTTAGCTTATCTTCGTTATTAGTATGTTCTTTGTTAATTACAGTTATAGAAAAGGATTTACAACCCTTCCGAACAACTCTATTTAATTGCAAAGCAGAGATCTGTCTGATAGTTGTTTTCCTAGGGATCCCTCTTACGTTTACTTCTTCTCCTTCATTATTTACACAAGTAAACATTTTATCGAAATGGTTCAGAACTACTCTATGCTGTTCTAACCAGTCCATACTAATTAACATATCATAAGAACCTAAAGGTAGTACATTAAGCTTCACAGAGGTCTCAAACTGATCCATATTTACAGTACAATATTTTACAAAACTAATCACTTTTCATTTTGCAACAGTAGCGAGCTGAACTAACCATGAATTTGCAAACTTTTCTTCTTATAACTTGCATTTTTCTACTAAATCAGGAGAAATATAACTTAAGCTAGCTCCTGGGTCAATTAGAATATATATGTGTGTTTGATTTAGTGTACCTTCTAGTTCCACCATGGAATTTTAATAATCCAACTACATGTTCTCCAGTGCTACGTTGATCCTGGGAATTGTCCTAGCTAGATCACTAAAAATCATCTCCTCCTAAACCGTATCCATGTTGCTGACACTCTTCTTCCGGTTGGGGAAAACTAATGCCATAATGAGGACCATTACATTCCCAACATTTTATTGGTTCTTTTTGTTCATTATTCTTGGTTTAATTATTGTGATTATTAACAGGTTCTTTATTTCTAGGGCCATTTGGATTTAAATGTGAATTACATTTATTCCCTTGGAAATTTTTATTAGGAAAATTTCGGGTGTTATTATTCCTAAAACTACGTTTAGGTACGAAACCTTTCTTCTCCTATTCCAAATTATTAGATCTTTTAGCCTTCCAGTTTGACATACTTTCGTTTTTTTGATTCTGCTCATAGCAAAAAATTTCCTTTCGCATAGCCTCCTCTAAGGTTTTATGGATTATCAAATTCAATTCTGTCTTTTATATGAAAAGGTAAACAGCTTAGAAATCGTTGTACCTTAGGTTTCTCATCCACAATGTAAAGCATGTATCGTAGTAGACTAAAAAATTTACTGTTTCCTTAAGTTAACCCTGCTTATTTATTTTCCTATTTTTATGATGCCTTTTTGGTTACTATGATAATAGGATTATAGTATATATTCTATCTACTGTGTAAGTGAATATACAGACTATATATATATATATATATATATATATGTATGTATGTATGTATGTATGTATGTATGTATGTATGTATGTATGTATGTATGTATGTATTTTTATCTTTCATAGAGACATATTTTTTTTATGTTATTCAAAGTACTATGTCTAAGTAAAAACATCTAAAATAGAAAGGGAAAACATACATATGAATACCTCCTATGAAACCTGTAGAAGGTAATAAAACAAATCCATGCATACTTCATTCGATTCTTTATCTGAGTTTAATCTAACCTACTATACTAGAGTACTACCTTTAAAAGGGTGGGGAAAAATACAATTAGGTATTCTTTTAATCTATCAGTAAAAATGGAAATTCTTCTAATCATTTACCCTAATCTATCTAATCCAACATTTAACTATATTTTCATAGTAAAACGATTTCATTAACTAACCCTAACAACAACAGAACAAAATCATAACTTATTATCACTTAAACTCAATCCTTCTAGATAAAAATAAATAATTAGAAAGCTAGATAAATCGTGTAGAAACTAGAAATGTAGAAGAGGTGACAATAGCTTAAGGAACCTGTTCCTCCCAAACAACTCATGGAGAAAATCTAAACTACAAATATCAGGACCACTGAGCTTGTCTCCTAGTCCACCTGGTAGGAGTGCTGGGTGAGAGATGTAGTTTAGTAATCCTCTGCAACTCTAATGAGTGTTCAACGGTAAATCTATTCTGCATGCAGCAATATGAACTTAGCTTAGAATAGCTACACTAGTTCAGATCTTCAACACTCTTCACTCAAAACAAACTTTAGCTAGTCCCATCCATCTAATTTTCTTGTGCACTTCATTCACTCAGAATGGTCAGAAGTCAAGAATGAGCAGCCTCAGATGTCTTCAATAGGAATTTTTATTAGCATGCTTAGGTATTTTGGGTCAGTTTTCACTTAATGAGCCACCTACTCTTGTTCCACTTTCTTGGGGAACATGACAACAAAAATACGGAAGTTTCCTCCTGCAATATCTAGAAGTAGTTTGAGGATGCTGCCAAGTGTCAATCTGCTCTCAACCCAGCCTACTCCACCAAGTGACCAGTAAAATACTCATTTAACAACTTCCTTAAGTTGTTGTCTCATCTTTCATTTATTAATTAATAAAATATTCAGCAATTACATTCAATTATCCTTGACGCCATTTGGTCATTAATTACAAACTTTATAATAAAATATAACATAATGTTTCTTAAAAAATAAAATGTTTTGCAAATTGGGGCATGTGACACCTTCAAAACTTCCTTTCCAACAAGTATGGTCCTGTTGACGGGCGTTTCTGATTCTTCCCGTAACGGGGGAAAATGACTCAGTCCGGGATCCTTAGAACAGGTTCCAAGCTGTTTCAGGTAGTCGTTCCCGACAGGTTTATAGGCTCTGTTAGCCTGGGATCCTAAAAGGGTAATTAGTGCTATCGATTAGTAGGTGCTTAAACTTTAATGATTAATTAGAGTTAAAACTGAGTTTTATGCTACTGTTATATGAAAACACTATACACAAATTTGTTATATAGATACAACAGAATTCAGAAACAAACAAAAACTAATACACTACTGTTAACCATATACACAAATATACAGCATTCACATCAAGGAGTAAGCTAAAGATGTCTCTGCAGAAACATATGTAATCATATTCACAGTTTTAATATCATGCAGAAAAATAACATTAAATAAATCCTAAAGTCCTACTCTAACCCCTATCCTGATCAGGAGCACAATGAAACTAATACTGATTCTCAGCAAACACTGGGAAACGTAATGTAAAATCTCATTTGCAGAATAGTAAAGACATTTAAAGACTGCAAATTAATACATGCATTACTAACTATCATATACCAATAATAACAATTATTAAATACATGATAGATTATACCAATATAACTGAAAACCAGAAGCAGCGAATACTTAAAAGATTACTTTCGCATAATTAATGAAAATGAATTATAACGAAAGATATAAAATTAAGAAATACAAATACTAACAACTGCAAGATGTAATAAACGCAAACCAGTTGTAAAACTTAATAAGACGTAAATCCAACATCACCAGTCCAAAACAAAATGTCAACAGGCAGGAAACCGCCTAGCAGCCCATCCGGTTAGAACCAGCAGTTCAGTACTTGCATTACAATAGTATTCCCCCCCCTCCAGCATAATGCCAACAGTTTATTAAATACATTCCTTTTTACCCATGATAGCATATTTGGGATCAAAAACAAATCTTCACGATCCCTAACTAATCGCCAAAGGAAAACGACAAGTGAAACCTGTCGTTCTTCTTTTAGCCCTTAATCTCTCTCTCAGCCTACAGGATCGTAAGATAAAACAGAGGAACCTGTGAAACTGTTTCTCCATTCTGTGATTCGATTCCAGCAAAACAGGGATTACGTCGAACTCTTCAAAATTTGGGGAGTTAATATCTGCGATCCACAAAGAAATATTTAGAAAATCGTAACAGCAGGTGAAATAGAATTATAAATCAAATAATCTCAGCATAACGAATTACCTGACATTCATCCATATAACAAACCATGATTAGAAACTATATATTCACTGGGGCACCAAAGACCTGAATGTTTACTCCAGTGGAGTGACTGGGCGAAGGTGTTTTAAATTGCATTAAAGCGATCTGAGCGTTCAGCTCTCGTAACTTTTCTTCATTCCTCTGATTTTCGTCCTGCAATTTCAGGACACGCCTGATGAGTTTATTCTTATGGTTTTTCAACCGCACCAAATGTTTGTCGCTTACATCTATTTTCTCCTTCATCCCCATATTATCGATTTTCAACAAATCTCTGCTAGCAGACACCTCACGAATTTTTTCCTCCATTCTACGGACCTTGTCCAGTAGACAGTTAACGAACAAAGGGTGAATGCTTTCGCCGCTCTTATGCAAAACAGAGGAATTCACTTTAACTGATTTTTCATTCATGAACGAATCGGTCACGCACTCCACGTGAGATTCTGAAATCTTCTTGCCCTCGACTGATAGGCTTTTCGACTCAGGCACAATTTCCACTTCTGTCTGAACGGGCTGGGCTTCACCAGAAAGTAAAGGATTCTCAGGAATTTCTGAAACATTCACCGTAGGACTTGGGTCGACAGAATCGGTCCTTTGATCAGGATAAACTACATTATCATCTCCCTCAGCAGACGTGGTAATCTCCTCAACGTCGATTACCACTGTCTCAACATTAATTTTGTCCCTTTTAGGCCCTTTGAAAAATTTGGCTCTGGCCATGCTGCGTGTTAGTCTCCTACTCAGGTCAGGAGTGTTTCCTCATGGTCTAACATTTTTGCCCCTCGTATTTGATGGGGTGACAGGTGAGAACCCCGAACTTTTGGCTCGGCGACCTTTATGCACAGGAGTAGGGCGAGTATCCTCAACATTGACCACAGGAGTCTGCGAGGGCTCTGAGTTTTTAGGGCTAGGATTCGACACAGGATTTTTAGGCGAAACTAAACCCACAACCCGATGTTTCCCACAGTCATCAGGGTTATTGTACATGCAATGGCAGAACTTCGAGAATCCATTATCCTCAATGAACTGCTCCCAGGACCGACCCATTTTCCCCAATTCGCTTTCTACCAGAATCCGAACCAAACCATGATGAAACAAACTATGACTCAGGTGCTTCGGCCCTTTTTTAATGGCGTTAGACATATTAAAGAGACTATGTAACAGATTATAGGGGAGGTTAATTTGAAAACCCAAAAACACAGCCATGAGACATAGGTGATAAACATACGCAGAGGACAAACGCCCTTCACATGTAATATATCGGTAAATTAAATCTAAAATCGGACGCCATTCTTTGCGAAAGTACTTACGTGATACCCCGGTGCAGAACGAAACCTCCTGCGTCGGATTCTTCAGCAAGCTACGCCACTCTGTGATTTCCATCCTTTGGTATTTAAACCGTTTTTTCCCTGTTAACGGCAAACCAGTCGCATGCGCGACAGACCTCTCATCTACCCTGAAACACAAATCTCCTACCTCAACCTGATAATCCCTTAAAGATACGGCGAACACCCGGGTAACTTCCGGGTTTGAAACCGAGAACTTCCGAAGGAACTGTAACCATCCTACCTCCCGGACTTTGTGCAACAAATCGGCATTCGATTCCAGCAAAGTCGATTCATGGGGCTCGACTCGAACCACCGGGGCCATTCCTGTTAACACGCAGGCGAGACAGTGTGCACAACAGACTTGCCACCAGAGGGTTAATGACAGAGACACGAATTGAGAGCACTTAGAGATAAAACCACAAACCACTAAACCAGGCGACAGGCCAGCCATATGATAATTTATACAAAACCCTCGCGGGTTCAGTCTGAGCGATGCCATCAACATTCCGAATGGCACATACAACTAATGGCCGAAACGTTTAAACCCGCGATCATCGCCCTACCTTCCCACTTAAATGACCAGGTTGGCAAGATGGTACGCATGACATGCGTTCCAATAACCTATCGCCACGACCAAGCTTACGCACAAGAGTTAAGACGTGGCGGGCAGCGTGATACGAGTGGCATCATTGCACTCATAATTCTACAGCAAGGTGACTTGTGCCAAAGATTTCCTGAATCATGCGTTCATTTATACGTAGCAAGGTGGCGAACGATACTATAGTCCAAACATTAACGTTGGTGATTAATTGACATGAATTGCCCTGAACCATAGCTCAACAACATTAGGATAAATCTGCCAATGATATACTTATGTTTCAATAAACGACGTTTAATCACCATCGTATTGATGCTAGACTAAGATCATACCATAACATTATAACCTATGCTATAAACATGTGATATATCATATGCAATGTAATATAGGTTAGAACATGGGATATTAACTTTCCATTCCGCCCGCCAATCCTTATCCATACACCTAGGGGTAATATCGGCCAACCCATAAATTAAGCGATATGCATCATTATTATAAGGTTGCTCATGAAATCTCATAGTA
>LPNX010514987.1:6989-220955 GCA_001517045.1 Pseudotsuga menziesii
GAAAATATAATTTGAGGTGAAGTAATCCATTTGTAAAATGATAAATGTTGGATCGAAATATTTATCCGTAAGCTGTACTTTTTTGTAATTTCATGCGTCTGTAAAAATATAATTTGATGTAATGAACACTGCACGATCTTTAGGTTGCTTTCGCAAGTTAGGCCTAATTCTTAATGCCTGATGAGTTTCTATGGATGCTGAGAGCTGGTGTATTCAATGGCTACATGGTGTTTGGTTAATTAGAGTTTCTTGCCAGATTCAAGTCTTGTCTTTTCTTCGGTGGTCATATATGAAGGTCTTTCCTTCAAATCCGAGAGCCAAAATCAATCCTTTTTTATGGCATTTGCCCTTTTTACTTCAAGTTTGAGTTAGTGAAACATATTTTATGGAAACGCTTTTTTCTCTTCTTGAGTTCAGGTTTAATCTCAATTGATAGACATTTTTCAAGGATATTTTTATTAGGGCGTGGTTTTGTTGATCAACTCTAAATGGATGATTTGAGATTTTTGGTTGTGCTATTTGGCATTGCCTGAAAGTTTATGTTTTATATATTATTTGAAAGTTAGGTTGCAAGTATGTATTTGTTAATGAAGTTGGTTCATTGAATGCTTTTTTTCTCAATTATGATGTGATATAGTGAGTATGCATTTCATAGTCAAAATAGCTTTGCTTATTAAAGATGCCAAATTGTTCACACAAAGAAGATAAGAAGATATGAAATTTTTTTTTATAAACTCTTATTTTCCTTTTTTTTTCATGATAATGTATATAATTTCTATATATACCAGAATCATCTTTTACTTAAAAAAAAGCAATTGTTTCATATATGTATGTATATATATATATATATATAATTCCTTTCTTAGTCTAAATTATTTCCACTCATTTTACCACCAAATTGACTACGTGGGTTTCAAAAGTGAACTTAAAAAAATCAATTAACATAATTAAAATGATTATTTAATAAAATAATTTATAATATATTAAAGCTATTTCCACTCATTTTCCAACAAAAATGAATTTAAAAAATGAACTAACATAATTAAATTTATTATTTAACAATATATAAAATAATGTAATAATCTAAGCTATTTTCACCTATTTTACAATAAAATTGACTATTTAGATTTGAAGAATGAACTTAAAAAATTAATTAACATCTTTAATATTTAATAAAATAATTTATAATAAAAAATAATGCAAGAAAACATTTTAATATTAGAAGTGATAGATCTTGAATCTATAGATCTTAATATAGATCTTGAATCTATCAAAAGACCATCCATATATTCCTCAAAGAGTAAGAAACCATCATAATCCCAATTGCTCTGCTCTCTAACTCTATTGGAACATTGATCGATTTCCAAGACATTCATCCCAGTCACTCCCCTTACCTAATCAATGATAGTCTTAGAGTCACCTGTAACCTGTAGGTTATCAATGCCTCATCTATTAGCAAATAGAAGTAAACCCCACAAAGCTAAGAGTTCTACTTTGGTATTGGTCCCTTGTCCACGTGCCATCCACATCTTAATGAAGTGTCCATATTTAAAACTTAAGGTCGTACCAACTCCACATAAACTTTTTTTCTTGTGCTCCATCAAATCAACCCGCGTAAATGCTATCAACTAACCTTGACTTGTTTAAAATGTTTGACTTAATAGCCTTCTTTCCTTTATAAAATTCTAAGAAGCTTTAAATAATTCTTGAACAAATAAAAAAACTGATGAATTAATATTTTCAAAGATTAGAGAGTTACAAGCTTTCCAGAATTCCCATACCATGAACAAAGGGAGTTCTTTAAACTCACCTTTTCGATAACCAACAATAAAGAGAAGCTTGAAGATCACGAGCATCCTAATTGTACTGAAAGTTCAACATTTTGCACAATTCATCCCAAATCTTCCCTGATATAATTGCAATGAATAAAAATATGTGAAATGGATTCCAAATCCCTTTTGTAAAGCACACACATACTTGGACCTTAGAACCCCCTTTTAATTAAATTATCCCATGTAATTATTTTGTTTTCAAAGCATAGCCAAACAAAACACGTAACCTTTACAGGAATTCTCCACTACCACAAAACATTAACCCACCACTTAGGCATGATGTTGAGAACCTATGATGGGATGGATTCATAAGCCTTCTTTGATGTTAACCAATCCATTAGAATTTTCAGTTAACCCCACAATTTGATCATATTCATTCCTTAATAAGATTCCTGCTCTGTTAAGAAGAGAAACAAAGTTATCCCATTCTGCCACATCATAACCTCTTAGCTCCAAATCTCTAGAAGCAATCCAGTATGAAGTACCATCATTGAACCTATTCTATCTCCTAGCCTGAGCAAGGGACTGAATGATTTTACTATGAAGAATACAAATAAGAGAGTGAGATAAGATGTACTTAAATCGATCACCTATAAAAGGATTAATGCCCAAATACACTTGACTGCCATAGCCGATCTTCCAAGAAAAAAGTTTCACTCAGTAAGGGAAAAACTTTAAACAAGTTTTTCTATATAATCAAAGCGTTATAGACTTTCTTATCCAGATTTCAAATCCATTGGATTATAGTCCAACATTTTATATACTTTGCTTTGATCACCAAGCTCCATAACCCATCTCCAAAAAATACAATGCCAAAGTATCTTCATATTGAAGGCCAATTTAGGGGAGGCAGGTGCGAGAGGGGTCATCCTTGACGCTAGAGGACAAATTGTAAAGAAATTTGCATGGGGATTGGGACACAAGACCAACAATAAGCCTGAGTGGCTAGCGCTTCTTTAAGGACTGGAAATGCTAGATCGAAGAATCATCTCAAGCCTGCTAGTTTTCGGGGATTCTTTCCATGTTATCCTCAGGATGCAAATAAGTAATTCAGCAGGATCCATAAAATGTAGGAGGTTTCACGATAGGATCACTCATCTTCCTCTTCCTCCTAGCATCTCTTACTATCACATACTAAGAGCGAATAATGCAAAGGATGATTCGTTGGAAAATAGAGGTGTCTCTCTCCCCCAAGGTTCCATCTCTTTCAATGGTACATAGGTTTGTTTTAAATCTATTCCCTAAGTCTTTTCAAGGGCCTTCTTCTCCATTGTTAGGATTTGGCTTTGGTTTTAAATCTATGTGCCTAAATTTGGCTTTGGTTATAGTGATGCCTCCTGGCAGTCAAAGTAACTCATGATGGGATGCATGGTTTCCCCCACCCTCTCTCCATTACGATCTATCCCTTCTCTTAAATTCCATCCTTCCCACGTTTTTTTCTATCCTTTCACACGCGCAATGGTTCTCATACGAGATTTGAATACCCTCCATCTTCCTCTGTGTATGCTTTTGTTTCTCTTAGGATTTGAGCTCTGTCATGGCGTCGAGTTGCAGACCTATTGACAGTATCCTTCCAGGCCTTCATATGGGTGGTCTTTCTCCATGTTTTTCCTGTCTCTGAGTTTCTCTCGGCCTTTGGATTCTTTAATTGGATTTACCCCACCTTTAATTGGATTTAACTCACCTTTGGGTTCTGTAATTGGCAAGCTTGAGAGCCACTTCTCCTCTTTACTTGTGCGCCCTGAGACTGCACTCTTTTCCTTTGTGTCCTAAGCAAAAGCGCCCCCTGTCTACTGCTTCTCGGTAACATAGTGGATATTCCCTCTATTCTACCTCTCGATTCCATTCAGAATTGTGTGGCTCTTGTAAAGGGTGCTCTCTTTCAGCTGCTTGACAGTGAAATTATGGACAAGCTTACTGCTTTTACTCACGATTTTAGTCTAAATTTGAGCAACAAAAATCCTCCCCCTTTGTTTGGCATGGAGCACAGAGGCATGGACCCAGTTTAGCGCAGTGTTAAGGAAGGTTTTGATGATTTGAAGGTAAATATCCAACGTTTGGGAGACTTTGTGTCTGTTGGAATTACTAACAACAGGGAAATGATAAAATATGTCAAGCAGTTGGCAGATGATGTGCGCTACGTATCCTATTAGACCAGTTGCCATGATTCAAGAATTGATGACCATGATAGGGACCTGAAAGAGATGATGGGAACAATCGACCACATCTAGGAAGATCTCTAGAAATTGGTGCAGTCTAACTAGGGAAGTCACATTCAATATAATCATGGAACAACCACTCAAAGAATGGATGAAGACTCTGTCACCCAGCCTATGGAGTTCCCAGGAAAACCAAAATGACTTCCATATAGTGCATGTTTTTTTGTATAGTTTTAAATTAGTAGTTTATTCGAATTTACACTAATACTGTTATAATTCAGAATATGAACTACTATAGCGGCTCTAGAAGGCCCTCTCTTTGGCATGCTTTTGTCTCAGACTCTCTTCTCCAACTATCATTTTCTTACTTCTATATTTTTGTACTGAATGGTTGTGCATAACCCTTTTAATATACATTCTTTTACAGTTTTTGTTTAAAAAAATTATTCAAGGCCAATTTGAACCATCCCAAATTTTTAAACCCTAACCTCCCAGGGTTTCTCGGATTGATAAGCTTTCCCGGAAAGAAAGGTAGAATTTTTTGTTCCTCAACTTTCCTTCCGAAATAAATTGAAACAGTTTTTTTTCTAATAGCCACAAGAACTGAAGAGCGTATCATAGCAAGGGAAATCCAATAAACCAGTATGTTCTCAATAAAATATTTCACCAAAATAAGTCTACCACCTAAGGAGACATATCAAAAATCCCAATTATCGATTCTTCTTTTAATTTTTCAAATTAGCCAGTTCCAATCCTCTTTTGTGTAAGAATTAGGCTTCATAAAGTAGTCTAGGTATTTTAATCCAACCTCTAATCCATGCATTCTATAGAGAAAAATATGATTTATTTGTTCTCTTATACCTCGATCAAAGAAAAAATGGAGAAACATAGGTTTTTGTGGGGTAATAGGCATCCCCGAAGATGTACAAAAGGAAGACATTAGATCCCGAAAGCAAGCTCAATTTGCCACTTTAACCTTTACCAAGCATAAGAACATCATCTACGAATAGCATATGAGTAATAGATAATGCTTGTGAAATTTTTATACCTTGAAATAGCTTATCTTGTTTGGATGAATTGATAAGTCTACTGATTCCTTTATTGACAAGGATGAGAAAAAGAGGGGACAATGGGAAACCATGTCGGAGATGTGTGTGGAATTGAAAAAATTTGTTGGAGTACCATTCATTAGAATTGCAAAGTTTGGAGAATATTAGATCTAGTTTGAGTATAAAAGATTGCATTTTCTTTAACTTGATCGAATGCAAACATTCTTGTGCAACTCCAACATCATCAAGAATTTGTCTATTGGATAAAAATCCAAATTGTTCTTTAGAAATATTCTTCTCTAGAATAGGCTTAATCCTATTTGATATGACCTTGGTTATGAATTTGTAGATCATTAAAATATTACAGTTTATCCTTCTTTGAGATTAAAGTAATAAGATTAGAGTTTAGATTACTAGGTATAAATCCCTTTTTCCTTGATTCTCCCACAACATCAACCAAATCCTTAGCCACCAACTCAAAAAGTGCAAGAAGAACTCCACTATCCACTCATCAGATCTTAGGTTTTTTTTACTTGAAAAAACAATTTAGGACTTATTTTACCTCTTCTAACTCTACTTTAGATCCAATCATTACTCCTTTAGTAAAACATTGAGGATAGTGCTTCATTTTATAATAGCAATATGGTCATGTACTAAAGTTTCCTCATCATTTTTAACTTCCCAAATATAATTGTTAATTCTCTTTTGATTGGCAAAGTTATGAAATAATTTAGTATTGTTATCCCATGATAGAGACAAGTAGATTAAGGTTATTGAAATAGATTTTCAAACCAAAAAACTTGAAAGAAACTCTTATATCTCTATTAAAGAAGACCAAGAGATTTTCCATCTTCAAATACCTTTCACTACATCTTATCACAATTATTTCTATTTCTATTATTATTTATTAAATTTTATTTTTTAAGAATTCACATTTCAATCATTTTGAACAAATTATAAATTAACTATCCAATGCTTATTTAAACATCGGGGAAGAATATAAATTTACCCCTCAATTTTAGATGGCCAATTTTTGTATATAGAGTATAATATTATTACATATCCAAAGCTTAAAATTGCATAACAAAAAGTAAATCTCTAACCTAAAATATTTAGACCTTTTGAAAAAAAACATTTATAACTCAACCACTTTCGCATTCATTACATATGTATAGTCCTGATTAAAATGATTATATTATAAAGAAACATTGAGAGTTATCACTACCATAGATATATGTATGATTTAACAAAGATAATATATATATTGAGTGTATCGAGGTGCTTTATAGTCTACAATATGGGGAGATGTTGTCATATAAGGTAATATAATCATATTGGTTCATGAAATTAAAAACTAAACTTAAACAGTGATCTATCAAGCAAGAAAGATCAAATCTCTTGAGTTTAAAATTAAAATAAAAAATATTACACCTTAAGAAATTGGATCCTTCTGTGTACTTAATATATCCTAAGTGCTAATAAATCCATGATGGATCTGTGTTGGTTTATCATTTATGGATTTAACACACTCAATTTGTATGTGTATATTTATATTATAAGTTATAACAAAATTCATGTATGTGTATATTTATATTATAAGTTATAACAAAATTCACTGTTATAGTGGTTTTATTAAATTTTTTTTGTAAATCTCTAGGGAGGAAAAGCTTGAACATGCACTCATCTAGTATTAACTAACAATTATATTAAAATGGCCCGGGTTCACTTTAGGATACCAAGGAGTATCATATCAAATAGAGATTTTAGATTTTGTAATATCTTTTGGAATTCATGAGGCAGTAGTTACTTACAAAACCAATCAAAAGACAAATATGAAAACTCTGTAGTTTATCTGGAACAATAAAACGATAAAACCACAAAGAACCTAGAAAATAGATGGTTTGATTTTATTGATGAGGTGCATGTAGCTTTACATCGATCCAATTGTCTTTATTGCTAGAGAAGGTCAAATATTATTCTAAGGAAATAAATAAAATTATATGTTTATGCAGACAACTCAAAGATGGAAAACATATGTTTTTAACTAACTAACATAGTAATAAATGAGTATAGATCTATCTTATGGCTTTACAGCGCGGAGAGGGATCAAGTTCTCTTGGGGTGCAAACCTTTTTTAATTTACAAAAATGTCTAATAAGTATTAGTTTTCCAAAAATTGTTTTATTTGTCTTTCTTTAAAACTAATAGTGAATATTAAGAGTAGTTAATGAGTAAAATAATCCATATAAAATTTTAAAATCTAGATTTCAATAAATTGGAATTTGAAAAACATTTTACCATCTAATGAAGATTTTAAACATTTATCCAAATGTTTTTGAGAAATGACTAGTTTTTATCTATAACTAAAAATGAATATTTACATGTTAGTTTTAACCTTGACTTGGGAATGAACAAGGATGTAAGTGGTTTAAGGCACATGGTTTTAGTGGCGCTGGTTTCTTACTAGTTGAGCCGAGAGGCTCTCTACAGCCCAGTATGGGGGAGATCTTGTAACGTTACGTAACGGGGGAGATCTTGTAACGTTACGTAACGTTATGTAACATTACGTAACGTTATTTTTATTATTAAAGAAATAGACTTTTTAATTATAAAAATAAATAAATGTCGGCTAGAAAAACAACCTAATATGGGGGATATGTTGTAATCTTCCTACCTAACAAAAAAATAAAAAAGTACAAAATAACAAAAGAATAAAAAATTAAAAATTTAATTATCCCCCCCAAAAATGTGGATCATAAAAAAAACACAATATGGGGGAGATGTTATAATGTTCCTACATAACAAAATACTAAAAAAATAAAAATCGAATTATTTGCAAAAAAATGTTGGCCTTTTAAACAACCCATGGTTTTATTGTATATGGTTTAGGAGGACCGTGCCCATGGTTTTAAAACCATGTGCAAGGCCTCCTAAACAAAATCCGTGGTTTTATCGTACATGGTTTAGGAGGGCCTTGCAAATAGTTTTAAGACCATGTGCAAGGCCTCCTAAACAACTCATGGTTTTAGGAGGGCCTTGCATATGGTTGTAAAACCATTTATGGGGAGATGTTGTAATGTTCGTTCATAACAAAATAAAAAATAATATTAAATATTATATGTTGGCCATAAATAATATTAAATATTAATAATAAATATATTATATGTTGACCTTAAATAAAAAAATGTGTGTTTTGGTTTGAATCAAATCAATGGTATATATAGGACACACCAAATTTGATAGCTCATTGAGTGTAATACTTAAGAAGAGGTTTGCACCTAGAGAGATTTGATCCCTCTCGGCTCTTGATAGAGCCTAGGATTTGGATCTACACTGGTTGTATTTGCATTTAAAGAACCTTATAAATATGGTTGCCATTATTGTTTTATCACATATTTGATTCCTAACATTATGTCTACTTAAGTTTCAAGTCAACCAAATTTTAAATTGAAATTTGATATATAATTACATAAATGTGTTTTACAATTTAACTAATTTAAAATTAAATTTTATATGTTCTTGGTTTTATAATTTTTATTTTTATTACTCAAGTCAATTGAATTTTACTTGTATATTTTTAGTAATATATTTGTATTTTTACATGAGTATAATATTTTTGTATTTTTTATTTTTTTAATTATAAGCCGACATGTTATAAGTTTTTCTATTTTTTACTTTTTTCTTATTATTATTTTTATTGAGCCGACATGTGCCACATAAGAGTTACAAACAGGACACATCTATCCCATTTGAGCTGTAAAAAGCACCTCTCGGCACAATAATATTAAAGGCATAACACTTTCACAAGAGACTGCATCATCATGGGAGGAGTGCCCCTTGCAATCCAAGTTGGCAGGTTGAGATGGATGAGCATTTTTTGATATTTTTCCTACTTAGAAGATGTGTTGTTTGAGGGGGTATTTGTTACATATCAATATTACACTATGGGAGAAGATGGACGCTAAGTTGAAGAGATTTATAATATATATTTACAAAGAAACAAATTGGAAAACATAAGTAGTGAACATGACATTGGTTCAACTTCTAAGGCATTACAATCATAAGAATCAAAGGATCGGTGATGAAAATTAGATTAATATTGAACACCCATATAACAGGGTATTTCACACTTCCACTAGTAAGTCTTATCTAGGCCCATTTTAAGGGTAGGTCTTGTTTTGGTGTTCGGGGTCTTACGACTTTTGAAGACCATTTGAGGAATTAAATGGCGCTTTTAAAGGAAAATAACATTGTAAGCAATTTTTTTATCATCTCAACACTATTCTAAACATCAAAAGTTTTCTAATGGTGCAATTATCACCTCAATTGGTGTTCATATGAGGAAGTTATGTGCCATGTAGGTTTACCTATCTTACTATATTTTGACAGGCAGATCTTGTGATAAAAGTAATCTTCACATAGTTTGTACAAGAAAAATAGAGAAGAAGAATAATGTGCCATGACACAAAGAATTAAAGGACAGTTGGAAAAATCTTCCATACCATATAATTCATCATTATGTGCAAATATATAATACAATACCAAATGAAAAATTTGAAAGCCTAAAGATGCAGTGGAACTCCACACATGTGGGAGGCTTAGATAGACTTAAGCTACCCACTAGACATAAAATTGGCTGTAACACCTGATGGGATCAATTAACTGAGTGTGAGTGGTAGTTAACTGATGGTATATATGGAGGTATGTTGCATTAGAGAGTTTTAGTTCCAAATAACAGTGATCGTCAAGGAGGGCACATAAATCAGTTAACTAGTTAAGAACCAATGTCATATATGTCTGTGAGTAATCCAGAGTTGCATGAATCAAGGAAGGCACCCTTGTTCCCTAAAATTAAGGAGAATAGTGCATTAGGTCCAAATAGTCATGCATGGATGGATAATGCAGGCTAAAATGACAATTGAATATTTCAGATGATAAAAATAATGAGGACTAGCACTATGAAACTGGCTAGGGATAAATAACAAGGTCTAGGAACTTAGGGAAATCAAAGAATGATTAATAATAATGTGTAGATGGGTTGAATATTATAAAACCCCCCCTTAAGCCTGAATTGTGTGAAAAATAAAAATATATTAGGGCCCAACAACAAAGGCTAAGGTTATCCTTTATAAATTTATTTTTCCATGTAAAACGCATGTAAAATGAGGAAGGAGGCAAAACCTCTTGGGGAAAATACTCCCTGAAGAATGGACATGGCACAGGGAATAATGAATGTCTTCACTTTATTTTTTTCTTAACTTGAATAATATATGTGTACTTCTTCTGGGTGAAAAAATTAATGAATTTGTTGTAGATGCCTTGATCATGTATCAATTTTCCAATGTTGTGCAGACAAAAAACTTGTAGATAAACCCATTGAAACTCATCTTCTGGTGATGAAGGAGAATCGTTTAGATGATTATTCATGTGACAACATAAATTATCAGATCTGAATAAAAAATCAGAGATGGAAAATAGATATGTGCAATCATCTCCTAACCAAATAACATCAATGAAATCAACATGATCAAGAGTCTTGTGTAGTTGCATAATGGTGAACCAAACCATAAACCTTCCTTGCAAACTGATGGAAAACCTTTATAATTTTGTAATGGATCTTATGAGGCTCTGAAATATTAGAATATAAGTCATATGGAGAAGCAAACAAATAAGGTATAGTGGATCCAAAATCAAGTAGAGTCGCAGTAGGAAAACTAGGTGTAGCTAGACTACATTGACAGTTTGGAAAAAAAGGGAGAGTATAAGGATCTTAAATTCAGTCTAATGAAGGTTATATCAGATCCAAATGTGTTTAAAAACATCCAAAATATATCTATTGACATGTAAAACCAACGAATGAAGGAAAACAAAGACATAATAACAACTTGTACAATTGACACATTATCGAAAACCATGAAATTTTGATGTTTACCAGCTGGAGAATTTGGGAGTTGTGGGGTCTTTTGTGTATCAAATGGATGGGATAAGGGTGTCATAACATGCATATCATCCTGCAAATTATCTTCTAAATCAGAGAAAGAGTAATCTGCATGGAGTGTTGTTTTTTCTCCCTCTTCCGAGGGTCCTGACCCAGGTTAAGTCCCTTCTACTCAACGCAACAAAGCCCAAGATATCGACCCGAAAGAGCAGATATCAGTCAGAAGCACCTATGCCCCAGATGTAGTCTCACCTAATATATCTTAGTTGGATGGGTAACTTCCAGAACCACGTTTCCACAGTTGGGTGGGGGAATTTCTAGTACCTTGGCCCCTTACAAGGGTTCTCAACAAATTCTATGGGTGATTTATTTACATGTGGTTCTCTTTGGTTTGGTGCAGTTCTGTTTGCTGGAGTGCTGAAAAATGCTATTTTTATTGAATTTAAATTTTTGGATGGGATGCTATTTTCTTCAAATGAGGTCTGATGAGGTTGGATCCCATCTCAAACATCCTAAAACAATTAATAATAATATAAAAAATTTAAGGATTTTCTCTTTCTAGCCTTATACATTAAGAATGTTATGTTATCATTCAAGGAGCACCTCGGAAGCACCTCAAAGACCCTAATAGCAAACTCCTAAGGGCACTTCCTGAACACTCCCTCTCGGAGCATGCTTCGACAATAAAGTGTGAGAGGACAGGGCTCCCCTACAATGTAGCTTCAAAGAGTCCAAACTAAAGTCATAGGAATGGTGAGTCAAATTGCAAGTTTCTTATTTAAATTGGACTGTGCAGTCAAAAGATCCAATTCAAAACTTTCTAAGTTTGACTTGGGTTGACCAAGTTGACTCAGTCATCACAAGTCAAACTCATGGCTTAACCCTTGACTAGTAATTTATGGAAGTTTGCACCCAGGAAAAGGTTTTAAACCCATTTTTCATAGCCTTTTCTCATTCTTTTGCTTGATGGAGGTGTTTTCTACTTGGTGGTGTGAAGGGACAGTGACCAAATCATCCACAAAGAGACTACCTGGGTAGGGTTAACTCAGACAAATTTTTATCTAGATTCTGGACTCACCTTACAGATGAGAATCAAGATTATCATCATATTATAGATGATACCTATTCATTGTGAAATTGTGAAGATCTATTGAAATATTGTAATATATGGAAATGGCTATTTCAAATATCAATGAAAAGTGTGTTTAATTCAAAATATTTGTATACATTTATTTTATATTTGCTGATTATTTCCTGATCCAATTCAAAACTTTGGTTCTTTTGCCATGTCAATTTATTGATGATTCTGAGTCTAGTGACTATGGTCCAAACATAAGAAATTGAAAGAGAATAGCATTCGGTTCTCTTCTTCTAGTGTCCAGATATAAAATATTGTGAACTAGTTTTACAATGAAATCCAACCTAGGGGAAAAAAAATCTATTATTTTTAGAATAACCCTAACCCACATGTTGAACATCTGATAGCAAAATTGAATCTCACCATGAGAAGGATCAAAATTTTACATTGGGATTCATGATAGATAGATCACAGGTGCAGCATAATTTAAGAGGTATTAAACCTTGAAAGTCAATTGATGGTGACTAAAGAAATTATAAAAACACATTATACAAGCCAAGTCAGATTTAAAAGAACAATATTTAAAAAATAAAAAGATAATGTCTTTTCAGCAATAGAGCAAATGTAATGATATCATGCGGTGAACACCTTGAAGTAAGATACAGAAATAAATAAGTACAAAAATATAACATTCTAATGTTCCCTCCACTTTGCGCTTTTCTTTTTTGAATGTTATCATAAAAGTTGTAACAGTATAAGCATTTGGAGCCTAACAACTTCGAAATTATTGTGACCTCATCCATTTTTAACGCCAAGTAAAATTAAAATCATTGATGACCAGGAAATAAAAATACTTACACACTTGTCGACTCTTAAAGTGTAAGTTTGTGAATCCAGCATTTTAACCTTTATCTCAGCTATTGCATCTAAACATTCACCTTGATCTCTTTCAACAGTTATGATTTCATTCATATTCCTATCTTCCATCCTGTGGTGCCACTTGATTCCTGAAAAAAATTGCATAATATCAGACAGTAACTCCTAAAATAAGTGGACATCCCAATTTACATTGACACTCTATGAATAAATTGATAACAAGGGGTTACAGATAGACGAATAAATTGATAACAAAAAATATGTAAGTTACAGTTCCATAAAATTTATGTTCAAACCACTTGTAAGAACCATCCCTTTGTCTTTACCTGTGTTATCTATAATTGCATTGTGTACAGATTATAAACATCTGAAATAATCAGAATTTTAAAAAATCAGAACTCACTTTATAATTTAAGGCTTTGTTTTTCTCAAGAAAAGACAAGAGAGACCCTCATGCTTTGCTACTCAAGGCTGAAATGTGAAAACCAATCACAAAATCACTAAATTTGAAATTATGAAACAGACAGTACCTATAACTTAGTTTTTCTTAACAGGGAATAACAAAAGTTTATTGTTGAAAATAGGATGTATTAACAAATATCACATAGACAACATTTGTAAGACAAATCAATGCAATAGGAGCACTAAATTATCCATATCCATCAACTATGGGACTAAAAATTTACTATATTATACCATAAACAATTGGGCTCCACATTTATCATTTTTTCCCTTTTTTCCAGGCCAATAGTAACTAGATGGTAATCTTGAATTCCAGACTTCTAGTAGAAAAAGGATGTTCGCGATAAATGCTTACAGTAGTGGGATTAAAGCAGCAAGAGCAATGTCGGTTTCAGACATTTACCAGTTGGGACAAGCATTTACCATTTTCACATGGACCAATTGCGACAGTTGATATAGGTGTCATGGTATAGACCAAATTGTCTACACCTTCCTTCTAAAAAGGGTTGTGAGATCAACTTTGGGTATTGAACTTAAGGATGATCTAATAGGTAAGTTTAAAGTGTTTGAATGATTGAATAAATGTTAAGATTGGATCTAGATTACTTGTTCAAGGACATGGTGTTATTGATATGAACCACCTATAAACCAACTTCTTATTCTCTCTACAACATGTACAATGACATTGTATCACCACAAACTAGCATTGGTAGACAGATAAACCAAGGATAAAACCACAGAGGCTAAAATGTCAAGATCTACCAATTGCACAAAGTAGTAGCCAAGGAGGAGTTGTTTCCATGCAGAGAAAATAAAGTCTTTGATTGAGAATGCTAATGTAGATAGCCGAACCTTTAAGTCATAGAGTAGGAAAAAATTATACGATTCATTGCCACCACTCTTCAGACAATCTATAAGTTACCATAATGTCAGTGATCCCCAAATGGTTACAATAATATAAAAGGTGCATAATTTACATGACATCATTAAGGTTTAAACCATTCCAAACTACCTCGAGTAATGTGTACTTGTTCCAAAATATGCAAGTAGAATTAAGAGACCTGGCAGTGCTAATAAACCACTTGTATGGGTGACCGGGCACCAAGCACATATGATTAAGTTTGCTTCTGATCATTAATGAAGTGCAGAAGAATGGGACAGTGTTCAATTGCTGGGAAGACCCCATATCAAATAACCTTGTACGATGTATCTACGAGGCTAAATCACCCATGCACTATGGTGCCCCCTTCTATATGGCATCATACCTAATGGACTACATATGTGCATAATCATATTTATCCTATTTTGAACATACATGGAAGCCATTCTTCACACTCTGCATTCTTACTTTCAAGATCTATGGATCACCCAAGACGCACCAGTATTCTAAGATATGCAACTTCGCATTAGCTCCATTATATGAAAGAAGGCTAAATGGTGGGAAGTTCCCATGCTTTAGCCAAAGCCCCTTGTATTAGTTTAATGGAAATTTTATCAAACTTGGTTACAATTTCCCTTGCTTGGTTTCAATGGTAAATGGGTTGTCTTAATCTGCATGGAACCTATCATCCATAATCTGATGAGTTTGGATATTTTGTAAACTTATGTAATATCCATTCCTTTTTCTAGGGTTATCGAGAGTAAAGTGATCAACACCATTAGATTTTATTAGTTGCTTGAATTATTATCCAAATTCAATTTGAAGCTAATTTTGAATTTGCTTAGGAAAACTATCCAACCTTCTTCCCTACTCTTACTACGTTTGCTTCAAGTTGCTCCACCGAAGTATTTCCATGTCTACTTTATGTTTGAAGAGAGAGTCACCGCTATTGCTTATTTCCTTTTTTGTAGAAGTGGGGGTGGAGATACTAAGTCACTAGCTTTTAAATCTTTGAAAAAACTTAAGAGAGTTACTTGTGATGTACATTTATGGTTATGGATCATAAGTCGCTTTGGGATGAAATTTATTTTTCAAGCCACTATGAATACTTAGAACAGAAATAACTCCAAATTTCCGCAATGTTTACAGGACTCCACAATGTTTACAAGACTATACAAACTTAGCCAAGTATATCATAAAAGATGAAAAATATAAATGAGATTAGGATTAGATTATGAAGTGCTACATCTATCCATGCATATGCAATCACTTTTTAGTACCAATATGAGTGGATATCAAATACATTAATGGAAATATGAAAAATATTCTACATGGAAAAAATAAACCAATCTTAGGATATCAACCTCCTAACTCTTCTATTACTTTAAAGAATCCCTTGTTGTCAACAATTTTTTTTGTCAAACCCTGTAACAAATAATTACAAGGATGATAAAAATCTAAATTAGAATAATAATCTTCAAAACTTTGAGCATACCCCTTGCTAGCTCATTTAGGTCGTTTTCTCAACTCCTTGAACCTGTATTGAAAGATAGTTGGGAAATTCAGAGTCAAATATAAAACTTAAAAGAACCCTAACCTAACCTAGATTCTCATTTATCTTGGGTTGACTTATCCACAAATTTAGGAAAAGTCAATAAATTAAATGAAATAAAATCACATTCATCTCATTATACTTCATTGTTTGTATTTATAGGACGATAGTGTGCTATTGAGTGAATCATGTTTCTGTCATTGGGGCTCCATCCTTTGTAAGTCCAATAAACCCATTGCTTGTGTTTATAGGACAATAGTGTGCTATCGACTGAATCTTGTGAATTTTTTCATATGAGAAAACAACAGCTCTCGTTCATTGTTCTTATAATGATACCATGAATATCTTGCTACCTACCTAACCGTTTTCCTTGAAGGAGAGAACTCGTTAAAAAATTTCCACATTCTGAGCATGGTGCCGATGGTGCATTTGCTTCAAAGGAGCATCTTGTTTCACATTCTTTATCTCCAACAGAAAAAACCAAAGAAGAGATCATTGCAAGTCGAGGTGCAGAAACAAGTAGAGAGTCATTTCATAGTCAGAATGATGATCATGAGGAATATGTCATTCAATTAATAGGAAAACAACAACCATTTGCTTGTGATCGTTCTCAATCACCTGAAAGGCCTTGTGCAATGCCTGGAGAGGCTGTGGAGACAACAACTACTCATCACTTGGGTAAAACAATGGACAATGATATGCAGGAAGATAGTGCTAGTACTTGCCATAGTGACAACTCCCTTGCTAGCAATATAGAGTGTCAAAAGATCAATGTTAATACATTTACGATGCCTTTGTCTAGCATGATGTATAACAAGGATAAGTTTCAAGAAATGAATGAGGAGAAATCTCATTCTGGGAGCAGTGTGAATGAAGGTTGTGCCATCAAAAAATAAAATACTATATGGAAAAATTCAACAACAGAATTTGAACCCAAAATCCAACACCTTGCATGTCTGAAATTCAACACTTATCTGTTTCCTTTTCGACACATACACTTTTTTTTGCCGTCGGTGGCGTAACGTCGGATCTTCGACATGCGACTAATGTGGGCCAAAGATCTAACAGACAATTGCATCGCATATTTGGCCATATTTCCTTCCAAAGTGCCAATCAAAATTACATAAACCGTCGAAAATCCGACGTTCGCCAATCCTTGAAGCATCGACCGTTCGACGGACAGACATGTCGGAGGAATGGAGCTACCTTCGGTATTTTTATCCAGCAAGTGTCGGCTAACTGACGCCATCTGAAACTAGAAGAGTCTGCCTTCCGACATGGTCCGACACTTTAACCGTCAGTCGTCCGACAGGTGGGAGCGTCAGGGTCATGCCACGCCTGTCGGATGTGTTTACCAGAGTGTCGGAAGCACATCGGAAAAGCGATGCCTGTTGATGGATTTAAAAAAATAAATTTAAATATTAACTATGAGTTCATGCTCATATATTTTGTCTCTTGTAGGAATCAAAACATAATATTCCTACAGTGTGTCCTCTTGACAAAAATCTAAATCAACCAAAGCAGCCATCAAAATTATTAGCAAAACCTAGGTCTAAAATTGCAATTCTAAAATTTCAACTATCTTCCACAAAGAATCAGAATTTTAGTTAACTATAAGCTTGTTTATTGCATATCCAGGATCTCTCTATTATCATTTTCCTAAATAGCTAATTCTTTTTGTATGAGTCATAATGGCCACTTTGCATTTGGAAGGAGATGCAAGTGATTGGTGGTTTCATGGGTTCATCACTTTGGGGAATGATATTGTAACTACCTTTGAGGAGTTCACTAGAGGGCTGGTGAATAGGTTTGATAGAAAGGATCCTTATATGTCGTTTGGGGATCTTTCTCACTTGAAGTAGTATGGAATTATGGATGAATACATTTCAGAATTTCAAAAGGTGGTTGTCATGGTTAATGATTTATCATAAGCTCTCTTAGTTATTTTGTTTACAAAAGGACTAACAAAGCCACTTAAGGGTATGGTTAATGCTCATAAGCCTACTACACTACAAGATGCCATGGATAATACTCGATATATTCAAGATGTTATTCCAAAAACCAGATGCCAACCAAATATTAATTTTCCATCTAAATTCAAGGACAAGATACATTTTCAAAAGGTTCCAAGTGGAAATTTCATGAGGGATAACTTTTCTAAAGACCGTGGTGAACTGAGAAGGAAGAAATTGTGCTTCTCATGCCAGGACAATGGGTTCTCGACCACAAATGTGATAAGGGGAAATAACATTATATTAATTTTTTTTATGAGCGTTAAGATGAAGAAGAGAATGGAGATCAACCAATAGATGTAGAGGAAAAATTTGAATCAGATGATGAGGAGCAACCATAACCAGATTTCAGGAATATTGTTGTTCTATCTGGAATACCAATATTTCATACTCTCTGGTTCAAGGGAGTAGTTCAAGGTCATAGGGATACTTTTTTGGTGAATGAATGACCCACACATAATTTTGTTGATGCTACAATGCTGGAAAAAATGAAGTTTCCCACTGAATCCTTTGATGGATTCACTATCATAACGCCTTGGGAATCATTCTATGGATTGCAAAAAAAGGATTCCCAAACTACAAGTGACCATTGGGGATGATACAATGACAAAAAAAAATTATGTGGTGAATGTGATTGACACCAACTTAGTGTTGGGAATCCAGTGGTTATTTTCAATTGCTGAACATTTTGTAAACTACAAAGTTTTGAAAATGAATTTCAATAATTCTAATGGAAAATTAATTGTTTTGAAAGGCATGAATACCTACCCAAATCAAGTGGTATCTTCCCATAGTATGAGGTATACATTAAGTCATGGGGACATAGAGTGGGCTGCTGAATGTTTTATTTCTGCCCAAGGATCAGCTATAGACATTTCCCAACATCCAGAGGACATAAAGGAATTGCTTAGGAAGTATGGGATTTTTTTGGGAGAACTTCATCCCTGAAGACCACCAAACGTAGGAGTTGAGTATATGATAGAGATGGATGTAGGGACACTCTCTATCATTATTCAACCCTATAAACACCCCAAAAGACTCATAGATGAAATTGAGAGGGCCATAAAAGAACTTATGGAATTAGGACTGATTAGACCAAGTACAAGTCCTTTTGCTTCCTTAGTAGTTTTAGTAAAGAAGAAATATTGAACCCTACGGATGTGTAAAGATGATAGAGATTTGAATAAGAGAACCATTAAGAATCGATACCCCATCCCAAGAATTGATGAGTTAATGGATGAGTTACATGGGGCCATTTTTTTCTCCAAGATTGACCTTCATTCTGGATATCTTCAAATCAGGATGAGGAAATAAAACATACATAAGACAACTTTCTGCTGTCTTTTTGTCATTTTGAATTCTTAGTCATGACATTTGGCTTGAATAATGCACTTGCAACATTTAAATATTGCATGAACATGGTATTCAGAAAGAAGCTCTGTAAGTATGTGTTAGTATTTTTTATTGATATTTTAATTTATAGTAAAAATTGGAAAGAACACCTACAACATTTAGAAGTTGTACTAACTATTCTTGCAGACCAATTCTTGTATGCAAAGTTGTCCAAATGTGAGTTTGGTATGACTGAGCTACTGTATCTTGGCCATGCCATTGGAAAATAAGGGGTGAAGGTCCATATGGAAAATATCGAGGCTATCATTGATTGGATAGACCCAAGAATGTCAAAAAACTGAGAGGATTCCTTGGAATATGTATACTATTGAAAGTTTGTCAAAGGATTGTCTCAGCTAGTAGCTCCCTTGACTGATCTTACCAAGACATAAGCCTTATATTAGTTAGAGGAGGTTGAATTTTGTTTTGAAAAGACAAAGGAAATTATGAGAATTTTCCCAATCCTTATGTCAGAAATTATGTCACTGGGAAGTAAGACATGGATTAGATGGCTGCATCTGGGAGAGTTATACTACAATACTACTTATCACATTTCAATAGGCATGCCTCCCTTCAGGGACCTATATGGATATGAATCCCTAAATTATGTGGATCATAGTTTTGGAGAAAGTAGAACTCCAAAGGAAAAGGATTGGATTCAAGAAAGTCAAGATATCTTGAGAGCACTCAAGGACAATTTGCATAGTGCTCACAACCAACAGAAAAAGTATGCAGATAAGAACAAGACCGAGCAGAGCTTTCAGGTGAATGACTTAGAGTATTTGACATTGCAACAAGGGCGCTAGAACCAAAAGGACCAAAAGCCAACTAAGGGTCACAACAAGGTGGTAAGGCTACCACCATATCCATAATACCAAGGTGTACCATAAAGGTGGGGAAACAACCCCTTTTACCCATAGGACCAACAAGACTAAGGACTTTAATATTTTCTCTCTCAAGGTATATTTTCATGTGTTCCATATATATTTTTATCATCACAGTATAAGGAAGAAGATCCAAACTGGATGACCTAGTTTTGTGGTCATTTGTTAGAGATTAATAAAAAACTCTTATATATTGCTTATAGTGCATTCCCATATTCAAATGATTAACAAACTAGTTTTATCCTCTACATCTATGAATCCCTCTGCAATATTCATCACTTATTAGAGGTCCATGGTGTTTGTGATAATTCACAACATGTACTTTTTTAAATTTCCACCTTTTTTCTCTTTTTATTCTTTATATGATTCACATTTAACCCTATTTCAGATTCTGCATTTCCCCATTTCTCCCAAACATTACTACCATGATATCTCGCTCTAAGACATTTTTTAGGAAAATATTGTTGTAGATAGCAATCCACACCTTTATATGCAACCAACATGGACTCCGATCACAAAAAGAGAAATAACCTCAGTGGTAAAGGAGTTTATCAACCAAGGGTGGATCATAGCTTTGATTCCTAGCATGTCCAATTTTCAACAAGGTAACACAGGCAAGTGGTTGGTGATGGAAAGGAGACCTAAGCTAGGGTGTTATTTGAAGGTGAATTGTTAAGATAGAAATCCACACCTTGTAAACAAACCATTATGGATTCCTAGTATTTAAAGGGGTGAAGATTAATGGTACAACAACCCATTGGCCAAAGGTAGCTCCTGAGTTCAATTCCTATTCTATCTTGTTTTCAACAAGTGATATTTGTTGTAGTCAAAGACACATCCAATTAGGATATGTGGAATTTGAGAGCTAAAATGGCACTACTGAGGGACACACTAAATGTATTTAGTTCAATTATTTTAGATGCATTTAATATATCTCAGTCACCAAGTGTGAAGACCCTTTTCATTTAGGGATTAACACAACCACAACTCAGCTTAAGATGGGATGCAAACAAGTCACTTCTAGAGAGGTAAGGTCAAATGATCCATGTCCTACTTATAAGAGGTTACCATAATTCATATTAAGGTTTAGGGAGAACATCATAGTCCATATCCCATCTAGGAGAGATCAAGACAGTCACAACCCACTAGGATATCACAGCCCGCTAGGATACACAGTTACAAGCCACTAGGATAGTTATTACATGGTCACATATCACTAGGATAGGTCTTACACAATCACATACCACTAGGATACACATTCACATCCCACTAGGATAGTTCTTACATAGTCACAATCCATTACAAGGCAGTCTTTGAGTTGCACAAGTCGCATAGTTGTACTACTTGGTCATATGAACATGTATGCCTATCCATTCGAAAAATTGTAAAGAAAGTAAACTAAATCAAATAATGACTCCAACTAGATGCATATGACCATAAATCCAAATCACACCATAAATCAACACTCTATAGACTTGCTGCACCACAACGAACATGGTATTTATTCCCTTCTATACTTAGTAACTCTTCATGTATAAACACAATAAAGGAATCAATTGACCTGTGAATACTAGTGGGCAATATGCTCTACAGTGTTGAAAATTTAGAAATTATTTCAAAAGAAAATCAACAAAACATAATTACTCCAATACCTAGATTATGACATCCCACCACTTGACCATGCTATCATCACCTGCTAAAAGTAATGAAGTTTGTCCTATGAAGAATACCTGACCAATCCAATAAATGGATACATCCATTACAAAAATAGTGGTTAAAGGAAATGCTGATCCTTTGAATAGTTCCTTCCATATTAGCTACAATATGCTATTGAATCATATGCATTACAAGGACGGTGGCATATAAGAGACTGTTGAAATAATATTTCTACAAGTTCTGGTTTGATCATGAGCTTCCCATTCTTCATAAATGTGTGAAGGATATAGGGGAACAATAGATGATGGGTATGGTCTTGTTGCAAAAGATTGATTTAAAAGTTAATGAGTGGATCTCACCTGTACATGAAGTGACTCATGGAAAAAATGTTAGGACTTTGCTTATCAAAATGGATCAAACATGAAAAAGTTCAACATGGGAAAATAAGGAAATGTAGGACTCTATGGATTAGATTAGAGTCCATAATCCAACAAACCGTGGCAATTTAACAACGCAAAATGAATAAGCATTTGATGAATGCATGGTAGGTTCCTGAAGAGGAATCTAATCCTCGGGATTTATGAAAAGATTTTAGATATGTGACTTTCATGGAGAAGATTATGGATACTAAATATAAGGTTTCTCTCATATACCTAAAGTTCTTTTGTATAGAATCCGAAAACGCCTAAATCTAGCAACATACTTAGTATTGAGCTGACAAAAAGAGATTCCTTTGACATTTTTTACTCATGCCAATATTTTTAATTGTTGAGCTCATATTTAAATAAATGGATGCATATGCAACTAAATTCTTGTTACAAGAATTGTTTATTGTTTTGATTTTCTGAGTCTTAATCCTAGAGTTCAAGTTTTCCATCCCAAGGCTAGTATTTAGTCCAACACTTCTCTAAGTCATGTCTAGTTCTCAATGTCAATTTGTAATGACAAAAAAATAGTATGAATGAATTTAGGTTCCCATGTTCAAATTTTAGGGGTCAACTCACTTGAGATCCATCGGTATGTATCATATGAAAATATAGAAAAATGAAGAGAAGTCACTTGGTAGAAAAGATATTGAGGAAGAAAAATGTTACACTTTTCAGTTGCACGGATTTGTTGGAGGATTTTGAGGTTCTCATGCATCCCACAAGAGGGAGTTATCCCAATGTGATACAACCATTATCCCATAACCTAAAATGTAATGGAATTTTTTTAAAGGTTATTCAAAGTAAATTTTTGGGGAATCCAACATTCCACCTCAAAACATAGGAGCAAAGAAATCATGGAGTGTAGTTTCTAAGTTAAGTTAGTTCAAGAAGTAGAGTTTAAATGATAGTTTTTGTTAGTTTGTGAGAGTGGGTATTATTGGGATTGAATCTAACACCCAAGAATGTACACAGGTCTACAATGAAAAATATTTCACGCCGATGCATCAGATCAATATCTAGAACAATGTTGCAAATATCTCCAATTTCTCCCAATATTTCCAAAACTTTATTGAGCTTTAAAGTTTTCTATTGTTCCTAATGTTTTTGGTATTTTCTGTGTTTTTCAGTTCCAAAATTATGCTTGCTGATATTTTCTGAGTTTTTCAGGTCCAAGTTTATGCCTACTAATATTTTCCCCAACATTTTCCCTAATATTTCGAATATGTGTATATCTGGGCCATCAGTGATATATCCCAAGATGAAAATTGCAACATTGATCTAGAAAAATATTTGTAGCTAGGGATTCAATTTGGTAAGTGTGGTTGAAAATTGAAAAATGTGTTTGAAGCCATTTTGGAAAGCATTTATCTTTCAAGAGAAACTAGAGAAAAAAATCCAAATATGTGGAGAGGTGCACAATGTGAAATACTAAAGCCCTATGACCTTCTTTCTCACCGGGAATGTGTTTCGAGTGCCTCTGTGCACTTCATAAACATTTGTCAGGTTGTTTCAACAGATAGATTTTTCAAAGCATAATTTTCTTGTTTTGGAACAACTCCAAATTTTTTGGTTTAATGATGAACCTAACAATGTAGAAATGTCAAGGATGTCAAAAGACCCCTGCCTAACTTGTAGAACATTTACATAGTCTATATTCTTGCCTCTAGTGATTTTTTTTCACCTCTATGTATGGTAATCATCATCATCAACTAAATGTATGTGTGTGCACATGCATAAATACCCAATACACAGCTCAATCAAACAAAAGAAAACATATTTATACCTTGATTTTTGGATCTTCACACTGTCTTGTTATGCTTTACCTTTCAAAACATCATTCAACATACTTCATTTTTTGTCTTGTTGCAATAGTTTCATGTTAGGACCCATCAAATATATTTATGTTTGTTCATGAAAATAACAAAAAAAATATAAATAAATACAATTCTATTACAATGTAAATTACAATACTATTCAACTATTCAAGTAAATTAATTATTAATAATATATCACCTGATAAAACATGGATAACCAAAAATACTACATATATAAGGCCATCGATCTAATCAAAACTCCATTTCTTGCCTCTTAACTATGGAAATGTTTCTCAACGCTATCTGTAACAAGTTCCAATGGAGGAGTCAAATAGCAATAGTGAAAATTACATAGTAAAAATATAGAACTAGATGTTTTTAAATGTATTCTTCTTTACCATTCATTGAGATCCTCTCTGTTTCAAGAATAATTTAACATTCTCTACTAAAAAGGACCAACCATGTGAAGGTGGAATCTCTTATGGCCCCTCCCCCCCTCACATCACTCTCAACTCCCCAAACCCAATGCCTATACTTGCAAATAACAATTTATTTCACTATTTCACAAAGCAAATAACAATGCATCTACAATGCAAATTATTTCACTCAATAGTTGAAAAATGATTTAATTAAATCATTATTTAAAACATTCATTAAACCATCCAATCATTCAATAGCTGAAAAAACCATTCATTAACTCATTCATTAAAACATTAATTTAGTCAATGGCAGAAAAAAAAAATCAGTAAACAATTCAGTAAAGCATCCATTCATAAAAGACTGATTTTGTGCTATGCTTTCAAAAATATATTTCAAATTTACAAAAAGTTTTAGAGTGATGGATTAATAAAAGGTCTGTGCAAATATTCTGTGGCCTTGGAGTCCTGTGTTTCCAAAATTTTCCATTCACCCCATTGCAATGTCAAACCCTTCTTTAAGAGCTTGTCTTCCTCCTTATTTCTCTCCCTGTAAACATGACTGAAAGAGATTGATTCAAAGAATGAGAGAGAATAGGTTGTCTCTTCAAATAATGCATCTAGAGAAGCAGTTCTACATTTATGTATCTTATTCATCCATTTTATAACCACCATTGAGTCACCATATACTTGTAACTATCTGCAATTTCTTTCATTGGCAAAATAGAGAAGTAATTTCAATGTCATGAGTTCTGCATAGCTGTTGGTTCCAGTTCCTAGGCCCAAAGAAATTTGAAAAAAATGACTTTGATTTAGATATAAGCATGCACCTCTTGAGTTTGTGCATCAAATGCTTGTTTTCTTCCATCCAATTGCTAGACCTCCAGAGTGGTCAATGGTACTTTACGCTGTGAAAGTGTATTGTGGAAGAAGTGATGTTGAACTAGTTTCAACTTCTAGCTCTGGAGGCATTGTTTCTTGTGGAAGGATGACTTCTGGTGATAGAATCTCCATCATCCTTTTTAGGGAAAGCTTTTTCCAGGTGCTTGCCAGACCCTTGCAGTTTAGGGAGACAAATTTCATTTGGGCACCCCATCTGGGGTTTTCACTGCTCTAAGCGCCCCAAAAATGGCTGTTTGTCTGCCACTTGCTTGATCCCTGAGTGCCATGCTCTGGCCCGTAGAGAGGTGAGATGGTCTTCCTCTCCCTTTCCCTTTGGATGTGATCCTGGAATTTACCCCTAGTACTTTTGTAGGGATTTTTGGTTTTTGAGGGATTGGAACATCCCTTGAACGAAGGTGGAAACGGATAGAGGAGGACTGAGTGGGCAAGTCATTTTTTATGGTGGAAGGGGAGGCTGCCTGGTTTGAATTGGAGGTACTTTTGAATGCGGGGGAGGAGGTGTCGTTTTTTGGGGGAGGGGGACCGTTTGTGATAGGGGTAGGAAAATATTTTTCCTCATTTAAGGATACTAATCATTTAGATGATTGCTAAGGGAAGAAGTGTTCATACCCGGTGGGGGAGACGCAATCGGACATTGTTCCGTCTGTTGAGGAGGCCCTTCTATTGCTACTGCTCCCACTCTTTTTGGTTGATCCAAATGTTGTTCTGTGCCCTTCTACCTGAGAGGATTTTCATCTGCAACTATGTTCAGATCAGTTTCTTTGGAGCTCGGGGCCTCTCTTCGCCTAACCCACTTCCTTCTTCCAATTGTTGAGGGAACAAAGTTTGGGCAGTTTCTTGCCAAATGTCTTGTTTCATGACATTTTTGGCATCGAAACGGGAGCCCTTCATAGTCCAACAGCTGTCTTTTTTGCTTGTTTTTCCATACAAAATTAAAGGCTTCCGGAAGACTGGTTTTGATGTTCAAAGAGACTAGAATCCTGGCTACCTTTTTTATTTACGTCTACTGAAACGAGAGGTCCGCTTCAATGAAAGTCCCCAGCGCATTCCCGATTACACTAAGCCAGGTCGGGTTCCATAATTCCAATGGTAGTCCTGGTAGGCGAACCCAGACTGGTATTGTATCTAGTTGCTCTGTTTCCACATCGAACAAGGGGGTCCACTGCTTTAGCGAAAACAAGGTTTTTCCATATGTCTAGACTCTGTTGTGTATGAGGTCTGCATCCTCTCTACATCTGAAATGTTAGGGTTAACCTTGACTTGAGATTGAGTCAAAGGTGGTTAGGTCTAGCACATGGTTTGGGCACATGGTTTGTTGTAGTCCATGGTATTGTCCCATGGTATTGCATGTGCTAACCTTGACTTGAGATCGAGTCAAAGGTGGTTAGGTCTAGCACATGGTTTGGGCACATGGTTTGTTGTATCCCGTGGTATTTTCCCATGGTATTGCATGTGATTAAGCCTTTATAAGGCTTGAGGAGGCTCCATTGTAAATGTACTGGATGTGGGCATTGTATTGTAGTGGAAGAGAGACTGTGAGAGCGTGAAGAGGAAGTGCAACAGTTTTGCTACAGGGTGCATCCCTTCATCTTTCTGGATTGCAATAAAAGGACTGGCAAATTCTTGTGTGGACGTAGCCCATCATTTGGGTGAATGACGTTATATCTGTGTCTCTCTATATTGTTTTAATTTGTTTTTACATCTTGTTTATTGATTTAACTGTATATCTGCTATTGCTCTGCGGTCCTGTTTTCTAACAATTGGTATCGGAGTGAAAATGTCTATTTGGTTTGTAAACTCGCAGGAAAGAAGGGTTCCTGGTTTGAGTGGGAGCAATGGCGGAAGAAGGAAAGTTTAGGGTCAATAAATTTAACATCCAAAACTATCAGTTATGGAAGATGCAAATGGAGGGCTATCTGTACCAGAAAGATCTGTACTTGCCGTTGGGTGGAAAAGAAAAACAGCCAGTGGCTATGAAGGATGAAGAATGGGAGGTTCTTGACAGAAAGGCACTAACAATACGGCTGTGCCTGGATTCGTCAATGGCCTTCAATATTTTGAAAGAAATAACAACAAAGGGTGTGATGAGCACATTGAGTAAGCTCTACGAAAAACCCTCGGCTTCTAACAAGGTATTTTTAATGAAGCGTTTATTTAATATGAAGATGTCAGAAAGTGGATCTGTTGCTGACCAGTTAAATGAGTTTAATACACTTACCAGTCAGTTAAGTTCTGTAAAAGTGAACTTTGATGATGAGGTTAGAGCTCTTATAATCTTGTGCTCATTGTGAGAAAGCTGGAATAGCTTGGTCATGGCTGCAAGTAACTCTGTCCCTAGTTCAAGCACTCTTAAGTTTGATGATGTTGTTAGTGTTATTCTTAGTGAGGAAATGCGAAGGAAACGCACAGGTGAGACATCAGGTAATGCGTTGACCATACAGAGTAGAGGGAGACAAAAAGAGAGAGGAAGGAGCCTAGAAAATTGCAGCAAGTCTAAAAAGGGAAGATCCAAGTCCAGATTCGGAAAAATAGAATGCTGGAACTGTGGTAAGAAAGGACATCTAAAGAAAGGCTGCAGAGCACCAAAGAAGAAAGGTGAGAGGCAGCAAGAGACTACCCAGGAAGCTAATGTAGCAGATGATGTGTTACAAGATGCTTTGATTCTTGCATTAGATAATACTAGTGATTACTGGGTAGTATATTCAGGGGCTTCATGTCATGCTACACCCCATAGGAAATTCTTTTATGATTATGTTCAATGTGATTTTGGGCATGTGTTATTGGGGGATGATGAACCATGTAAAATTGTTGGAAAGGGTAAGGTACGGATTAAACTAAATAATGGAAATGACTGGTTGCTAAAGGATGTAAGGCACATTCCTGCTATGAAAAGAAATCTGATCTCAATAGGGCAGTTGGGAGATGGCGGATTTTTGTCTACGTTTGGAGAAATGTGGTGGAAGGTTACTAAAGGATCAATGGTAATTTCAAAAGGAGATAGGATAGGTACATTATATTTATGTCCTCATAACACTGATTATTCTATTTTTGTAGCTTCCACAGAAATAGGTGTAGCGTTGTGGCATCATAGGCTTGGCCACATGAGTGAGAAGGGGATGCAGATTCTCCACTCAAGGAAACTGCTTCCAGATCTGAAGCAGGCAAGTTTGGAATTTTGTGAGAACTGTGTTTATGGAAAACATAAGATAGTTATATTTCTCAGGGTTGGGAAACAAAAGAAGAGTGAAAAGTTATAACTTGTCCATACAGATGTATGGGGACTAGCTCAGGTACAATCTCTTGGTGGCTCTTGTTATTATGTTACTTTTATTGATGATGCAACTAGAAAAACTTGGGTTTATTGCATTAGATAGAAATCTGATGTGTTTGATACTTTTAAGAAGTGGAAAGCTTTGGCTGAGAATGAGACAGGAAAAAGGCTGAAATGTCTCAGATATGATAATGGAGGCGAGTATTACAGCAAGGAGTTTGACAGTTACTGTTCACACAATGGGATTTGTAGAGAAAAGACAGTCCCCGGAACACCGCAAGAAAATGGTGTGTCAGAAAGGATGAACAGAACGATCATGGAGCATGCAAGGTGTATGAGATTGCATGCAGGGTTGCCCTTACAGGTTTGGGATAATGCTATAAACATTTTTGTTTATTTAATAAATAGAGGGCCTTCAAGCGCTTTGGATGGTGGAATTCTAGAGGAGGCATGCATAGGTAAACAGGTAAAATACTCATTTCTGAGAACTTTTGGTTGTGAAGCATTTGTCCATATTGATAAAGATGATAGAACAAATCTTGAGGCTAAATCCAAGAAATGTACTTTTATTGGATACGGGGTTGATGATTTTGGTTATTGCTTATGGGATCTTAAAAATCGCAAAATCATTAGGAGTAGAGATGTAGTATTCAATGAAAAGGTCATGTACAAAGATCAGTTGTAGGGAAATAAATAAGAAAAGGAAAACACAAAGTACACAGTGCTTGATGAAATCAAAGAAAATGAAGTTCCAAGAGCACCAAAAAATCAAGAGCAGCAGCAGGTACCTGAAACTCCTGCAACTGTAAGAAGGTCTACCAGGTTAAGTAGACCCCCTGAACGATTCTCTCCTTCACTGTATTATTTATCGATGAATGATTCTAGTGAGACAGAATGTTTTGAAGAAGCAATGCAGGTAGAAACTAGAAAGAAGTGGAAGCAAGGCATGGATGAGGAGATGGACTCATTGGTAAGAAACTAGACTTGGGATCTGGTTAAGTTGCCTGCAGAAAAAAGGGTATTGCAGAATAAATGGGTTTACAGGTTGAAGGAAGAAGATGGAGGAAAGAAGTGGTACAAGGCTAGACTTGTTGTAAAGGGGTTTGCACAAAAGAAAGGTATAGACTTTGATGAAATATTTTTTCCTGTTGTTAAAATGACTTCAATTAGAACTATTTTAAGTCTAGTGGTGGTAGAAGATTTGCATCTTGAACAATTAGATGTAAAAACAGCCTTTCTCCATGGGGATTTGGAGGAAGAGATTTATATGCAGCAGCCACAAGGGTATGAGGTCAAAGGGAAGGAGAATTTGGTTTGCAGGTTAAAGAAGAGCTTATATGGCCTAAAGCAAGCTCTAAGGCAGTGGTATTTAAAATTTGATAAGTTTATGACAGAACAAGGTTATGATAGATGTCATTCCGACCACTGTGTTTATTTCAAGAGGCTAGATAATGGAATATATATTATCTTGTTATTGTATGTGGATGACATGCTTGGTGCAGGGTCTAACATGCAGGATATAAATGTGCTCAAAAGAAAACTAGCTAAATCATTTGCAATGAAGGATTTGGGTGATGCAAAGCAAATCCTTGGTATGAGAATAACAAGAGATAGGAAAAATCGCAAATTGACATTGTCTCAAGGTGAGTACATAGAAATGGAGTTGTAGAGGTTTAGAATGCAGAATGCAAAACCAGTCAGCACACCTTTGGTAATCCATTTCAAACTAAGCAAGCATATGTGTTCAGAGACACGGGAAGAGATAGATTACATGTCCAAGATTCCCTATTCATCAGCAGTTGGAAGCTTGATGTATGCCATGGTGTGCACAAGACCAGATATTGCACACGCTGTGGGAGTTGTGAGTAGGTATATGAATACTCTAGGTAAAGAGCATTGGAAAGCAGTACAGTGGATTCTCAGGTATTTGAGAGGTACCACTTCTCATGCATTATGTTTTGGAGGTTCAGACACTGTTCTACAGGGATATCTTGCTGCAGATATGGCTGGTAATAAAGACAACAGGAGGAGCACCATAGGGTATGTGTTCACTGTAGGTGGAATAGTAGTAAGTTGGATTTCAAAACTGCAATAGGTTGTTGCACTTTCAACAACGGAAGCAGAGTATGTTGCTACTACAGAGGCTAGTAAGGAGATGATTTGGTTGCAGAGGTTCATGGAAGAATTGGGTAAGAAACAGGAGAATAGTAGGCTGTATAGTGACAGCCATACTGCCATTCATCTTGCAAAGAACTCAGCCTTTCATTCAAGGACTAAACAAATAGAACTCAAGTACCACTTCATAAGATCTGTTCTAGATGAAGAACTGTTAAAACTGGAAAAGATTCACACTAGCCAGAATCCTGTAGACATCTTGACAAAGGGAGTAACCAGAGAGAAACTGAGTTCCTGCTCGGTTTCTGTTGGCCTTCAAGCATGAAGGTGAAAAGAAGAAATTTGCCAAGTTCAAGGTCCAGGAAGTGCAGAAGCAGTAGAGTTGCTGTGATTAGTCACCATGAAGGCACATGAAAAAAAAATATGTAATGGAGCAGTTTGCATGTAAATGGGCATATGGCTGTAAGACCTGGTAAGGCATGCATACCCCTGGTAACTCACCAGTAAAGTTGGGAGATAGACCTAGGTGATAGGGGGGTGTATGTAAGATTCCTCGGTAAATACTTGAGGGGAGTTGGTGATTACTCCAAGTCAAGTTTAAAGGGGGTATTGTTAGGGTTAACCTTGACTTGAGATCGAGTCAAAGGTGGTTAGGTCTAGCACATGGTTTGGGCACATGGTTTGTTGTAGTCCATGGTATTGTCCCATGGTATTGCATGTGCTGACCTTGACTTGAGATCAAGTCAAAGGTGGTTAGGTCTAGCACATGGTTTGGGCACATGGTTTGTTGTAGCCCGTGGTATTGTCCCATGGTATTGCATGTGATTAAGCCTTTATAAGGCTTGAGGAGGCTCCATTGTAAATGTACTAGATGTGGGCATTGTATTGTACTGGAAGAGAGACTGTGATAATGTGAAGAGGAAGTGCAGTGGTTTTGCTGCAGGGTGTATCCCTTCATATTTTTGGATTGCAATAAAAGGACTGGCAAATTTCTTTGTGGACGTAGCCCATCGTTTGGGTGAACCACGTTATATCTGTGTCTCTCTGTACTGTTTTAATTTTTTTTGCATCTTGTTGATTGATTTAACTGTATATCTGGTATTGCTCTGCGGTCCTGTTTTCTAACATGAACCGGAAGCCGAACCATCCCTTTGCAAGGGAATTAATAATCGGGCCTTCACCTTGAAGCCATGTCCAATTTTTCCTGGCCCATTCCTTCAGTTTTCCCAGGGTGGGCTTTCTTCCTCTGATTTTCCTGAGTAGGGTTAATCCATCCATCTCCAGTGCTTCTTCCATGGTGCACCCGACTCCACAAATTAGGTTAAAATATCTTCTAGAGGGATTTAAACACTGATTCTTTTGTTTCCTGGAGGTGATTTGGGTGCCTTTGTCTTCTAGGGTGGAGTTCCTGTTCAATATTCCATCCAATTGTTCGGTAGCTTCTCTTGTGCGTGATCCCTGTGATAGTGAAGGATCAATTTCCCTATTTGGGGTTCCTTGTGGTTCCTCCTGGGGAAGTTCGATGAAAACGGTTGCTGCAGCTATTCTCGGAGGTTGGAATAATGAGTATGGGCCTCCTCTTAAGGCCAGGTTCAATGGCCATGCTACAAACACACCTAGCAGCTCTTCATCTGGCGGAGAAACCGAAACCCTGCTCTCTTCATCTGGAAGAGAAAATGGAACCCTACTCTCACTTCTAGCTGTCAAATTTTCCAGCATGTTCTGCACTATGGTCAGGGACGGTATACCGGTAATTTCTGGTGAGGAGAAGATGTTGAGATCTTGTTGCCATGGGTCAACAGAGTTGTCTGCCATGTCTACCGGACCTACTCCCAAATTCACAAAAACCTCCAAATTGAACTAACTGTCCAAAATGAAAACGAGTCATTTATTATTATATAGTATTATCTATTATCTATTTTTATTTTATAAACCGCTCGTCGGATATCCGACACGGCAATGTCGGATAACTATGAGTTTTACTTTTGCAGACGTCGACAAACCGCCCTGGTAGTGTCAGTTCCCCATTGGATATCTGACGCGTCAGTGTCGGATAACCGCCAATGTTGCTTTCACAGACGTCGAAGATCCGACCTTTCTAGTGTCGGTTCCCCGACACTACCAGGGTTGAAAATATGACTCACTGGTGTCAGATATTCAACGACTCTATAAATATTCTGCTATCAGCATTCTAATGATTGATTGCTGTCCGACACATCCGAGCAAAATGTTGGACGATGTCAGATTCTGTCGTCGGATTTCGGGTTCAAATAATGTAGTGTTTTGATGAAGAACATGCAACTTCAGGCCACCTTGATGGAAACACAAAATGTGAACAGCTTGAGTTGTTTGATTTTGCAGTTATTGCAGATTTAACTGTTCCAGGTGGATCTGTATCTTCTTGTATGGGTAATATGGAAGATCAAGATTACACACAACAGTGTTACCTGAAGGCAAGGTGTTGCTCAAAAGACCCTTGAAGAGAACTCCTCTGAGCCAAAGATCGAGCCAGTGATCACAAACTATTTTGAAGAAGCTACTAGTCAATCACTCAAGGGTGATTTTTGGAACTCCTCATCAGAACTAAAGGTTGTATCCCACTATCAAAAGGATGTTCTCTCAACTGCACATGCTATGTTATCAAATGCTTCTGGGAAAAAGGCACAACCCATTTTTCAGATTTCACCAGAACATGTCACAAATTTTATCCTTTATGAGAGTCCTTTAGATAAGTTTAAGTCACACAGGATTTACTCTAATCTCATTACTACAAATGGAGTGCCTCACAAATTAATTACGTGCAGTCATGTTTATTAATCCATTCTAGCCACTTAGTAATTTTGAGCATCGTGGGAAATGTAATAATGAGGATTGTCCATGGTAGCATGTTAAAGACTACAACCTAACTCCTTCTCAAGTTTCTGAACAACTAAATAAGTACAGTAACGATGATATTGATGGTTCCTTTGGACACCACAAGTTAAAAATTCATGGAAATAAAGAATTGCAAGTGTGTAGTGGGGCAATTGGGTCTTCAAATTTTCCTTGTAGAACTATTGTAGAGAAATCTACAGTGTCATGAAGCTTGTTGCATCATAGCACTAGAAGCTATGGAATGAAAGTGCCAGTGTATCGAATTGGGCCACATCTTTCAAAAGCAGATAGTCCTATGGTGGGTAACCTGATATCTTGCGGCACTTGACATTTCTGGAAATTGGGTTTATGCCAGTCCTTCTCTATTCCATTTTCAATTTAGAGACTTCTACCTTTAGACATGTCGTGTTTACATAGTGTAGCTATTAGGAAGTGGATGCTTGGAAATAATAGTCAACTTCCTAATTGTTTATATACTTCTAGTGAAATTGGAGAACCAGATGATACACATAAACACATTTTTTGAGGACTTGGTGACGTAGAATGCTGGCTGGAGTTAGTGATTGATTTAATTAACATTGACGGCAATATTGATAAATCAGATGGCAGGAAAAAAAATTTGTATGTTTTATCATGATCAATTGAGACTAATCCGAACTCTGTAGTTGTGTGGGTGGCGTACCTTCATATATTTTACAAAAAGGAGAAGCTGATAGGAACAAATGATATGTTTCATCATGCAGTGCAGCACACTAAATGTTCATATGAACTATGGCATGCATCAAATGGATCAGAGATTGGAAGCTTACAAGTCCGCAATCACAGCATTATGCCAGAATGCATGTGCTGATAAAATTGTTCCATTTGTCATGGACATTGTTTTGCAGATGCTTAATTTTATATCCATCTCAGACTGCAAGCATAAAGCCATGACATGGATTGATGAACTCCTTTATTTTTCATCTGAAAATTATGGCAAAGGGTAGTTAGAGTTTATCAGTATCTTCACTGTATTTCCGTATGTGAGAAATACGGATGCTTGTGTACTTATGGTCTATTGTACATATTTCAGAGTATATGGAAAGCTTCCTAAAGCTATTGTGGGGTGGCTTGAATTAGCAGGATTTACCTTTTGCATAGAGAACAAATATATTATTACAATTGAACCACAAAAGCGAAGAATTGGCATTATCCAGGAGAAACAAGTCCAGTTTCTTCCTATGCATTTGGACCTCCAAATGAATCTTCCAGAAAATAGTCAAATATGAAAGCAACAATAGAAGGAAGAACTAGTAGCTAAAAGGAAGACATTGTCTGATATCTTTGATGAAAATAGAGGAGAAATGATTGCAGTGGCTTTTGCACATTGTCACATTGTCTAGCTCCTGAACGAGCTATTCACGCATGATGATAAAACCTATTCAAAGAAACAGGAACCACCAAAATACCCAGAATCAGAACTCCCAGCATGAGGAAACAAACAAAAACAACCCCTGGGCTTATCAGATCACATCGTGTCAAATCAAGGTCAATCAACTGAAGGCGATGGCATTGGGGACCAATGGTTTTAACCATACAAAGTGGTCTGTGTGTTTCAATCCTAGGTTGGAAGCATTTACAACACAATTGATCTGGGTTAAGCTACCATGATTTCCCATTGATATTTTTGAGCGGAATAAATAGCCTTTCAGGACCTTGCATGTGGGGTCTCTATAGTAGCTGACACTTATTTTTCAGCTCCTTCAGCTGGGTCATTGACGAGTAAGTCCCAGGTTAGATTTGGTCATTTCCTTTGTAGAGCATCTTGAATCAGTAGCCTACAAAGTATATCCAATAGCACTGCAACTTGACCATCCCAAAAGTATAAAAAAAAGGCACAAACTATCATGGTTAAATAGCTTCTAATAACACCCTCTACCATGTAATCTTGTGCACAAATTCCTAGAATCAAATCACTGAAAAATTTAATTCAGTCAAGAATTCACAGAGGTGCAAAATGAAAATCATTCCCAAAAAATACAATACAAAGGCAACAACTGATCAAACGAAATCTTCAATAAACTTAAAACTGAATAACATGCATTGAAATGTAAAGCAAGGTCTTGGTCTTGTTGCAATCACTGCAATGCATTTTCTGGGGGTTTGACGAACATATAGGGTCCAGAGGATGTGTTGTTGTTTACAGAGGTGTTCATGATGTAGTAAAGGCCACCAAAGAAGACATTGTGTGAGGGGTTTGGATGTTCAGGTGCAGATATTTCATATGATCTTGAACACTCGAGGGATTTGAACTCTAGACCACTCTATGTTTCAGAAAACAAAGATGCATGCACTAGAAAACCATTTCTGTACCTATAAAGAATCCTTTGGCCCCTTCTTCTTGTTTGCTTGCGCTTCAGTTGGGAAGATATAAAAATCGACATGTACAGTCCGAAGCTGAGGGAGGTCGTGGGTGCTGGTGTTGGTCTGCCCCCCACAACTGAGGTCGGATACATTCTGGTTCTACTTGTGGCATTGAAGGGTTGTATTGCTCTCGCTGGCTAGTTGGGAAGTTGGTAAATGAGGTGTGAGCTGAGGCACACACACAAAGAAATGTCAGATATCATCCTGCTCTATGGAATATGGATCACTCCACACACATAGCACTCGATGATCAAATTTGAATAAGGGCGGGTCAATGATCAAATTTGAAATTTGAAGGGTGGGTCAATGAATTTTAGATATGAAGGGAAATATAAATAATTTTCACAATTATAAATTAACTAAACTCTTTCACCAAAAAAACATAAATACTCTTTTATTAAATTTTTACAATTTCAAATAATCGAGCACTTCTCTTATTGAACACATTAAGTTGTCATATGTGTATCATTAACAGTAATGTAACAACTATTCTATTATATTTTTTCCAGTTTGAGCATGCTTCATTATAGAAAAAACTACTTAGACTATGCCATAACCATATTGGGGAATCCACATGCAATCCAAGCTTGAGAGATGTAAGAATTATAAGGATTCATCACTTAAGGAAAAATAATACACAACTCAGAAAACATTAAAAAAAATTCCTACATACCAAGCAAGTTAGCAAAGCTAGCATAACCAGGGTCGGGGCATCAACCTTTTTTGTTCAACAATTGTCATGAAAACATACATATATGGGATGGAGGGGCAATGGAATCAAGCCTAAGTCAATTGAAGCCAATCCGCCTTTTAAATTGAACCAAAATGCCAAAGTAAGTTTATTAATGGCTAGATTTGAGAAAGTTCTAGGTGTGAGTAATTAAGGGATCGGGGCTAAAATTTGTTGTGATTTGTATTGGTCCACAATTCAGTGAATCGATAGTCATGAGTAGGAATTCAAGTTATTTAATGAAAACAAGTAATGTGTAAAACCTCTATGTTGAAAAAGTTTTCCATGTTGATGCATGCCACTACCATATTTATTATCTTACCAAAAGGCATGATAATGAGGAAGAAGACCTAAAATTACGGACTTCACCTTCAAAGAATGGCTTGCAATCACATTGGTAAGGATTGATAAGAAGATAACAACAATCCAACGTGTCAAATATTAGTTGATAGTGTTAATTAAAGACTTATATGGTAAATTTAGTATAAGACTTACTTATAGTTGTCTCTTAATCGTTGTGTCTTGACACATTTAATATTTTATGGTCCTCTTTGTGCCTTGACCCAATTCGTATTATAAGGTGAGGATGTGCATGCATAATAATCCTTATTTATGACTATGAGATGAGGATTTAAAGAGACGAGGATGTAAAGACAAGCAATTTTTATATGTATTTTGGTGGCATCGAGGACAAATGTTTGGATGGACAGAGGGATATTACATCATGATCATGCCACCCATCAAATTGAAGACTATTCTTGAGCCAACAATTGTTTTTTTTATTTTATCAATAACTATTGTTTCTCCATATCATGTGCCCAATTACACCTCTCTATAGCAATGCATAAATCAACCTTTGCATAGTTTGTGATCCTAGCTACATGCATTTTTTTGTATTTGCATGGCATCACGTGTTGTTTATAGTTTTCGTGAGTCCATGAGATCCATGCAAGAAATGGAGTCTTGTATAGGAGGAATTATCAAACCAGCCTTTTGAATTTAATTTTGACAAAAAAAGTGTGTACATTGGTAGTGAGGTTCACATAGGTAGTAGGCACAAAGTTTTGAGCTCGTTTCGGGCCTAGTAGTAGACTAGTAGATGTTGTTTTTTGCTACAGTCGTAGTTGTTCAAAAATTGTCACAATTTAGATTGTAGCTCCAAGTGACCCGAGAGTGAGAGTCGCATCTTGGTGGCTAGTGCCTCGTAGTCATCAATGATTACTATCTATCTTGCACAACTAAGCAGTGAGTGCATGACATGAGTGAGTGAGTGATCACTATCTATCTTGCACAACTAAGTAGTGAGTGCATGACAAGAGTAAGTGAGTGATTATAATTTATCATATTTCCAATATTTTGAATGATGGGTTGAAATTTATAGTATAGGAATTTCAACATCTTAACAAATTTATATGGATGGGTAGTTTCAAATGTCTCCCTTCTTTTGAAATGTTGATATAAATTACGCCCTTCTTAATTGGAAGGGTAAAATTCAGTTTTTAATTTATTTTTTGGAGGGAAATTTTAACTTTACACTTATGGGAAGGGATAGAACCCTTTGGAAGGGCTAGGAAGGGTTCAATTTTGAATGTTGCATGTACTTTGTACTTACGAAATTTCCATGTTCTTGGAGAAACGCTCGGGAATCAAGCCTTTGAGTTGTGGGGTTCGATGACCCTATCTCGATTCTCGGGTCCACCCTCCATTCTATTATATTTTGGTGTTGGTGTCATTATGATGTACACTTTGACATTGGTATATTATTTAATTACATCATTAGTTAATTGACAACTTGGTTTTCTAATGTTCTTTGGATGTGTGGCTTTGAGGATTTTTAAGGCTCTCTTATATAGGAATGGTCAAGATTCACTAAAAATGTACGTGAAACTAATTATTATTGATTTTTCAAGTTAATTATTATCGATTTCTTTAGTATACCTCTATGTTAATATTGTTTATGATATTTTTTAGTAGAGCCTTCTCCTAAACCTTCTAAACTTCTTGTAGCTCCTTAACTAAAGTTAATGTAGCAGCTGCCCTAATCTTGGCATCTGCAAAGGAGAGGTTTATAAACACATCCATGTGTAACTCCAGTTGAATAGGGCCAACGTCTTTCCCATTTAGAGGGTTACTATGATCAAACCCTAGTTCATTGGGGCTTGTGAAATAAATAACTGACTCATTAGAGTTTCTAATGCAAAGCTATGATCCTTCATGGTTTTTATAGTACGCCTTTGATTCATTAGGGTTTCTATAATGAAATTCTCCTCTAGGAGAGTCTACATAGCCATTTTACTTGAATCTTTGATCATTTTGAACAACGTTCAATGGATTTTCATCCAAATAAAGGATTGTCTTTTCACTTTTCTTCTTCTTCTTCTTACTCACAAACACTTCAACTTCCATTGGCATCTTCCAATAGAAATGAATAAGCCCCATGAATCATAGATAATGTTAGCAATTGGGGCTGCATAGTTTAGGAAGAGATGAAACTTGGATCATCCTCCATGATGGTGTCATTTTCAAATTTCCATTTTCTCCATTCACCATCACCCAATAAGATACCATCTTTCGATAAATGATTTGCAATTTGATTCATCTGTCTGAAAACATGTTGGAAGGAGATTTCCCAAAATTTAAAGACAATTATGATCAACTCTTCAGAATAGGACTAAGATATATATTCCTCGGTGGTATGTGATATTTCATCCATTTATGATCAATAAAGAGTCACCAAAAACTTGAAGTCTCATGATGAACTTAGGCCCTAGAGGTTAATCCCAAACCATGGCCTAGTAGTAAAAAATTATTCATGGTGTTATACATCCCAAAATGGCCACCATATCCCACTTAAAATCCAAAAGATTCCCTCTATAAGGCCTATGTGATGGACTTTAGCCCTGCGCAGAGTTAAGAGTCATTTATGGGTGATTATGGGTAAATTAAGGGTAATTAGTGGTGGATTAGTGATCATTGAAGGGCAATTTGTGGTCAATTAGGGTAATTAAGAGTCATTTAGGGGTGATTATTAGGTAATGAGTTGTGGTAATTAGGGGTTCATATGGGGTCAATTATGGGGTAGTCAGGGGATAATTAGTGGTAATTAGGGGTTAATAGAAGGTCAATTGGGGGGTAGTTAGTGGATAATTAGTGGCAATTAGGGGTTAATTATGAGTTAACTAGGGGTAATTATTGGTCAATTATGGGTAAATAGGGTCCATTTATCCCAAGGGATTAACTAAACCAAAGTTTCCCATGATGTTGGGAATTTAGCTAGGTTCATGGCATCATGTTCCCATTTCAAATCCTTGTGTGTGAGGCACACTAGTCTACATAGATGGGTTTACTAGGGAATATGCCTTATATGAATGTTTAGAAGCATCCCTTGGGTTTTTCCATGAGGTTTTCCTTCTAAAAAAGTAGTGACCATTTAGAGGGTATCAAGGGTTAATTAGTGGTAAGCATGGATTATTTAGGGGTAATTAGTGATCAAGTAGGGGTCATTTAGGTGCAATTAGTGGTTAACTATGGGTAATAATTATGGGTCAATTATAGGGTAATTAGTGGTAAATTGCAGTAATCTTCAAGAGGATGGATATTGAGAACATACTTGAAAAATATATTTGGGGGCAGTGCTTCTAATCCCACCCCACCAAGACTCATGAGAATTGAACTTTTTACAATGGTATTTAAAACACCTCCTCCAAAAGTAAAATTTCCTCAACTTTTTCTTTTTTTTGGGGGGGGGGGTTCTAAAACCGTCTTGAAACATATATTGTGGGGGGTTTATAAAACTGTCCACAAATCCTCAATTAGTATATAACTATTAATTATGACTCATGGATAGAGCATTTGACCACCACATGGGCCCTGAATTTTTACCTAAGAAAGAGATATGTGCATAATAGGATATGGAAGTGACCCTAGGTTTGTAATATAGTTATACAAGTCATTGTGTCTTAGTGTTATAAGTTCAACTAATATCTCTAAATACGTTTGTGATTAACTTAAAGTTCCAAGTAAAAGTCACTCTTGAAGAGTACATAGAGACAAACTTATATATGCAATGTGTGTGTGTGTGTGTGATGTGTGTGTCCATGTGAATTCCCATCTTCTAGTATCCTAAGTTGGGAATTTACCTCTATGTTTTCAATCACTCTTTTATTATTTAAAATGAATCCCATGGGAATCAAACATTGGTCAATAGTGTAGTGTAATGCTGAAATATTTGATAGGGGCCATAAAAATTGAGAAACTAATTACTTTTTTCCTCGAGATATGTCTGATTTTAAGGCCAAAGATGTAAAACAATTTGATCCACTTCTTCAAAGTAACACTATGAGCATTTTGGTAAAAAACCTTTAGCAATTTGATCCACTTCTTCAAAGTAAACAACCTTGTAGGGTCACATTTTGGTAGCACCATGATACGTGGTATTGTACTACCTTTCTGCAAGGGGGGTGTAGGTGGGGGGGGGGGGGGGGGGACTACTAAACCCAATGACCATATCAATAAATGTAAAACCCAATGGCTAACAATATTTTTATGGTCAAAACCTCACAACCTCTATTACTTGTTATTAACTCCAATATCTCAAGTTTTGTAGTATCTAGAAGTATTATGACATGTATCATCATCATGGACATTGATGTTGTCATCATCATCGTGGACATTGATGTTGTCATAATCATCATCATCAATGCCATATGGTACATCAACATCATCTTGATCATCGTCCTCATTATCATCGTCATCATAAACATTAAGTACATCATCAACAAAATCATCGTCATCATTTATCATTATGGTCACACATATGCCATTAGGATTCATGTCATGTAATTGTTAAGGTCATTTATATGTCGTTACAGTTATTTCGATGATAGTAGGGTTTTTTAGATGCCATTAAAGACATTTAGGTTCCTTTAGAATCAATTAGGATCCAAAAGTGATACCACATGCATAATCATTGTTCACATCCACATCCACGTCATCGTCATCATCATACAATAAATCAACATCATTGTCATTATCGTAGTCATCATCAATGTCATCATCAATATAATTGTGATAATAATGAGCAAGGAGCCATACTACCTCACAAGAATGGATGATATAGTCTTATACTTATCAAATCATATCCATACGGTCCATCGTAATTATCGTAATGCATCATCATCATGTTTTTAGGGCCAATCATATGCCATTAGGTTGTATCAAATGTCGTTGGGGACACTCAAATGCCATTAGAGAAATTTAGGTGACATTAAGGTAGTTTACCCCTCATTAGGATTAATCAAGATCCAAAAGTTTCATGATTATGATCATTTAGGTGCCACCAATTTTAAATCAAGATCCAAAAGTACTATCACATGAATCATGATCATCGACATAGACATTGATATATCTGACATTATGTTGGATGTTTTTTGAACACAATTCCTAGCTCTAAACCTAGTGCAATTCCTAGCGCGGTTCATTTTGAAATTTATGGCATTATTCCAGGCACTATACCTCGATCTATACCTGGCACTATGTTGGATGTTTTATAGGAGTAATTCTTGTCTCTATACTTGGCACTATGTTGAATGTTTTTCCTACTGAAATTCATGGCACAATTCATGTTGCTAACCCTGGATTAATATATGGTGCTATTCTCTTTAGGATGCTTTTTTGGAGGCTATTCTTGGCATTATATGTGATGCTTTTGCGGACGCTAATTGGGATGTTAATTGGGATGATAATAATTAGAAGAATTTTGAGGTCTAAAATGGGCCTCCTAAGGAAAATAATAAAATAATAGTTAAAATAATAAAATAATATTTATTAATTTTGGAGGAAAAAAGAAAAAAAACTACTTTTTGTGTTCGTATTTTGGACATATCTCCCTGTGTTTTTACTCAACTTTCGATCGGGAGAGATCACTGGATGCGTAATTTGATTCCACATCCAACAAGTACCCACACTGCATACTTTTGATGGACTCTGCTACCCCAAAAATAAGAAATACCTAAAAAAACGTGATGATGACATCATCATCACATTTTTTCAGGTATTATTTGTTTTTGGGGTAGCGGGGTCCATCAAAAGTATGTAGTGTGGATATTCGTTGGATGCAGAATCAAATTCCGCATCCAAGGAACTCTCTCAATCAAAATTTGAGTAAAAACACAAGGAGATATGTCAAAAATACGAACAAAAAAAGTAGTTTTTTTTATGACAAATATGTCAATTCAACCATGATGGTTGACTTATTTTATTGGAATTCTATTGGTTCTTGAATTCCAACTCACAAAAACTTATTGTTGGCGCTTTTTCTTATAAGGCCCATTTTAGACCCCAAATTTCCTCTAATGTGGGATGCTAATTGGGACGTTAATTGGGATGCTAATTATCGTCCAAAATAGAGCCAACTTTTAAAAAGGGATGATAATTAGGATGCTAATTGGGATGCTAATTGGGATGCTAATTGGGATGCTAATTGGGATGTTAATTGGGATTCTAATTAGCATCCAAAATAGCACCAACTTTTAAAAAGGGATGTTAATTGGGATGCTAATTGGAACGCTAATTGGGATTCTAATGGGGATGCTAATTAGGATGCTAATTAGCGTCCAAAATAGCTCCAACTTTTAAAAAGGGACGCTAATTGGGATGCTAATTAGGATGCTGATTGGGACGCTAATTGGGGCGCTAATTGGGATGCTAATAAGGATGCTAATTGGGATTCTAATTAGGATGCTAATTAGCGTCCAAAATAGCGCCAAATTTTTAAAAGGGACGCAATTAACACCATTAAAAGCGCCATCCCGTGGAAAAGCATCCACTTTGTCCAAAAAATGATGAAAAATACACTAAATGTGATAGTGGACGCTAAAAAGGAAGCTAAAAGAGACGCTAACCACATGGTTTTGTTGTAGTGTACCATGGCCTGGGAGACTGCTTCATGCCATACAATGATTTTCTGAGCTTCCAAACAAACCTCTTATTGTGATTTTGAACGAACCCTTCTGGTTGTTCCATGAAAATTTCCTCATCTAAATCCCCATATAAGAAAGTTGTTTTGACATCTATTTGCTCTGACTCCAAATCATACGAGGCAACTAGTGCTAACAAAATTCTGATAGAAACAAGTTTTACAACTGGTGAAAAAATCTCATGAAAGTCAATACCTTCTTTCTAAGAAAACCCTTTTGCAACCAGTCTCACTTTGTACTTCGGTTTAGTGTCATCAGCTCCTTTCTTCAGTTTGTACACCCATTTGCAACCAACCACTTTCCTACTCTCTGGAAATTCCACAAGATCCCATGTCTTGTTCTTTGCCAAAGAATCCATTTCTTCTTTCATTGCAAGTTTCCATTTGTCATCGTCAGACACTTTCAATGCTTTTTGATAACTGTCAGGTTCTCCTTCATTTGAAATTAAAGCAACAAATGTGACAAAATCATCATACCTCTTTGAAAAAGTTCCATCCCATGTAGATCTTCGTAAAGATTGTTGTGGTATCCCCTCTATTTCTGTCTACTCATCATCCTCTTCCTAAGGAGTGTCCACATGAATATTCTCTTCCTGGACACCATAATGATTCCCCTTTGTAAATGACTGAGTATCAAACTGAACTTGTTGAAACTGTGGTACATTAGCCTATTTCAAATCATAACTCACATCTAAATTTGATAGAGAATGTTCATTAAATGTTACATCTCTGTTTATGATGATTTTGTGGATAGTAGGATTCCACAATCTATATCCCTTAACACCATCACCATAGCCAACAAAGATTAATTTTCTTGATTTAGGATCTAATTTGGACCGCTGATTTTTGGGAATAAGATCATATGCTTCACAACCAAATACTCTAAGATTAGAATAATCACATTTTTGACCTGTCCATACCTCTTCCGGAATTTTGCAGTCAATGGTCATTGATGGTGATCGATTGACCAGGTAACAAACTGTAAGCAATGCCTTTCCCCACAATTCCTGCTGCAAGTTTCCATTACTGATCATACTCCTTGCTCTTTCAAGAAGATTCTTGTTCATGTGTTCAGCAACGCCATTCTGCTACAGAGTGTAAACAGTGGTCTTATGCCTCTTGATCCCATCCTTCTTGCAATAATTATCAAATTCATTAGAAGTAAACTTGTTTCCATTATCTGTTCTAAGAAATTTAATGAACCTGCCAGTGCTCTTTTCAACCAAAGCTCTAAACTGCTTAAATATATCAAAAACAATAGCTTTACTCTTTAACAAATAGATCCGTACTTTCATCGATTAATCATCTATAAAACTGACGAAATATGATGACCCCCATAAGAAATTTTTGGAGATGGTCCCCATAGATCAGAATGAATATATTTTGAGATACCTTTACTAGTGTGTTTTTCAGATTTAAATTTTTGTCTAGCTTGTTTACCATAAACACAATGCTTACAAAACTTAGAATCTACACACTTTAAACTAGGAAGCAACTTCCGATTAGCATATACCTTCATTCCTCTTTTGCTGATATGACCTAATTGCTGATGCCATAGACGAGTGAAGTCTTCTACACCAACTGATGCTACTGTTTCTTGATAGATTTCCGTTCTCCCTTCAAGTTTATATAGTTTACCAACTCTGTTTTCCTTCATAACAACCAAGATACCTTTCGATATCTTCATAACTCCACCTTGAACCACAAATTTGTAACCAAAATTATCAAGAACTCCCATTGATATCAAGATCTTCCTTAGTTCAGGTACATATATCACATTTGTTAGAGTCCTAACAATCCCATCATACATTTTAATTCTGATACTCCCTATCCCAACAGTTTTACATGTAACATTATTTCCCATATAAACTATACCGTCATGTATAGATTGGTATGTGTGAAACCAAATTCTATGAAGACACATGTGATGAGATGCTATAGAATCAACTAACCAACCATAATGATATTCTAAGACATTAGAAGTAGTTAATACCTCATCAATCATACCTGAATCATTTTCTGCTATGTTTGCCTCATTTCTAGAGTTCTCCTCCCTAGAAGCTTGCTTGCGTTTCCAACAGTATTTCTTAAGATGTCCTGCTTTATTGAAAAACCAACACTTCAATTTACTCTTTTTTCCCTTTGACTTTGATCTTGATGTACCCCTTGAATGTTGTCTTCTTTCACTAGTTCTTCCCCTGGCCATCATTACTTTTGATGTCAAGTTTTCAAGAATAGATTTCTTTCGAGTTTCATCAGAAATTAAGGCTCTCACAACATCATCAAAGGTAATAGACTCAACAGAACTAAAACTGATAAAGGTTACAAAATGTGCCCATGACTCAAGCATAGAGCACAACATTAAAATCGTCGTGTCTTTAGAACTAATAATATCTTCCATACTAGACAACTAACAAACAAGAGTATTGAACACATTTAAGTGATCAAAAATTTTTGTACCTTCTTTCATACGCAAGGTAAATAACTGGCGCTTCAGGAGGATTTTATTTGTCAAGGATTTAGTCATATAGAGACTTTCCAGTTTTGTCTAGAGACCTGCTACTGTAGTTTGAGACACAATATTAAATAAAACATCATTGGCCAAGCATAATCGAATAGCACTCAGAGCTTTTTCATCTATCTCGTTCCAGTATTCAGTGGACATATCATAGGGTTTCTTGGTTTTCCCTACCAGTTCCTTCACCACTCCTTGCTGTATCAGCATATCCCTCATCTTGACCTTCCACAACTCGAAATTGTTGCTCCCATTGAATTTTTCAATTTCAAATTTGAAATTCTGAGTTTTTGCCATTTTCTCAAGAAATTTTTAAATATAAATGCCAGTTACTTTTATTTGAAAAATATATTTCCAAAAAACTTGTGGCAGAAAGCTTGACTTTCAAATTATTATTTTTTATTTATTCCAAAACTTTCCAGTTTCAGCCTTCAAAAAAAAAATATTCCAAACTTCCAATTTTTTATTATTCTTTAGAACAAGCCTTTATTCCATAAATAATAACCATAGCATTTTTGTTTACTTCCAAAAAGCTTTCAATAAACTTCACCACTTCCAAACTTCCAATAAACAATATCACCATTTTATTTTCTTGACTCAAAGAATCCACTTTTCTTAAAAAAAATACGGTCCTTTTTCTCCATCCTTTAATTATATACTTTATATATATATATATATTCTTATATCTAGTTTTTTTAATATCCTTGGGAAGAAGAAGAAAATTTACTGTACTCCAAACTCAAACACACCATGAAATTCCAGAAACATCGGACTCCTTCAACTGTGACCTCCAGCAAGCGTTCTCCAAAATACAAATGTAGCATTAAATTTTCAGATTCTAAACAACAGACTCCTTCTCCACGTTCAGCAGTCAGTAACAAGCAGGTTCTTCCAGTATTCTCTTCCACGCGTTTTAGCAATCAGCAACAGGCAGGATCCTCGCATTTTTCAAGCAATTTCACACTCCAGGCAAAGCTTCAAGCTCATCTTTTAGCACTCAGGCTCTGATACCACTTGTTGGATCTGAGATCCACAGAGAAAATAAAACACAGAATATACAACAGACATTCAATAATGACCACAAAGGTTACTGTGGTAAAACCCTCTTGAGGGAAACATCCATGGAGCAATGGTATCGGTCTTCCTTATTACTCAATGAATGAAGATTATAACAGCTTACAACTCTCTAATTCTTCTCTACGAGAATACAAGAAATATATACATTTCTTTCATGATTACTCTTAACTGAACAAACTAAATTAATTTGATAAGTTCGTTATGCAGCCACCGAGACAGGTTGTCACCCATTTCAAACAATCTCTTTCCTTATTTAAGTTTTATTAGTATTATACACATCATGGTTGATATATTTCCTGAATTCTTCCATTTCCATTGTTACTCTAGTAAATATGGTTTTGTTTTTGTTATGTAATTTATGTGGTAGTTGGATAGCTAAATGTCTATGGTATGTCTATTAGGGTAAGATCTTTAAGTAACAACATGAAAACCATAAAAACAATAAAACTAAAAGGAGATTTGAGTTCATGGGAAACTGAATGTAATAATACAATAAGATGATCTATAAAACATAAGAATGTAATATTATTGTTTTTGTCGAAAGAGTTAAACAATATTTATAAAAATAATATTCAATATCAATTGGTGGTCAAATAAGCATTGGTTTGTTCAGCATGAAGTCAACAGTCAACTCTCAAGAGTACAATATCAAAATCATGAAACAAGCGATTTTAAAATTCAGATTATTCTCCAACTAATCAAACAAGTGCATGTACTCATTGTTGGTTATGGCATTGCAAGTTTTTAGTACATGAAGAAAATAAAATCCGGAGTTTCAAAAATCATATCCGTTGCTATTTAACTAGAAAATAGAGTGAAGAAAGTAAAACTGTATAGTAAATATATACCAAATACCATATTATAATAATATGCCTTTACGGAAATGAAAAATAGTTGATGCGTGAATTTGTGAATTTCACGACTTCTTCTGATCTTGAAGAGGCATTTTTGCAATCATAAGACCACATTAGCAAATGTTTTTACTATTGCATCATTCAAATCCTAAAAAATGGTGAGATTCATTAGTGACCATCGTTGCTTTTGCCAAAGTTAAATTTAGATGATATTAAAATATTAAAAAGTGTTGGAAATATTAATCACTCACAGATCCATACGTGACTCTGAGTCGACTTTGCCAGAGTCTGTATCAGTCAAGATCTTGTCGGTCAGTCTAATAAGAGTAAAGAGTCCACGATTCGGCAATGTAAACTAGTCGAATTTATTTCTGAAGCTAAGTTGTTAGGTAGGTAGTTATTATAGTCTTTAATGGAGAGTCAGTCGATTCATGTGGAAGCAATTTTCAGGTTGCCTATAAATAGAAGAAGAATATTTTAAATTAAGTTAGTCACTAGACATAATAGAGAGACAGAGGAACTCAGGGTGAGAAGAAGAGAGAAAGAGAAGTTGAAGCTTAAGCTTCTGTGTATGTGATTCAGTCGAAAAGCCGAAGCTCTGTAAAAGGATCAGTGGGTGAGCCGACAAGTCTGGGTAGACAGGTTTGTAATACCTTTGTTATTTCCGCACAAGCTATATATATAAGAAATAGTTTATGGTTGAATGCATGTTTATTTAGCCACACAATATTTCCAGATTTACTTGTGTAAATGTCTTTTACAATTACGGTTGAGTGAAAGAAAAAGAACCCATAAATTTCTCACTCATGAAAGTTCCAGGTTTTACGACACATTGGTCGACTCAAGTTTTCCTACATATTTGGGTATAAAGCATTTGTAATTTCTCAAGTCTTTTAGACTAAGAAACATACTCTGTATATTTCGACTAAAACCAGACCAAAGTAAGTGAACCAACAAGGTCGGTTGGGTCAGCCAACTTGAGAGGTCGAAGAGGTCAGCCGACTTGAGAGGTCGAAGAGGTCAACCGACTTAGAGGTCCAAGAGGTAAGCTGACTTAGAGGTCAAAGAGATCAGCTGACTTAGAGGTGACAAGTGGTCGAGGTAAAACCAGTCAATAGAACCGACAAGTCGAAGTAAATTAGTCGAGTCGAAATACCGACCAAAGTTTATAAACTTGTCTAGTCGGGAGTTAGACAAGTTTCACCCGACAAGTAGATAAAAGAAAAAGAGGTCGGCGGGAAAAAAAATAAAGTTTATTATTAACTGAGTTGTAAACTCAAGTTTAATTGGCTTGGTTTTGTCTAACAAAAAGAAGTAAAATGGTTTTGTAAAAAATTATAATTTTATTTGCTTGATGTTAAAATCTGTGTATTTAAAAATTTATTTTAAAAAGGAAAATTTATAAATAACCAAAAGATTAACATTACTTCATTATAAAAGATAAATTAAAAAAAGGGTTAAACTTTTCAAATTTCTAAATCACTCCTCTTGAGATTTTTTCCTGAAATATTAAACCTTGAATCCAATGGGTTTCTTCGTTAATGAAATTAGTAGCCATCCAGCGTGCCTAACTCGTGGATAGGCTTCTTCATTTACCAAACATTTTTATTAGAGCAAATTGCTCACAAATGTTTTCTTATGATCCGTTTGGAGTTGCGTGAAGAGGAGAGGACAAATGTGGCAGCAAATGGCCATTGACAACTTTTCTATGTTACTAATAGATCAAAGGCACAACATAGCACCACTACCATGAGCAAGTTATATGAACAAAACCTAAAATTTTGTGCCATTCTATTTGTGTATTGATTTTTGGCACAATAATTTAATACAACTATCTTGTCTACATCTACTTAAAAATGTTTTATTTTATGAATGACAATTCCCGCCATTTTCATGCCTACCTGGTGGCTCTCTTTAGAGCAACCCAAGCACTCCAATAGAGCATAGGCAATAGAATCTGTTCAAAGAATAGACAAGATGATCAATTCAAAGCATAGAAGACATAATCGGTTCAAAGAAAAAGGTTTATGAGAATCATTATGACCAGAAATTTCTCAAATAAAAAGACATAATCAGTTCAAAGAAAAAGGTTTATGAGAATCATTATGACCAGAAATTTCTCAAAGAAAAAGTGTTCTTGATAACCAAAAATTCCTTCTTAAAAGCAGGACTCTTAAAAGTAGGAAGAAATGAAATAAAACAAATCGATGGCTTCCATGATAGAAATGTTCAAGTACAATGTAGGTTGGGAATGACAGGTGAATATAAGTCCATCATACTAGTAATCCAGATCTGAGATCGTCACGAAAGTACTCAAAATCCCACTGGATTAGGATGGTTACTTGGATTGTAAAACGTGTTATCTATTCACAAATTTGGTCAAGAATTTGGGAGTTTGTGGTGGTTAATATATAATGTCTATGAATTAATGACGTGCTTTATCTTAGAATTTTAACAATGGGATTTTTTTCAAGGAAACAAAATTGTGGAAGAGTTACATTATGCCTGCATCATTCTATTTTGATTGTGGTTTGAAAGGGTGGGCTACATTTTCCCCCTTTCCTACAATGTTCCTTCGTAATAGGAAACATAAAAATCTAAAGTTGTAAGGATTAAGGCATTGATGGGAGAAATCTCATGAGGAGGGGGCAACGATGGTGGTGTGAGGATCAAGTAGAGGGAGCAGCCATAGAGGGAGGCTCAAGTAGAGGAGGTAGCAGGGGGTTTGAACAATCCATCCATGATTAGAATTTATTTTTTATTTCTATTTATTCACTCAAATAGTTTAATTCCCTGGTTGTTATGATGTGTTAAGCTTAGTTGGTTTTGAGATTGCATATGTGTACAAGTACATATTTCCTAGTTATGACGTATTTAGAGTAGGTGGTTTTGCAGTTGGTTTTGAGATTGCAAATGGGTACAAGTATATAGAGCTATGGAGGGATATTGCAGAAGAATATGGATAGATTTTGAAATATTTCATACTAAAGTCATTTGAAATTCTTTTATTTTCTAAACTATACATATAATTGTTTCATATTATAGGTTGATGAGAGGATGAACATGGTAGAAACATTATAATGGTGAATGCACAGAACAATTGTAAGAGAATACGTTAATTATTATGATGAAATCTGACCAATAGGTAGGTCTCTCAATTATTTCATAAATCTAAACAAAGTTAAATTTTTTCCACGAGAAACCATAGTTAAATGTCATGAACTAAATCATGCTTTATGATATTTCTAACTAACAACAAAAGGATTGAGATATGTTTGTATATTTGAATAGAGACAAAAGGATTACCTTACAGAGAGAGAAAGATGATTTCCTTTGAGCTTCACATCATCCACTCCCCTCGGCATGTCGAATTGACTGATGCATACAAAATTACTTATCTGCCTCCTATCCCTTTGCTTGCACCATGGTGGAGAATCTCTGAAGGAGTTGAAGGCAGTGCAACTGCATGAAGTAGGTTAGGAGGAAGTGAAGTGATAAAGGCAATGCATGAGGTGAAAATCGTGTAGAATATTTGATGTATTGTGAGATGAAAGTGATGTAGAAGCTTGAGAAAGGCGATGCATGAATATTGATATCTAGTTGCAACTAGAAATGAAGGTGGTGCATAGGAATCGTGGAGGTGTGAGACGCAACAAAATCACTACCTCATTCAATGGTTTCATTCAATGCTTGGCATAGGAACCGAGAATTCCATCGGTGCATGGGAAATAAGACCCTAAATATTTCAACTAATAACATCGAAGTAAAACAAATTGAAAACTTAGGATAAGGGCATCCCATTAAATCATAAACTTGAAAAATTTTAACAAAGTTTGGTTAATATGAAAATGCTAAAATGAAATTAAAAGATAGTCAACATTGTTAAGACATAGTCAATGAGTGAACAAACACATAAGCCACTTCCTATCAGCAGGTATAATAAGATGATCTATAAGGCATAAGAATGCAATGTTATTGTTTTGCATGAAATTATGTAATATTATTGTTTGTTTATACAACTTTGAATAATAATTAAAAAATTTCGTGCAAATCCAAATTAGATTCATTTTATACAAAAATGTGAGTACAATTTGTTCAAACACAATACAATCCAATTGTATGGTGACTACAAATTACCTTTTTTGCCTTTAAAAAAAATCATATTTGTACACCCGCCTCGTGCAAGTACATTGATTCTCCAGTCCAAGCTCTTACTAGCTGTTGATAAGGAAATTTTTGTTTTATTGGAGGCTTCCCCCTCGGGTGTCCTCTCCAAATCTGAACTATCTCTTCTCTCATCTCTCAAAAGTGAAAAAGAAAATATTCTATTACATGGGGACCTCACCTGGAAACTTAAAAGCATAATTGATTGGATGGAACTAGGGGATGTTAATACAAAATTCTTCCATAGTTTTGCAACTGTCGGCAAGAACTTCAATGCCATTTGGGCCTTACATGACGATGAGGGCAATCTACTTTAGGAGGAAGGTCAAATTAAATCTTTGGGTGTCCAAAAATTTTCTGCTATGTTCAAAGATGGTGATTGTACTAATATTGGAGACCATCTGAAGGTCATCAAACTGTTTCCCTCTTTCATTTCCAAAGAGGAGGGTCACATCTTCACTTCAGAAGTTACCATTGCTGAAGTTGAAAGTGCTCTCAAAAGTTTTAAAAATTACAAAATCCTTGGTCCTAATGGATGGACAGTTGAATTTTTTCTTTGGTTCTTCGGCTTGTTGGGAAAGGATATACTTGATTCCGTGGAGCTCTCCAGGAGGGAGGGTAGGGTCGATTCTCCCCTTAATTATAATTTTATCACATTTATTCCCAAGGTCAAGAAGCCCTCCACTTTTGTTGACTTCAGACCCATTTCACTTTGCAACCTGAGTCTACAAACTCATTGCTAAAATTGCAGCCACTCGTCTGAAGCCCTTCCTGGATAGCTATCTCTCTTGTGAACAGTTTGGGTTCCTCAAATCTCAAAGTATTCTCGACCCGGTGGGAATCACATAGGAGGTTCTCCGTACCATAAAATCAAATAAACTTTAAGCTCTCGTCCTCAAATTTAATCTTATTAAAGCCTTCAATAGAGTAAACTGGACTTTTGTGAGACTTATCCTCCTGTAGATTGGTGTCCTCCTCCTGGGTGTTAACTGGATTATGGGTTGCTTAGCCTCCACAAACTTTGTTGTCCTTATCAATGGAACTCCTACCAGCTTCTTCTCTGCCTCTAGAGGAATTCGGTAGGGATGTCCCCTCTCTCCTCTACTTTTCCTCCTGGTGATTGAGGGACTCAGCCTCATTATCAAGGACCCTCACATTCCATGGAGAATCAAAGGTTTGAGGATAAATGCTCATTTTACAGTCATCGACTTTCTCTTTGTGGATGATGTTATTCTTTTTGGTATCGGGTCTTTATGTGAATGGTAGGCTTATTATTACTTGTTGAAACTCTTTTGTCAAGCCTCTGGTTTGTGTATCAGCCTGGAAAAATCATCTTTCCTTTTTAATGAGATAGATGTGTTGATTTTGGATAGCATCTCTGCTCTATTACCTTACAAAATGCAACACATTGACGAAGGATTCAAGTATTTGGGCTATTTTCTTTGGCCTACAAACTATGGAACCAAGGACTGGAGATGGTTAGTTAAAAGGTTTAAGAAAAAAATCAGTCTTTGGTCCTACATACTTCTGACCCTGGGAAGTAGAATCACTCGTATCAAGGATGTACTTATAGGCTTGCCTGTTTATTGGTTTGCTCTTGCAAAAATTCCAAAGGCTATTCTAAACCGTTTAAGGCAATGCATCTTCTCTTTCCTATGGGGAAGTTGTGAGGGACGGTCCAAAATGCATTTGGTTGATTGGAAGACCTTATCATTCCCTGTGGAATATGGCTGTTGGGACATTAAAAAACTTGAGTGGTTTGGAACCTCTCTCAGGCTTAAAAGTTGCTGGTATGTCATCAACAAAATTGGTTTATGGAGCCATATTATCAAAGCCAAATATATTAAAAATATAACTTTGGAGGAGTGGCTGCGTAAGCATTGTTACACTATTCGAGGGAACTCTTACTTCTGGAATGGCTTCGTTTGTTCCCTCTCTGGGATTCGCAAAGAACTCAATTGGAAAGTGGGAAATGGTGTCCATATCATGCTAGGTGTGGATCCAATTGTGGGACTCAACTCCTCCATCCTGCTCTCTGAAGACCTTAGACTATTCCTTGAAGATGTTCGTCTTCACACCTTGAGAGATGCATTTTTTGAGAACCAAGCAGACCCGAGACTCTCTTGTTGGCTATCCTCGGAGGATTTGAATCTGGGTGGAAGGTGGAAGAATGAATGGGATGACTATATCAACAGTATCTCTCATAGTGGTATCACCCTTAATGACTCCTTTGAATCCATGCATTGGATGCATAACCGAAAGACTAGTGATGTTTTAGCAGCTTTGTATTACGATATGGTTGTTTCTGCTCATGTTGCTCTCTCCAGAAACGAAACTCTACTAAAAATTTGGAATCTAGACATCCCATTAAAAATTAAATGTTTCATGTGGCTCCTTCTAAAGAATCGTATCAACACTTGGGACACTCTTCGTAGGAAAGGCTGGTCAGGACCAAGTTGTTGTTGTCTTTGTTTGAATGCAGAGGAAACCATCAATCATATTTTTTTAACTTGCTCCTTTGTGAAAAGGTTGCTTCATCAGCTCAAGTGCTCACATAATCTGGAGATATTATGGTATTACTCTTAGATCCTAGAAATTATTGAGGCATGGTACATGAACCCTTCATCCTCCTCTCACCTGCCTATTTTTATTTTGTGGAATATCTGGTTATCCCGAAATTGTACTCTCTTCAAATATAGAAGGGTGGGAAATGTCCCAACCTATCTCAGGATTTCAAATCTTCTATCTCTGTTTCCATTCACCAAGAAAAAATCAAATGTGAGATTGGTTGGGCTGTCGTCTGTCCTCCATTACCCTCATGGTTTTTTTATGGTGCACCACAAACTCTATTGGTGGTGCTGGTATATTCTTAGCTATCAGTAAACAACACTCTTTTTGCTTGAAATTGGGTTTTGGCACAAGTACAAACACTAGAGCAAAGTTGCTTGCACTTTGGACTCTTCTTTTTTTGTTGCAGATATTGGAATTCCTTCTCTTTCCATCTATGAGGACTCCTTTGTTATTATAAATTGGGAAAATGACAATGTCACTCTATTTGTTTTGGATTTAGATGGATGGTGTGAAAAGATTAAGTCCTTGAAATCCTCATTTCTCTCTTTGGAGTTTCAACATGTCTACTGGGAACACAACCAGATAGCTAACTTCCTATCCGAAGAAGCGCTCATTTTAGCCATTGGAAAATTGTCCCACTCTGAGTTTTTCGATGGACATATGATTGGGGGAGGTGAGACTCATATTTTATGACTTCAGTCTCCATGGATGAAGTGCAGTATATTATGTTTAGTCGACTCCTCGAGCGCTTCTGAGGATCCCCAGTCTGCTTGATGTTTTGTGCTCATGATAGACTGCTTGTCACTCTTCTTAGTTAAAGTGGTTTGAAGGGATTTTTCACTCCGTTCTGCTCTGATATCTTTCTGCATGTTTTGTATCCTAGTTTGTTGATAGTGAAGGATCTGATGGTCCTCTATTGTGATGTAAACATTACCCTTTGATTCATTTTTGAATATTAAGGCCAAGTATCTTTTCGTCTTGAAAAAAAAGGTACATCGATTTTGATTCAAACTAATTTGAGTTTATATATATATAATGTTTTCCTAAATATTTTTAAAATTAACATATTAAATTATATATTTTATAAAAGTAAAAATATTTTTTGAATTTTTGAAAATTATATTATGTCCTTATAATTGGTAGAAAGGTTATATTTGTCGAATTTTATGAATTTTTCATATGAATTTTCAGATATACGTAGTAATTTATGTTAATGTTTCTCATTTTAGGGGGGAAACAGACGAGTTGTTTTTTTAAACGACTTTTTATTAATAGAAGAGTTGTTTTTTTTCATGTTGGAAAAATACCAGAATAATTTAAAATAAATAAACATTTATTTATTTAGTGAAGAATTCCAGCACTTGATATTCCGAAGAATCAAGCTAATGGCAGAAATATATCCATTCAAACAACCAAAGAACAAGTGTCACAAAATGAAATTTGAATCCAAATAAAGAGAACAACATGCCTCCCAACCATACACTCAATTTACAAAATAAAAAATTATATATTACTAACATGTGTACTATGATTTAATTATCTACCCTCCAACAATAATACAAACACCCATAAATCTTTTTTTTAACAGGGTAGAGAATGGCGGAACAAGATCATTTCCAAAGTGCTTTAATACAAACACCCATAAATCGTTTTTTTACTGGGTAGGGAATGGTGGAACAAGATCATTTACAGAGTGCTTTTCTACATATATTGGCATGTTGACATGCACAAGACAATTCCCAACATTTAAACTGATTTATTTATTAGTATTTATGGTGAAAACCATGAAACAAAAAAAATATGTTGACAAACTTAACTATTTTATTATTGCTCGAAGGGGTGATATAGTGACAGTGATGTATTAATATGATCGTACAAACTTTAAAAAAATTTAAAAGCTAAGCTTATTTAATGGTTTGGTAGCGGGCACAAATTGTACAAGTTGATTTTTTTTAATGATTTAATAGTTGTATGGTAAGAGGTTCATTAGAGAGGCAACATCATATTTCATCCATTTATATTGGGGTTTGATTACTCCTAAGAACCTTAAAAATATATTGCCTCATATTAAGGGGTCAATGAGGGTTTTTAATTTGACATAATAATATAACTATTGAGGCTTATTTTATTTGGGTGATCTAAGGAATAATGTCTAAATCGTGGGATGGATTTATACCTCCACATCATGGGTTCAATTCATACCTACAAATCATGGGCTGGATTCATAACTCAATTCATTTCATCATTTCTTTTTCCAACATGGAATTGAATCTCTTTGTAAAGATCTTGAGGCAAATTTAGCAATTGTATTTGGCTTTTGAAATTATGATAATATTGCAACTATTACTATTAACTCCGCTCTATGTTTACTTTTTGTGGGGTTATTCTGTTTGTCTCTTAGCGAAGTTACTTAATACAAGGTATGATTCTCGGAATAGAAGGCACTAAAATATTTTAATTTTATGGCATTGAGATAACCGAGGTGATTGTATTTTGTTCTTTTATGCAGAATGTTATTGATGTGATGTCCAAAAGGTTAGGATTGCCACTTGTTATGAATATGTATGCAATATTTCACACTTTCTCCATAATTGAGGATGAGTTTGCTCGTGTTAAAACCGATGAATTCTTGTAACGTTGTACCTTTTGTTGTTCTATATGAGGCCAATTTTAAAAGTGTGTTTATTTTCTAGACAGATTCCACATTGCACCTTATGACAGTATTCAGTATGCTTGAATATGCATTTTGTTCCTCGTCAACTGCAAAGTTAAGATATGAGGCTAATCGAGAGTTTTGAAGTTGAACAATTGATTTGTATTTTTTGTAGGTGTTCTACTAAAATATCTAGAACTCTTCATTTTTGGATTAGGGTTTAGGTGGGTATTGAGATTCAATCAAACCTTGCTCCACGACAGCTAAGAGAAGTGAGATCAACCTTTCTTGGCTCACTAGAACTAAGAAAAGTTAGATCAATCTTTTGTTTAGACTAATTATTTCTTTCAACTTTTTGAATTATTCTTTAACATTTTCACATTGCCTATTAGGAATAGTTGTTAGATTGAGTTATATTTTGCATATTCATAATTGTAATTTCAATTCTTATATGCAAGGCATCGATCTTAATATTGTATTGGAAGTGACATGAACATAGGAGAACATTTAAATCATTATTTACATACCCTATGTGTTATCGTTACCATGAAATGGTATCATATAAGTTTCACCATTTTTGTATCTTTATAGCTATTGCTTTCTTGAAACTTAATAATGGATATTTTTCTCTTTCTTGTAATTAAAAAAAACCTTAAAAAAACCTATATATAAGCCTTGAAAAGGTAACTAAATGTTGTTATTTCCCTTGATTGCAAAGATAAATGTAGAGGAAGTAGAGTAAATTCATTGCATCGTGTGTATGACCCAGATCAAAGCTATGCACACGATCAATGGTGTTATTGGATAGTAAGAGTATATTTTCTACGTTCATTTGGGTTCAAACATCAATGGTGTTTGTTTTGATATGAAGGTAGGGGAGTCAATCCACGAAAGGGTTTCAATTTTTCATTTTTATGGAGTTTATTTTATTAATATTATAGAAAAGATTAACTCTCTATGGCTATACTTGTATTTACATGGTATAAAATTGGTAGATTGGTAGGTTGTGGTGTGAAACATTTACAATTCTCATATTTCCTAAGAATTGCATTAACTATTGGATTACCAGCCTTTTACATTATTTGTTGCATTGGTCTCTTGACTAAGTTGTCTTTTACACATTTTTCCTTCCCCATCACTATTTTTTTGGGTCTTCCACTATCCAACGCTACAAATTGATCAGTCACCCCTGCAATCCTGGTGGGATCATTATTAGCATTATACCACTATTTTATTTAGCATCATGTTTTCATATACTAATATTTGCTAGGGCTCTTGTTTGTTACAACTCGATAATATGATATAAAGGGGGTATTACAAATGGGTTGATAAAAATGGATACCTACAATATTTGGTGAAAATAGTGGCTTTATTAATTGGAAAGGTATATTGGGAGGGGGATTCAACAATACAATTTTAGGATGCATTTTCTAATATTTAGTAAAATTAGGGATATTCTTTAATATCCTATGAATGGTCGTGTTATGCAACAAGTTCACTAAGTGAACCCCCCATGTCGTATGGGTGAGTGCAAGCTAATGAAGGTCACTTGTGGCGCATTAGATGCAATAGAAAACAAAAAAATAGGCATCCCTCAAATTACTCGGATTTTTTGAGATACTTACACAAAATATATTGTTTTGAGTAAAAAATATGAAATGCAGGAAATTGAATCACGTTTCCAAATATTTAAGTTTTATATATTGAAAATTGTCATAACTAGGTCAAGTTTCATTTTTACTAACAATCACTAATTATTTTTAAGGAAAATGATAAGGTATGTGTTTTTGTGGGTGCAACCTTTGATGACCTAGATGATTGTTTTGGGCTACAAAAAATTGCATGCATGTAGATAACATATAGAACTAGTGTAGAGCTATTTTTTGAAAATAAAATTAGTATTTTTATTTTTTTTATAATTATCTAAGTGATCATTCCTCGAAAACAATAAGTCTTTTATTTGGTGTAGCCTTTGAATGTCTTAATGCAATCATTATGAAATGAGTTTTTTACAAAATGTATAGATAAGTTTCTTCTAGCGCACCATAATTCCTTTTATTAAAATGCTTCTGAAATGAAAAATTTATTGAAGAAACACTAACAACATGTTATTTGACTTAAGGATTGATGACACAAGAAAATTAGAAAAAAATAATATTCTTTAAAAAATTACGTATTTGGAATCTGCATTAAAAATGCTATCTATGTCTAATTTTTTGTCAAATATGGTTGTGTCTATCATGCTGTACAGAGTGATGGAATACATGCATATTGGACAAATGGAGGAAATTTCCAATTAGCTATGGTTTACCATATTCCATAGCATAGGGTTGGTAACTTCAAACCCGACATGTAGGCCTATAGATGACATGCAGGCCTGCGTGTGAAAAAGGTGTGTTTTAGGTGCTAAGGAACACTCATGCATTATGTTTAAATTTATTTTTTTCCCTCCTTCAGAAACACTCTAGCGTTTTTGTTCACTAGAATGCTCTAACATTTATTTGTTTCAAAACAGTCTAGTGTTTCTTGTTTACATAACTCTCTAGCGTTATAGATCACATAATTTATGTGCTAATAAATGGATGGTGATAGGGGGGTGAGAGAGAGGGGATACAAGAGGGGGGGAACTATAAGCTAAGTAATGGATGGAGGTAATGGCGTTGAGAGAGAGAGAGGGGATATGACGGAGGGGGGCATAAATTGAGGGATGAGGAGAGAGGAATGATGAGGGAGGAAATTAAAGGCCTAAACCTGTAATCCCTAAGGCCCTAAACACCTAAGATACATAAACAATTATGCTGAGCTAATTATTTTTGAAGCTAAGGTAGTTGCATCCAAAGTTGAAGGTAGATGCATGCAAAGTTGAAGGTATTTTCAGCTTGCGGTGGTTGCATAGATTTGTTGAATAGATCCTTGAGGTGCAGTAAAGATGAAGCATGCGGTGGTCGAATAGATTGGTTGCATAGATCCTTGATTTGCATCAAAACTGAATGTGGAGGTGATTATGTCCAAGCATAAGGTGATCCTTGTGGCAGGACAAACTGAGCTAAATAGATCTTCTAAATTGAAGTGCATTCATAATTATATTGATATCTTATGTCAATAATTTTACTAAAGATGGTTTTAATTCTTGAAGATGTTTTTAAGCATAATATCCGTAGTGTTCATCTATTAAATGAGATGCCTTCTCAATATGTGCTTATAGTGGTTTAGTGAGTCTTGCTAAAGTATTCCCTCATAAACAGGTAAGATCTGGATATGCACAATATCAAGAGGTGTTTTATAAACATGAATTAATACAAACAACAAACTAAAAACATATGATTTAATAAATTACTCATTCAACCAAGATGGATCCACGTGGTATGGTTGGATTTCAACTACACAATACTATTGTTGATCATTTATCAAGGTTACCTATAGAATTCAAGTAACTCCATTACAAAGGTAATTAAGAAGTCAAAGGTGAAAAGATATATCTGGAACAAATATTTAGACTATTGCTAAGGGGAAGGCAAAGGAGTGCCACCCTTTGCTTCAGCAACACTTAAAACTTCATTAACAACTCAAATCAATACTTACAGCACTGTCACATCTGGTTGTGACTACTCACAGAGCTCACAAAACTCAAATTAACACCTACAAGACTGTTGCTGGCTCTTACAGCTGACAATACTCTACTGATGATGTTCCAAATAGCCATTACAATGAACAACAATTAATATGATTATTTCATCTAGCTATGAGTGCTGACAGTCACCTACAACACAATAACAACTCAGTTTCAGTTCACTTTTTAACAAGTTTCAGATGAGTCCTGCACCCATAAACTTAGCACGGATATTCTACTAAATTGATAAATCACATTCACATCAAATAAACTAAAATTTCTTCAGTTTCTACAACAAACTGACATAAAAAATAAAACTAAGTTTTTCCCACTCAGAAACAAAGTAAAAATAATAATGAAAATAAAAATCCACAGTAAAATCGGAGTTTAAACTTTCTATATTTCTCTGTGTATCACTCTGTGTAAATCATGATTACAATATGGGTATATATAGTATTTCAAGTAAGTCTGTCATTTAATTACTAATTGACCCTTCACTATACAAAATAGAATTATTTACAGCTTGACAAAAGTAAAAAAAAATCTGCGTTGTCTCTTCAGAATTTAGATGTGCATTGCTGGCACAGTTCTACAGCATCATAACGACCCTTCTCATTTTAATAATCTGATATATTTAATTTTTTCCTATTCAAACAAGGCAGTGCGGTGGTGTTGTGACTTTTTAGAATTGTGGGAGTTAACGCTTTGGCTTTTCCATGTTTCATCGACCAATAATTTTGGGTAGTGGAGTAATTAACAGCTCCAACATTCTCTCCATTAATTACTTCACTCAAAAAACAAAATTTTGTAAAACTTGTTTTCTGTTACAACTTACAAACCCCAATTGTTTTCCTATGTAGCTCAAACAATCTTTTCCCAATGGTTTTGTAAATAGGTCTACTAACTGATTTTTTGATTTGCAAAATTCCACACTAATTTCATTGTTGTTTATTGGTTCTCAAATAAAATGATACCTTGTATCAATATGCTTATGTATTTTGTGAAGGACGTGATTTCTTTATAGTGCAATAATTGAATTATTGTCATAGAAAATTTGAGTTAGTTCATTTTGTTCATGCTGTAACTCAGAAAGAGTTCTTCTGATCATACAATTTGACATGCAGCTTATGTTGCTGCAACATACTCTGCCTCGGTAGAGGATAATGTCACTATGCACTGCTTCTTTGATTCACATGCTACTAATCCTGATACAAAACTGAACAAATATCCATATGTGCTCTTTCTATCATCTATAGAACCTTCAAAATCACGGTGAGTTTATCCAATCAACTTAAAATTCAAATTTGATGTGTACTGGATACCAAAATTTGTTGTTCCAGCAATATATCTTAAAATCCTCTTTCCATGTTTCCAGTGGGTACTCTTTGGTGATTCCATAAATCTTGAAATCAAGCTTACTGAAAACATTATATCAAGTCTTGTTGTAGTTAAATACATGAGACTTCCAACCAGTCTCTTATACAACATTGGACCAACTTTTGACCCATTATCTTTCTTATTGAGTTTGTTATATTGTTATCAAGTAGACAGTATGATATTAGGATATTATCTGAGAGAATACCATGCACAACAATCAATCACAAGAGACAATAGACACAAATATTTTCCTTGGGGAAACCATAAAGGAGAAAACCCCGCAACTTCCTTAGAGATAGAATGAGCACCAATGGTAGCAGTAAAACCCAAAGACAAAAAGATGATCTCCAACAACTGTTCTCTCTCACACTTAAGTGATATTCTTCTCTCTCACCTATGCACTATAGCTGGGTGAGTGTGTCTCAAATAGAGAGGCTCAATCTCTATTTATACTAATTTCTCACTTGACAATTACTTACCAGGGCCAAATTCTCTAGGAGATTCTAATAACCATAGTGCCCTGAAACTGTGGGGAATTTTACCCCCGATCAACTAGGAGAGTTAACCTCTATGAATTTAAATGAATTGATTGCATTAATGATTCTCTCGATAGGAACATTGGGGACCAATGAAATACAATATATAAAATATACATGTGAATACATTCCGAAGTTACAAATACATCAACACTCCCTCTTAACTAGGAAGGCATTCTCTTGACATAATTCATCGGTACAAGTCTTAGTCACTAGATCAAATATGGATCATCATCAAAGCTAGATCATCAGTGGATCATCATCATTGGATCATCATCAACATCACTTCTTATGCTATCTTGATCAAATGGTGCTATCTCGCAGTTCTACTTGTCATAGTAAGTTCTACAGAGCCAACCCTTTTTCATGATGATTGTAGGACTAGCCTCCATGTATGTCTTCATCTTCTTCAGTTCTTATATCTGACCATGGGAGGCCCAACCTTCCGCCATGTTGGAAAGGCCCACCCAGCACTTATATCTGACCATGGGAAGAAGACATCCAACATCTATGTCAGAATGGCACACCCAACACTCACATCTGACCATGGGAGGCCCAACCTACCACCATGTCAAAAAGGTCCAGCACTCACATCTGACCATGGGAGGCCTAGCCTGCCACCATGTCAGAAAGGTTGGTCCAGCACTTATATCTGACCATGGGAGGCCCAGCCTGCCACCATGTCAAAAAGGCCCAGCACTCACATCCGACCATGGGAGGCCCATCCTTCCACCATGTCAGAAAGGCTCTGCACTTACTTCTCACCATTGGAGGCCCAACCTTCCACCATGTCAGAAAGGATCTGCACTTACATCTGACCATGGGAGGCCTAGCCTGCCACCATGTCAGAAAGGATCTGCACTAACATCTGACCATGGGAGGCCCATCTTGCCACCATGTCAAAAATGCTCTACACTTACATCTGACCATGGGAGGCCTATCCTGCCACTAGGTTAGAAAGGATATGCACTTACATCTGACCATGGGAGGCCCAGCCTACCACCATGTCAGAAAGGCACACAAGCTCATCACTTCCCCTTGGAAGAAAGCTCGATTTGGAGAACACCAAGCTTCTCCCTGAAGTACTCAAACTCTACTCTGGCCAATGGCTTTGTCAACACATCAACTATCTGCTGGTCCATCACAACATACTGGAGCTTCATTGCTCCTCTCTGTACCATATCCCTGATATAGTGATATTTGATCTCGATATGCTTCGACTTGTTGTGGAACATCGGGTTCTCCAACAAATTCACAAAACTCTAGTTGTTGCAATATATACAAGTAGCATTCAAATAGAGATCAAACAAATCAGATTGTAGCTTCCTCATCCACACTACCTCACAACTAGCCGAAAAAGCTTCGACATACTCTGCTTTGTCTATACTTAGTGCCACACAGGATTTCTTCCTGCTAAACCAAGAGATCACACCTAATCCCATACTGAATCAGCATGCCGAAGTGCTCTTCCTACCAATGGCACTACCTACCCAATCCGAATCCACATAACATTCCAGGTTAATCTTTTGATTTTCCTCATACTTGAGCCCATAATCAATTGTACCCTTCAGGTATCTCAGAATGTGCTTTCCAGCAATCAGGTGAACATGTCTAGGATCCATCCAGAACTGACTCAATGTGTTCACAACAAAGAAAATACCTGGTCTCATATTCATCAGGCACATCAAGGACCCAATCATTTGATGGTACATCGTAGCATCATCTGAATCTGATGAAGCATCACTCAATAGCTTCAGGTTTGATTCGATAGATGTGGCCATGGCCTTGTATTCCATGATCCCGAACCTCTTCAAGACCTCTACTACATACTTCCCTTGTCCTAGGGAGATTCCATCTGCATTCTGCCACACTTCTATGCTTATAAAGTAGTGCATCATACCCAAGTATTTCACCTCGAACTCAGCAGAAAGATTCCTCTTTGTATTAGTAATCAACCCATCCTCACCTATTATAAACAAATCATGTACATATAGTAGGAGTATCATTGGGTTCCCTTCCTCAACCTTGTAGTGAAGGTTGGAATTCGTTTTACTCTTGAAAAATCCTAAACTAGTCAAGATGCTATCAATCATGTCGTACCATGTCCTGGGTGCCTATTTCAAACCGTACAGGGCTTTCTTCAATTTACACACGAGTTTCCTTATGATGTGTCTCAAGACTGAGTGGTTGCTCCACATACACTTGCTCTTCCACCACACCATTTAAGAAAGTAGTCTTGAAATCCATCTGGTGTATCTTCCATTTCATTACTGCACCCAGAGCAAGTATTGATCTAATGGAAGTGTATGTGGTTACAGGTGCAAACGTTTCTTCATAATTTATTCCTTCTTTCTGGGAGAAGCCACGAGCCACAAATATTGCTTTATATTTCTCTATGCTACCATCTGTAGCATGCTTAATCTTGAAGATCCACTTGGAATTCATAACAGACTTCCTCTCTGGTCTTGGTACAACATCCCAGACATCATTCTTCATGATCGACTGATAGTCCTTGATCATAGTATCCTTCTATTCTTTCTTCTCTGCCGCTTCTTCATAGTTGGAAGGTTCTTTATCAATGATGTCACATAATAGGGCTGCATATCTGGAGTAGGACCTAGTTCTCTTCCTTTCTCTATGCATTTCTTCTGGAGCCCCATACCTTTCTGCACCTTGGATAGCCTCTTGTACCCATGCAGCTTTCCTTTTCTTAAGATTATTCTCTTGGGGTGGATCTATAGGTTCATGGGGTTCTTCTATTTCTCAATGTTCTTCTTGAGTTGCATCATTCATAGTTGTATCTTGAATCCTAGGTACTTTTGTTTCTTTAGGGTCTTCAATAGGTCTCTTTCTGGATTTGATGTAAGTCGAGTCTTAGTCAAATGTTACATCTCTGTTGATGTTGATCTTCTTTAATCCTAGGAAGTATATTCTATAATTCTTCGAGCTTTCACTATATCCCACAAATATACCCTTCTTTATTGAAGGATCTAACTTTTTCCTCTTTTCTTTCGAAATGTGTATGTACACTAGACAACCAAATATTCTAAGATGACTGACTTTTGGTTTTTTTCTAGAGAAGAATTCTTAAAAGGTCTTGTTCTCAAGTACTCTATGTAGAGTATGGTTCTGTACATACACAGTTGTCCTAGCAGCTTCTTCCCATAGATGCATGGGAAGATCTTGATCATGAAGCATTGCCCTTGCAACTTCCATGATCATTCTATTATTCCTTTCTACAACCCCATTATGTTGTGGATTATATGGAGTGGTGAACTCCCTCTTAATCCCTGAATCTTTGCATAATTCTTTGAATTCATTTTATGTGAATTCTCCGCCATTGTCTGATCGAAAGGTCTTGATTTTCTTTTCTATGTGGCTCTCGATTAAGGCTTTGAAGTCTTTGAACTTGATGAATACTTCATCTTTGTTTTTCAAGAAGTATATCCATGTCTTCATGGAAAAATCATCAATGAAAGAAACATAGTATACATACCCACTCAATGAACTAGATGACATCGGACCGCATACATCAGAGTGGATGATTTCCAAGATTCCTTTTTCCTTGCTCTCGCTACTTTGAAATGTCCTTTTTGTGTTCTTTTCTTTTGCACATCCTTTACAAACACCTTCATGATTTTCCTGTATTTTTGGAATACCTTCAACAACTTTGCTTGCAAGTGGTAGTGCCCTATAGTGCACATGTGCAAGCCTTCTATGCCAAATTTCATTTGTCTCTACTGAGTCATGGACTAAGGCTTGTTTTGGTTGGCCCTTTATCTTGTATAAGCCTCCCTCTTGCTCTCCAATCACTACTACATCATCTATAGTCTTTCCCTTTGGCCACATAAGGACTTGGCCATCTAAAAATGCAACCCTTTTTCCTTTTGCATCTAATCCAGATATGGAGAGGATATTTTTCTTTAGTCCTGGTACAAACAAGGCATCCTTCATCTTCATAAACTTTCCAGAGTCTAACTTATAGGAGGATTCACCACTGCTTTTTATTGGATACTGGTAGTCATCCCCAAGTTTTACTTTATGGGGTAATTCATGTTCATATATTTTCACAAAAGATTCCTTGAATCCTGTCATGTGCTTAGAAGCCCCACTATCTAGAAGCCAATCATTGCTTCCATTTGTGACAGTTCCTGTGAGGACCAAAAATCAAAACATATTCTTCATCACTTGAAGAATCATCACTTTCTTGTTTGATTCTCTTTCTAGAAGGTTCATCATCCTATGCAGTGTGAGCATGATGTCTTCTTTTGTTTTCATTCTTCTTGTGAGAGCCCTTCTTATTCTTGGGACAATCTCTTGCAAAGTGTCCTCTCTCATCACATGTAAAGCATCTGTATTTAGATATGACTTTGTTAGAGTTTATAGGGTCAATCTTTTTGGTAAGAATGCATACCTTTGGGATGATGATAGTCCCTCCTGATTTTCTTGGAATGTACTATGAGAGCTTGATATTCACTTCCCATCATTTCTTCTTGAGATGCTATTCGAGCTTCTTCTTGTGAGCATTTTTCCTACAGTCTACTGAAGGTGACCAGATTTCTTCTAGCACAAATCCCTTGAATGAAAGAGTCCCATGACCTAGGGAGACCATTCAAGGTAGTCATCACAATTTCTGCATTCTCCACTTCTTCATCCACTGCTTCAACTTGTTCTTTGATCTGGGATACCCTAGTAAAGTATGATTGTATGGTCTTCGCATTCTGGATCTTCACATTCTTCAACTGGTTCCTCAAAGTCATCTTCTGATTTATGTTCTTTACTTCAAATAGATTGGTCAAGGCTTCCAACATCTCTTTAGGTGTATTTAGGGAGGACACCTATGGTATGAGGTGATCCTTGATTGAATCAACAATAATCCTCTTGGCCTTGATCAAGTTCTTCTTGTGTAAGGCCTTAACCTCATCTCCCTCTGGAACTGGAACCTCTTCACTGATGTAGGAATCCAATTCATTTTCTTCAAGAACTAGTGAGATCCTATACTTCCATGCTAAGAATTTATCAGCTTCCTCAAGATTTTCATTAATCTTGGTGTGATGAGACATGTTATCTAAGAACCTCAAATCGGAATACAAAAGATTTAGATCTTACCAATTTGAGAAGTTGAAAACTGGATCTGGAGCAGATATTTTGTAGTGTTGGTTTTCTGGTTCTAGGGAAAATTAGGGTTTGAATTTCTTAGAGTTCTACCCAACCAAAAACTTCAATTTTGATATCTAAACTTCAATTTGGAGGAGGAGAGTAACCCTATGCTGGGCTCACTAAAAAATTCCACTTTTGTGGAAATCCCTAATTTCCCGATGTAGTGGTAGGTCAAAAATTGAAAGTGCTCAGAATCAGATTCTGCTTCGACAAAAAGATGCACCCTTCAATGGAGAGTTAGCCTAGCCTCCTTTTGCTGATGGATTATGGAGAGAGACCCAAGAAGTAAGAAGCCCTAGCTTATGCAGCGACACAGTGTCTTCTTCTCAGGTTATCTCTGATACCATGTTAGATTTTTATCAATTAGACAATATGATCTTAGGTTCTTATCAGAGAGAATAACATGAACAAGAATCAATCACAAGAGAAAATAGACACAAATATTTTTGTCATGTAAACCATAAAGGAGAAAACCCCACAAATTCCTCAGAGATAGAATGAGCACCAATGACAGCAATAAAAACCAAAGACAAAAGGATGATCTCCAACAACTATTCTATCTCTCACTTGAGTGAGCTTCTTCTCTCGCACCCATGTGCTATAGCTATGTGAGTGTGTGTCTCAAATATAGAGGCTCACTCTCTATTTATACTAATTTTCGACTTGACAATTACTTACCAGGGCCGAATTCTCTAGGAGAGTCTAATAACCCTAGTGCCCCGAAGTTGTGGGGACTTTTCCCCCTGATCAACTAGGAGGGTTAACCTTTATGAATTTACATGACTTGATTACATTGATGATTCTCCCAATAGTAAAATCGGGGACCAATGAAATACAATATGTAAAATATACAAGTGAATACATTCCGAAGTTACAAATAAATCAAAAAAAATTTGTGCCAGTTGCAATTGGAGTTATAACTGGCTTACAATTCAGCATCCTGAATTTTTTCAATACATCATTTGAATATTTAGATTGATTAATAAAAATACCATCTTCATATTGAGTTACTTTAGTAACAATAAAATATTTCATCATTCCTAAATCAGTCATCTCAAATTCTGTTTTCATGGATTTCTTGAACTCATTTACTGCAAGATCTCCAGTGAATATCAAATTATCCACATATAAGAAAACAATCAGTATTTTACCTTCTTGGTTTACCTTTGTATATAGTGTTGGATCACTTGGATTTTTGTTGAATCCTTCACTATTCAAGTATTCATCAATTATGGTGTACCATACCCTGGGTGCCTGCTACAATCCATACAATGCTTTCTTCAATATGTAGGCATTGTCTTCTTGTCCATCAATTTCATAATCAGGAGGTTGTATCACATGAACCTCTTCTTCTAAATATCCATTAAAAAATGTAGAGATTACATCCATTTGATGTACATACCATTTCTTATGAGCTGCAATAGCTAATACCATCCTTACAATATCAATTCTGGCCATCAATGCAAAGGTCTCATTATAACCAATTCCAAGTTTTTGACTAAAACCTTGAGCTACAATTCTTTCTTTGTATTTTTCAACATCCCCATGAGCTTTTAACTTAGTCTTATAAATCCATTTGACACCAATACAATTTTTATCATGAGGCAAATCTACAAGATACCAAGTATTATTTCTTTCTATGGAATCAATTTCTTCATCCATTGCTTGAATCCAAACATCCTTTTTAACAACCTCATCAAAATCTACATGATCACATACTATTAATGCAAAATTTGAAACTTGATCTACTTCTTCATTATGTTCATACAATTCTCTTAAACTTCTACTATTTTGACCTTTGACTCAGTTTCTTAATGACACTAATGTAGGATTTGATTCATTGCTTACCTCTGATTCTGTTCCTTACCATCCACCAATATTTGAAGGCTCACCACATTCATCAGTTCTAGGCGTTTTGGCTAGTGTTGTTACTACTGTTGTATGTAGAGTTGACTATCCTCCATGTGTTCCCTGTTCATCTTCTTCATCTTCTGTGTGAGGTGCAACAACGTCCTCTACAATCAACTTATCAATGCTTCCATCCCATGCTTCTTCTTCCTTAAACACCACATCTCTGCTGATAACATACTTCTTGGTGATGGGATTATAAATTTTGTATGCTGTAGATTCTTCACTATATCCAACAAAAATACATTTTTGACTTATGTCATCTAATTTTATCCTCGTCTCTTCTAGTACATGTGCATAAGCTATACAACCAAAAATTCTTAAATGAGATATGCTGCTATTCTTACCACTCCATGCTTGCTGGGGAACCCAATATTTCACACTCTTAGTTGGGCTTCTGTTCAGAATACATACTGAACAAGTAACAATGTCTCCCCAATATTCATTTGAAAGATGCTTCTCCTTCATCATACTTCGATCCCTGTTCATAATGGTCCGATTCTTTCTTTCTGCTACACCATTTTGCTATGGAGTGTAGTGAGCAATAAAGTGTCTTTAAATTCCATGATATTGAAAAAATACATATATTCATTTGACATTTACTCACCTCCCCTATCTTATCTCAAGACTTTAATAAATTTGTTACTCTCTTTTTTAACAATAACTTTTAAACTTTTAAACACATCAAAATCTTGAGATTACCATTTCAACAAATACACCCAAGGTTTTCAACTCTAATCATCAATGAAAGTCATAAAATAAATATTACGAGTCAATAAAGGCGTTTGCATCGGTCCACACAAATATGTGTGTACCAACTCTAATGGTGCTTTTGCTCTGTATGAGACTCCAAAAATAAATTTCTCTATGATGCTTTCCCAGTATGAAGCTCTCACATGAGGCTGCTCGCTGCTCAATACTGGGAAATCCTTTTACCATCTGCGTCTTATGGAACAAATATAAACCATCAAAATGTAAATGGCCATACCTCAAATGCCATAACCATGATTGATCTAAACTCTTAGTTTTATAGGAATTCAAGGAGTTAGTCAAACCATTTCTCATAATGAGTAGAAACATTCTATTCTTTGACATCTCTACTCTGGAAATCAACTGTTTGCTTGGATATTTATACCTTGTTTTTAAAGAACACTCTGTATTATTTCTCCGGCAATTGTCCAACACTTAATAAATTACACACTAAAATAGGAACATAATAAAAATAATGAATAATTCTTCTTTCACCATTCTTTGCATAAACAACAATCACACATTTATCATTAACTTTTACCTGACAGTCATTACCTAACTTCACTTTATACAGACTGCTGGTGTCTAGACTTGAAAATAATTCCTTATTTCTGGTCATGTGGTTGCTGCATGCACTGTCCAAAAACCATATATCTTTTGAACTTTCCTGGGTGACATTATAAGTTAGAAACATAGGCTACTCTTCATTTTTAGACTACTCTGTGATGTGTGTAGACAACTTACTGCCATTTCCATGCTTCTTTGAACACTTGTTAGCAAAATGCCCAAATTTCTTACAATAAAAACATTGAACTTTAGATTTGTCATGCATTTGATTTCCTGGCTGACCTGCGCTACTGCTACTCCCCCTTACACTAGGAGTATTTTGTTGTAACTTCTCTTCATTTTCAAAATCATTTCTGATGTCACTATGATCCCAACCACTAAGCATTTCCCAAAAACGACTTCCCAACCATGGGAAAAAAGAAGGAAAGTGTTGCCCCTATGAGGAAAATGCCCAAGAACTCTCAAAAACGCGTGACGAAGAGGAGGATGTGAATGCATAAAATGGGTTGGGAAGACATTTTGTAGGTGTTTATTTATCCCATAAGCCAAACACGTTTTTCCAAAATGGGTGGTCTTCCCAATTCGAATTTGGCCTCCATACCTTTCCCATCCCAAGGAAATAACTTTCTCAACCAACTTATGGGAGAAATAAATGATTGGCACAAAGACAAAATGGGTAGTTGACAGTTTTATGGGTTCTTCCTTTGACATTTGGCTTTACCCTATTGGCTCAAGGGTTTGAATATTTCCCCCTCCATATTCCTTGTGAAATCATGCCCCCATTTCTTTCACATTGCGGTGCATATCTAGTTGTGGTATTTTTATTAATTTACATTTTTACATGATGTCTCAAAACATTCTGTGCCTAGCTAGCGCATTAACCATCGACATCGATTTTAATTGTCAAAAAATAAATCACTAAATTCATGGTGGGGCCTTTGCCTTGAACTCCACACCATGATTTATTACAGTATTTACATCATATGCAATTCAATACCACGGGATCGAAACCGGGGCACACAGTCCCCTACCCCTTGGGGTAAAAAAAAGGTTGTTACATTGAAGATGACATAAAATAGAGAAAACTCGAAGGTGGAAAATATTGGTTGTCTTTTTGTACATACTAGGAAAAATAAATAAACAGATTCGATACTTTGCTGGAAAAGAGATCGACATCCTGGTATCAAAGGGGCATTTAGCTCACTAATATAGTAGGTTGGTTCGCAGTTCCACAATTCTATCATCTCATTAGTTTGGGATGAATTCCTTATTACTAGTGTCCATCTTGACCTTATCACGTCTAGAGGCAATTAGGATTTTATGTTCTCCTACCGTGTTGATATTATTAGGCTTCAATGAAATCCCTGTTGAAAATAAATTCCATGAATGACAAAGCTGCAAATTTATCAATATGTTCAGAGATTATATATTACACTTGCTTCTTATAGATGATTCCTAATGCAAAATAATTTAGTACCTTCCACGCCAATATTGCGTTCAAGTCAAACAAATTTTAATGCCGTCTTTCACAGATCGTTTTTTTCATTCATAACGAACTTTTAATTTAGAAGAACAGCGCTGCTTCCGGGAAGTCACTTATTTGAACAATCAAAGCTATAAGACATTAAGAGGAATTTGATGCGTTTTGCAATCGATATTTAACCCTCGAAAACACTAAAAAGATGTGGTCGAAAATTTGTCCTCGTTGAACATATCCCAATATATTAATTGATTTGCTTTGGTTTATGACTTGTCCATTACCATGAAATATTTTTGAGTTACCAAGTTTTATTTACATTACAATGTTTGTTTTGATTTTGCTGGTGTGATTCAATGTACTTTTCTCTAAAAAATAATAAGGTTGGGATGTTTAAAATGATTTTTTAAGATGAATTTAGCATTTTGTCTTAAATTTTAGTTTAGATTATGTTTATATATTTTAAATTTTTTTTAGAGCAATAATATATGTTTTTACTTTTCTCAGTTTCTATGGTGATTAGGCTTGCACAATTCTTTGCTAATGCATGTCAAACTTATATTTAGTGTTATATGAACAAAAGGAAAAGACATTTTATTTTAAGGAAAAATAAATCTTTCTTTTATAAAATATTTCTTAGAATACTTATTTTGACACCAAGTATTTATTCATGGATATTAACTAGAATTATTACACTATTCACTAAGTGCATTTCGGCAAAATGAATGACCATGTATTTTTATTTCTATCTTAATTTTATAAAAATGATTTATCATTCAAAATTGTTATTTTTAAATCTTATTAATTTTATCAAATGGAGGAAAGAATGGAGTAGGTAGAGTAATTTTTTATATCATTTCCATATTTTACAAGCACTAGCTTAATATTTAACAAGTAGCACACATAGTAGAACAAATGCTTGCCACTTCAAACAAATTATATTTTTGCATTATAGACCTCATAATGCATAAAAACCAAATAGCAAGAGAGTCTATTTATTGTCTCAATGCAAGTCTTCTTTTTCCTTGAGAAAAAATCATAGCTTTATTTATATATAAATAAAGTTACATTCTTCAAATTCATAGAAGAGTTGGTCACAAGACCTAATCCCAAAAGTTGACTAGTTCACAGGTAACTCTGAGTTGCTTATATTCTCAGGGTGGGTCCCAAAATAAATTTTGTTGTTGAACTACAATTAAACATGTTCTCTCCTGCAATATGAATCCTTCTTTATGCTCAAGACCAATCCAATTTTAGATAGCGAGTTTGATTCATTGTTTCTTTCCTTATATATGTGAGCAAATGAAATCACCTCCATATTATATTTAATGTTGTTTATCTCCTCTACTATTGGGTACATTAAGAAATTATGGGAATTGAGCTTCCCATTTATCCAATCTATAACAAATTTTACATCTCTAAAATCTTACATCTTTTCTATATCCAACTGAACTGTTGAGTGAAGAGGAAGCTTTAGAGAACATAGTTCTGAAAAATTATTAGTCCCCTGACCCAAACCATCCTTGAAATAATATTTTGTATCCTTTGAAAGGTAGATCACACCTTTCACACCTGCTACATTGGGATCCCTTTGCGCAACACCATGAAATAATTAACATGAAATATATTATTTTATAGTTTGTTCTTCCACCTATCCTAGAATTCCTACTAATCCAAATTGGGGGAAAAAGTCAAACATTGCAATATTTTTGTTTGTGCATCCTAATGGAGAAATAAACTAGTCATCAAATATAAGTTGATTCCAAACAATTCATATTTTCCAGGCCACAATAATGGGGGTACTCATAAAATCATTGTACTATGGATTTGTAACCGAATATCTCAAGCAGTCCTGTATTGTTAAACAAGCCCAAACACATTTGAATTTTAAATAAACTTCTAATTCCTTCCAAACCAGAGCAATATATTTACATTCAACAATGAGATGATAGTTTGATTATGTTGTAATTTCACACAAAGCACATCTTCTAATGTTGTTTCACATGAAGAACCACATTAGAATTTTTTTTCCTTTGGTCATAAATTGAATTTCCATAGAGAGCACCAACACAAAATACAAATGAAAGATTGATGCATCCTTAGGAAAGATTCATAGCCCTTTTTTAAAGTGCATTTCCCATCATAGTCATATGTCTAGGCTAATTGATATTTTCTTTGTTGTAATCTAACATGGAAAATAGAAAGGTAATTCAAAAAATACTTCCATATAGTAGCCTCAACATCCCTAAAGCCCATCTTTTCTGCACTCAACCATCGTATGTTTCTCTACTATAATAGTATTATGTCAATATGCAATCTATTTTAAGGTGTGGATCCCTTTAAATATAAGTTAGGTGTAGGGTTTTTAATACCCCATCTACCTTGAATTTTAGGCAAAGCTAAATCATTCTACTTTATGCATGCCATACCATTGTTTTCTAGGTGTCCAGACTAGTAAAAGTTGTAAATTAGTTTCCTTATAGATTCCAACACTCCTTGGGGGAACCAAGAAAGAGAAATTTAGTAGATTGGAGTAGCCTATAGGAATGATTTTTCCAATACCAACCTGCTCTCCTCAAATAGCCACTTCTAGCTCAAGTTTGCAATTATTTTCTCACACTTATATAGAAGCCACTTCGAATCATTTTTGTAATAGGATACTAGTTCAAGATAGAATCCTAAATATTTAAAACCATTCTCAAGAACAATTGGATTAAAAGGAAATATATTTTTCAACTTTTCATCTATTCTTCATCTATACCTTCTACCACAATGTTTGATTTATGTTCATTTACCTACATACTTGTAGTGGAGAAAAAGAGTTCTAGATTTCTAGAAAGGATCTCCAAGTCTTTGTTCAAGATGCTTCAAAGAATTAGTATGTCATCTACGAATAAGGTGCGAGTAAGCTAGCAGTCACCTACAATATGGATTTCTTTCAGTATTTTTCTCCTTTGGATTTTAAGATATATCTTCTTTATCCTTCCTCCATGAGAAGAAACAATACAGGGGAAATGGGGCATCGTTGATTGATTCCTCTCCGAGGACGAAATTTTTTTGATGCCACACGATTACCAAGGAGATAGAATGACACAGAAGAAACACAATCCATTAACCATTTGATGAATTGTACACAAAACCCTATTTAACTTACTATCATCCTTAAGTACATCTAACTTACCTTATGATATTCTTTATTATGCCTATATTGATTACAACCACTTTGAGATTTCTTGTTTTGGTAGAATGGATACGTTCATGAACAATATCCATAGCATCATGAATTTGTGTACCTCGAAAAAATCCAAACAGTTCTTCAAAGGTTCTTTCACCTAGCACAGATTTGATTCTCTGTCCTATTGTTTTTGCAATGATCGTTTAAATGGTATTGCATAAATATATAGGTCTTCAAAAAATAACATGAAAAATAATACATGGTGGATGTAGGAAAATAACAAAACATCATCTGAATATTCAGATGAAAGAGCACCAAGACCAATCCCCAGGACATAGAAATACTTCAATGAAATGATATATTGCACTTGCAAATTGTGTAAAAATAGGAATGTAAAGATGCGTCGGCTTGTTTGTATCTATAGATTGATGTACGAAGTTTATGTAGAAGAGGTATACTAAAATTTAAAATTTTGCATGTTCTATATAAATGAGTATGTCAATTATATTTTATATAATGATTGGTTATTTTTAAACAATGTTTTGGTCAAAAGTCACTCCTAGTTCACAACATTCATGAAGGGCCAATAATGTAAATATATGCATGACACCACTTGACAGATACATGAGGGTGGTGTGAATGAATTTATACAAGACTTCTACACACGTGTAGAAGAAATTGTTGATTCACCCCTAAAATAATTGGCTAGGATGCCTCTTTTCCCAAATGTAGAATGTTCTATACTAGCAACACTTATGTTATTATTTAATCTGAAGGTTACACATAGATTGAGAAACAAAGGTTTTACTGTTATATTGAGGTAGGATTTGATATCCTTAAAAAAAAATTCTTTAAAATCTATACATATACTATACAAATTTTGAATATTCATTATACATGTTATTATAAAAAATATTTTTTTTATCATGTAGAGTTTTGGCCAACAAGATACTACCAAAGGACAATAATATGCCTCGTTCTCATAGAGGAGTATTGTTGTTAATGAAGGACATTTGAATGGCGTACGATACATATGATGCTTTTCCAAATGACCATATATTGTACTATGGAAATAATTCTAATTTACAACAATGTCAGTGTATCACACTGATAGCTATCCACAAGATCAAGTATCCAAGAAAGTTCCTCATAATGTATCGTGCCACATTCCTCCAAGGCCAAGGTTTGAAAGGATGTTCAAATTCAAGGAGTTGTAAATATTTATGGATCATATTGCAAGAGGGAGGAGTCAAAATGGTGTGATGTGTATGGTTTTGGATAACAAACATTGGAAGGAGATTGAAGAAAAAATGCCACATTTAAGAAACGAGCCAAGAAATGCAAGAATTTCTCTAGCAATGAATGGTGTAAATCCTTTTGGACATAAAACATATATTGTTTGCTCAGTCTTAATTATTAACAACAATATTCCCCCTTGTATGGCAATGGAAAAGGAGCATGCAATGTTAGCTCTAATTGTACCAGGTTAGATTACTTACTTATACAATACTTTCTTGAAGATCGTATAAAAATTTGTCCATTTAGTTTACCCTTAATTAACATTTTTGTTTACATAGGAAAGTTCCAAGTAAAAGATATATATATATTTATATATGGATCCCCTCATTCATGAGTTTCATGAATTATGGAATGGTTTAAATATGTTTGATGTATCCATACCTATCAATGATATAAACTTCCTTTTTCATATGATACTTAAATGGACAATCCATGATGCCCTGTGACTCTCCATCTATTGTGTAATTTATTTATAATTTATGTTTGTAATTATTCTAATCATTTTACCATTTTCTAAATATGATTTCATACTTATTCCAAGCCTACAAACCAAGGGTAAGCATGGTTGTCTATCATGTTGGTCGAAATTGTTTTCTAGACAATTAAAAGATCTAAATAAAATAATGTATTTTGTATTTAAATAATGATTACTTGCAATTGTAGATGCTAAGGAGTGGGAGTCATTACATTTATATGTTGCATACAATTATGAACTTATGTTAGAATGGATGGAGGAGTATAATCAACAAAATAAATTAGAGGATAAAATCTCATGGGTTGATATCTATAATAGACATGGTTAGAACAGTACTCAAGGAATCCATGCGATCTATAAAAGAAAATGGCCAGATATATGCACATAGAATTGGATAAAAAAACAACGTTGAACATGAGGCGACAAAGAGGAAGCACTGTGTGACTCAACAACACCGAGATTTTGTTAAATGACCTGCAAATGGGGAGGTAATTAACAAATATAAACATATTAAAGATGTTTAATAAACATTTTCTTTCAACTATTTGTATCCTTGAATATTACAAATTAATGTGTATATGAATTTAGGTATCATACTACAAAGGAATGTCGAATATTGGTCATCAGTTTTGTATCAGAAAGGCTGATGAGAATGGACAAACTTATGATTGTGGAGTATCAACATCGTTTGAGGTGGATTCTCATTCACATGCATATGATAGACAACCAATCACAAATATACTTTGTTATTATCCAGAGTGTTGGAGGATATCACAGAGCTCGATTTCATATCTTTAAAAAAAAATCGTGTTGAATAGTACAAGCTCATCAAAATTGGTCGAGAAAAAACCATCATGTTGCACAACAATGGGTTCAATATGATAAATACATCTAGGTTTGAAGCCACATATGAACCTTATTTGTTTCCAAATTAATGTGACCAGATATTTCTTGTTCCAAATTTAGAACAACCAGGCTGGTCATTTGTGACTAATTATGATCCAAGAGGACAAAGAGTAGTGTCTGTTCAGGATGTAGAAAATCATGATCTATCTAAAGATTGAGAAGATCTTCTCGAACCTGTAGATGATGAAGTTGAAGATGGTGATATCTTGAGTGATGATAATGAATATGATCAAGATGAAGACATAGATGAACTTATCGAATTTTCAAAAGGACACAAACAACATCATGGGTATCATGTACATGAAGATGGTGAAACTATTGATTTTGATTTACATATACCTCAAGGGGATGAATACCATGAGAGCTATTGTATTAATTTATTTATGGATTGATGGATTAGTAATGATGATGTACGTATTCATTTAGATGAGGAGATTTCATGTAATGATTCAAAATGGTTTGTCTATCATGCTTATTTAAAATGGTTTTTAGAACGAAGTGGAATATAATTCAATAGTTAGAAAATGATTATTGTGTATGTTTTGATTATGCATCAAATCTAATCAAAATTATGTGGTTAATTTTTTTTTGAGTGGTGTTTTAGTGGATTTATGATGTTAAAGTAAATAGGTTGCATAACTTATCATTTGGATAAGTTTTATTGTTTCATATTATTTTGTGTTTCTCTAACAATTTTCTTGAAGAACACATTTGATTTGGATGGTGGGGCTATGGAATCCCCCACACCCTAATGATTTAATTGAGATGTTGAAAAGTTTTTCTCAATCAACACTTAGGTAAGAAAAAATTAATAACATAAAGATGAAAAAAATAAAACTAAAAAAATTAAAATTTAATTATTGTTTATGGGTTTTTTTATGTTTGAAAACTTAGTCAAAATTATGTGTGTATGTTTTTTTTAAGTGTTAGTAAATTTGTCTTGTGATAATGATGTAACTTGGATATACCTTTCAATTAATATTTTTTCATTTTAATCCATTTGTTTCTTTTGCAATATTCTTCATAAGGGTACTCCAAGTTCAATTGTGGGGGATTCACAACTATTGAACAATTTAATTGAGATGTTGAGAAATGGGAAAGGGAAACAAATTACCATGATGGTGCAAGAGGTGAGGGTTTAATTATCTTATATGTTTTCCATTATAATGTTTTAATTTATTCTTTTGAAATGTAGGCCATTTCTAAAGTCAATACATCACCCAACATGCCCTTTAGTGCATATGGTGAACATTACGCAAAAGGTAAGATCTAATCATATATTTTTTGTGGGTTTAATTAACTTATTTTTCTTATTAATAATATCATCTTAATATCTATGCTTTTACCACATACACAATTACTATAGTAAATACAATGCTTGTGCATCTTGTTGGCCTTCAAATCCTACCATCCCTTGTAATACATCAACCATTATGGTAGAAATAGGATTCAATAATTGAGACAGTAATTGAGACAATATCTAATAGAGACACTAGTAAAGAAAATAATAATTCTATTTTATAGTTCCTTTAGAGAGAGAAGAGTTAAAGACAATAAATTAATGCATTTTCTTAAACACAATTTTTATGACAATAAACAACATTTTTTTTACAATCCACACAAATATTGTCTCAAAACCCCCTTAAATATAGTAGTGTATATGTAGGAATGGTCATATAGCTTATTTAAATTACCAGATCTTGGGTGGTTGGAGATATCACTGCAAGGGGGTGTTGTGCCCAGTTAAGGTGGATCTGAGCTGCGCCAAAGTATACCATCATAAACTCTGAGTTTCCATAGTTGCACCCAAAACTCAAGGTGGATAGTTGATGTCCAAATGAGGTAAATGTTTCGGCAAGGCCCTTCTTAACACAACTCTCGGTGTAGGGGTGACAATAGTTGGAGATGTGGTTGTAGAGGAAATTAATAAATTTGGAGGTGAGAGTTGAGGTTGAGGTTGAGGGTGAGGATGAAGAAGAAGACAAAGTTGAAGTTGAAGGTGAAGGTGAAGGTGAAGGAAAAGAAGGTGCAAATGAAAACCATGTTGAAATTTTATGTTATAAAAACATATTGAAATTTGAGTTCATAATTTTGCAAGAGAAAACATATGTTTTTAATTATTAATAAAAAAATTAAATGATATATACACTTTTAAATGATATTTATACTCTTAAAATTATTGGTAAAAAATAAAATAATATTTATACTCTTAAATTGAAAAAGAAATATTATATTGAAAAAGATACAACTATTGTTGAATGTCTCTTTCATTAGTTAACATACAAGATAGTATCAACCAATAAGGATTGCCCTCGTTTGTTTGTATATGAAATTTGGTGGTCCAAAAATCAATTGTTGCTTCAAGATTTAGTCATCATAGCCACACAGGTTGCACACCGGGTAAAACTAGTTTGGATTGATCATAAAATTATTCTTGAAGAAACTTGTACTAGAGTCTTACTAAGCCCACATATTGATCAAGAAAAAAACGTGGGACTACTTCAATGGAGCTAGTCAAGGAAATCCTAGTATTTGTGGACTAGGGGTAGTGCTCTATGTTGATTCCTCATGTTACATTATGATGAAATATGTCACCTATCAAGGATCTAATATAACCAAGCTGAATTGTAAGCGATATTGATCCTACTAAAAGGAGAAGAAGAACAAGGTTATTTTAAGGTAGTTGGAGATTCCAAGATTCTAATTGATTGACCAAACTCCCAATGTTGCATAAGAAACTTAGGCCTCAAGAAAATCATGAATTTGGTCCAAGAGGTAAAAGCTTCAGTTGATTAAATATAATAATCTTTAAACTTGCAAGAGGCACCTTACTCCCTACTCTCCATTGAAAGAAATTTATAGCAGTCATCTTATCGATGTTTTGTTGGTTTGGTGCTACTATAAAATTGGTTTGTTCTTTTTAATGTACTCAAACTGTAATTCTTATTTATGTAATTTTTAAATGTTTTTTTGTTGAAAGTAGTGGTTTTTAATACTACAATAAGATTGTTTTAGGCTTTTGGAGAATTCGTAGATGACTAAATTATATAATTTTAGGATATACATGTCCAAAAAAATTAGGTCTTAACTGGCTAGGATTTGAGCCACTCCATGAAAGAATAATATGTATTTTTGTTTCCTTTTCACAAATATCAAATAATTTTTTTTTTAAGTAAGAGAAATAATTTTAAAAAAATACATCTTACTCATTGCAAACATGTTTTTTATTCTTAAAATTTTTATTAAAGAAAAATAAAACAACAAACATATTCACACCAGAAACAATAATGATGTTAATAAAAAAAATTCCTTATTTTTCAGCTTATTTAATATCATACAACATCAACTTATTTTTCTATATTATTTTTCAAATCCTCTCCACCAACGTTTTGGTAAAATTAGGGTTTGCGAGGAGGTTAGACAGTGGAATAGAGTTTAGCTTCATGGGAGGTGGCAGTGCTAGAGAAGACAATTTTATAGTCAGTGCCTCCGGGGCAAGTAAAGATGTTGGTGCTGCCTACATCCATTCCCTCTTGAAGAAACATGAATAATTAGTGGGTGGGAAATTCTCCACAAAGGACCCCATGTAGGAATATTACAGTGTATTGAAATCAACGTAGGTGCTCTTGCATTTGTCAAGAACCTTTAATGTTGAGGGTCAGTTGGAATTTATGTCGTTTTTGTAGACACTTCTTTTGAATTTTAGGAGGAATCGAAAATACCACAGTATCCATGATTGTACTGAGTGTTGGAGGGGATGATTGACATTGTAAGGTTGAATCCATCGGCGAGACTCGAAAGGAATGTCATAGAAGTCTAGTTTTTGGAATTGAATGACGGTGAACTGGGCCAGAGTCACAAGGACACTTTTCAGTACTTGATAGTATAGTAAACCCCCATGGTCCCTAGTTTTGCAACCCCTTTTCAGTACTTGACAATATAGTAGACCCTCACGGTCCCCAATTTTGCAATGGATTTTTCCACTTCCATCGAATGAACACCCTGTGTGCCCCCAAAACCTACCCACTAATCTAGCATGGACTTGAACTATCCATGACTAGCCTCAGTATAGATGTTTCACTCTTGCAATGGATTTTTCCACTTCCATCGAAGGAACACCCAGTGTGCCCCCAAAACCTACCCACTTATACGATGGGGAATTGAACCGTCCATGACTGGCCTCAGTCCAGCTATTTCCCTTGGCCGTGGGAATTCCTGATTGTCCAAATAGTTAACAGGAAGTCATTCCAAATCTGAAAGGTCGCACATCCTACACCTGCAAGGACCAAAAAATCTTACATTAATATTAACAGGGATCAAATTTGAAGGGTAGGGTCTCATTTCACTTTTAAGGGTTGTGAGATATTGAACCCTTCATGGTTGACATGTAAAAATAAATCATTCTTTTCATTTGAAAATTTAAGAGTACATCAAAATTTTAGTATTTATTAACAACATTCTATAGAAAAAAATGACAATGTGATGAAAGAGAGAGTACATAGCCATTATGTTTTTTTTTTCAGAAGAAAAATAGCTTAACTTGATATTCATGTGAATCAAAGGATATGGTTACATCACTCTTAGATCAAAAGATCATTCTAAAAGTTGATTGCTCACATATAGGGCTAATAGATAGCCACCAAAGTCACATAGAGTTGTTGGTATAATTTCAGTCTATTAAATTTTTAATATTAATTATCAACCAGGGTTTGTACACTTAGAGTTGTGGAAAAATATATGCTAAGGTATAAGAAAAACTAGGATGTCTTGTTATGCAGATCCTATGAGATATGCAATGATGAAATTACTAAATATATTTCAAAATGAAAAACCGAGTTAAACTTTTCAAAATAAAAAACCAAGTCACTAAGAAATAAGATTATTAAACTATCAACTTGAACAAATTGCAATGATTTCAAATATAGAAGTAACCTAACTATCAATTCAAATCTATGTTATTCTAATCTACGGACAATAATTGAAATTGCAAAATACAAGGAGATCGCAAAAGTTTGAGTGAAAACAAACTATACTATGGAAGCAAAATTATAATTAATTATCAAACCCTAGATAATTTCTAACTTATCCTAGGAATTGAAAAGCTATTCTACTATGCGATATCAAAATTGTGATCTATGAAACAATTTGCAATTAATTATTAAAGACCAGGAAGCTATACTACTTTGAAGAAATGTGATAACTAATTAATCTAAGAAATTCAAAATTCTAATCTATGAAACAAATTGCAGTTAATTATCAAAGAGCAAGAAACTATACTACTTTGAAGAAATTTGCTAACTAATTAATCTAAGAAAATCACTTGACAATTAATGACAAACCTACAAAGACAAAATGGAATGTGAATTAGATATGCGTTGACAACTAATAATTCAAATAGTAAATGATCCATAAGAAAACCTACCTAACTTCAATCTTCTTGAGGAATTGTGTCAAAGTGACTTATAAATGCTACTGAGATGTAAAAAGGACACAAATCTAACTTGACTTCTAAAAAGATGTAGAAACTAAAAACGGACCAATTACAAGAGAATTTAAACATCATGACTATCACTTATCCATCAAGTAAATGACATTTGAAAATCTACTATACACTACCAAGAATCAATGAAATACTACTTAACAATCTAACTCTACTAAAAAGCACACACTAAATTATTTTATCTCCAATGACTATTTCTAAATTGAAACATACAATACCTCCCAAACTTATGCAATGCCTATCAACTTCTAGTTTTATAAAAACGGACCAATTACAAGAGAATTTCAACATCATGACTATCACTTATCCATCAAGTAAATGACATTTGAAAATCTACTATACACTACCTAGAATCAATGAAATACTACTTAACAATCTAACTCTACTAAAAAGCACACACTGAATTATTTTATCTCTAATGACTATTTCTAAATTGAAACATACAATACCTCCCAAACTTATGCAATGCCTATCAACTTCTAGTTTTATCCTATAAATATTTCAAGCTAAAAACATTGAACATAAGAGCAACCTAAGTTTGTAAGGAAACCTAGGAATAAGATAATGATTCAAATGGCTGGAAATGAATCCAACTTACAAGCATCCTACAACAAAAACAAAGTAATGCCATTCTAATTCTACAGTAAATCAAACCATAAGCTAAGGCATCTTGGTCAATTTTTAAAAAGACAATGCAAGCTGATCTAAAATTAAGAAACAAATCTTTACTAAATTAATAAAAACTGATCTTCAATTGAAAAGCATAGGAATTGACTTGGAACTACTGTATTTAAATAAGATTATTGGGTGTGTGCAAGAAGTCGAGGGACCTTTAGATGCAATGCTGCTTTTAGGAAACACACTCATGATACATGAAAACACAAAGCGCTCATGTTACGTAATGCTTGGTTCGGTTAAGCTCGAGCCTCGCATGTCATATGACATGTAGGTTAGGCAAAGAAAAACAAACACGTGTTTTATAGTTATAAAACGTGTACGTGTTTTATAGTTACAAAATGCGTACACGTTATGGAGAAGCAAAACGCACACACGTTATGGAGAGGCAAAAAACACACATGTTTTGGAGAAGCAAAACAGTCACGCATTTTAGAGAAGAAAAATGTGGACGCATTATGGAGAACCACAAAAAATTGTTTTAGTACATGGCTAGGGAAATGAATAAAAACAATACTTTGCATCATCAAGAACAACATCTCAAACAACCATGTCTAACCTCCCAATAGCATATTTTTTATTTGTGTTGTAATATGGACACCATTAGGAGGTTTCAAGAACTAAGTATGGGTCATAGTCCCTTGAACATGCTTGAGGGAGAAAACTCAAGACTTACGTCCTAAAGGTAGCTTTTAAGGCTTGAGGTCCATGAACAAGGCATCGAACCTGCACATAGGACCTTCACATGTGATATTTTGTATCTAAGAGAGAATATGCAATACATTAGAATTATCTTAGCACTAGAAACATATCCGTAGACATTGTTGACAGAGGAAACCTAGTCCTTAGGCCCTAAAGGAATCCTATAGACATATAGGGCCAAGAAAAACACCTCGAACAAACACACATGATATCTTAAGGGTATCCTCAACCTTTAAGTTGGGATATGGCCATGATTAGGATATTTTTAGCATTAGATATGGAGGATAAGGTGTTAATCATGGTTGGTACATAAAGCTTTAATTTTAGGTTGTAAACCAGCTTTTAGGGCTCAAGGTCCATGACCGACACCTTGAATCACCATAGATGACCTCTCATGTTGATAATTTTGTTTTGAATGGGGATATGGGAATCATTAGGGGTTTCTAATACTATGTATGTGTCTTAAGACCTTATACATAATAAGGGAAGAAACCTAGTCCTTATCCCCTAGAAGATGCTTCTATCCATCTAGAGTCAAGAATGATGTGTGGAACCACCTCAATTGATCCTTCCATGGTTTCATTTACCTTGAAATGGGAATACTAGTGCCATAATAACATTTTTACCAATAAGTACAAATTTCCAGCCCCTTCACATGGGTGGGGGGGAACACTTAGTCCTTAGGCCTTAAAGGAAGTTGTTAACCATTTAGGGCCAAAATTGATTCCTCCAACCACCACACATGACATTGAAAGTGAATCATTTGAATATTAATCGCGATATGCATGCCATCATAATTTGTTGAGCACTAGATATGCATCTCAAGGCCATGGACATAGTCAGGGGAGGAAACTATGGCCTTAGGTACTAACTAAAGCTTCTATTCATCCATGGATAGGAAGGAATCCTTAAAAAATAATGCATGCCATCTCATAGGTATATTTGGACTATGAATATGGATGTTAATAGAATTAAGTGGTTTTGAGTAGTAGGTATGGGACCTCTCAGACATGTTTGACGGAATATGTTCATTCCTTAGGCAATAATGGAATATTTGAGGCACTCGTGTTAATGAACGATTACTTGAAGCATCATAGATGACCTACTCAAGGTATGCTTGGTCTCCAAGAAAATATGTACATGCCTTTAAGAGGTTTTGAGCATTAGATGTGGGTATTAAGGCCTCAACATGGTCAAGAGAGGAAACACAAGAATCGATCCCTAAATAATATTTCTAGCATCTATGGCTACACACATGTCATACTCACTATCCCTATATGCCTTACTCACTGTCCCTCCCCTCCTTTTCATTTCCATCTCTCTTTATCTCTATGTGTGTGTGTGTGTGTGTGTGTATTTTCCCCTTCTCTCTCTAACAACCTCCATCTCTCTCTCTCTCTTTATCTCTATGTATGTGTGTGTGTGTGTCCCTCCCTCACTCCCCGTATCTCAAAACCTCTCTCCACCTTACTTATACATCGCTCACTATCCCTCCCTACATCACTCTCTCTTTATTTCCCCCCCTTCCCCCTCTCTCGTTGTTTCTCACACCTCCCCCCTCTCTCTCCTACACAATCTCTCTCTCTTTATGTGTTTGTGTGTGTGTGTGTGTGTGTGTGTGTGTGTGTCCCTCCCTCATTCTCCCTCTCTCATAACCTTTCTCAACCTTCACTATAACTCCCTCATTATACCTCCCTCCACTGCTCTCCCTCTTTATCACTCACCCTTCCCCCCTCTCTCTCTATCACTCGCCCCTCTATGTGTGTGTGTGTGTGTGTGTGTGTGTGTGTGTGTATGTGTGTGTTCCTCTCCCTTCTCTCTCTATATATATTTGTGTGGGTGTCACTCCATCACCCCCCCTCTCTCATAGTCCCTCTCCACCTTCTATATACCTCCCTCACTATCCCTCCCTCTATATCAATCTCTCTATCATTCACCCCCCTCCCTATTTATCACGCACCCCTCCCTCCCTCTCTCCCACACAATCTGTCACGTCCCCATGCCTCCGACCGACAAGGAGGATGCGATCTGTGGCTTAAACCACCCGGGCTAAGAGCCCCATGAACATGTACAGGCATAAAAATTGCTAAAACTGAATGCTAAAACAGATGTATTAACTAGAAACATGCATGCATGAACATTTAATCATGCACAAATTCAATCATCTATCAGACACAGCGAAAACATCATACATTTAAGCAATCATTCCTTTTAACATGTTCATCATATCATTAACAGAATTTACAGTTGCGGAAGTAAAATGGACAGATCACTTATCTTATGGAAACTTCGCTCCGCAACTAGCTACGTCACTGCAACGTTCCACCCAACCATAGGCCAGCGTGCTCCTTAATCTCTCAGCAGTGCTGCCACTCCCGAGCTGGGCATGATTCTCCAAGGAATAAGGGAACTAGCAGGTTTACACATAGCCAAGGATATACAAAACACACAACCAAGCCAACAAAGTTGGGTTTATCAGGCCATCAAGGAGTTGGGAAAGGCTAAATGCTAAGCTGGTGAGCTCATTACAGAGAAAAGAACACCTACACTAGATCTAGCCTAACCTCTAAGACACCCAAACACACCCAACACAAGGAATCAGTCCCTTCTCTGTTACACAGTCCCTCAGGCCCTGCATTCCCTTCCAGTGCTATTCAGGGGTGATGGAGAAGAAGGTCAACCCTCTAGTTCTGTCTGTGTGGTTTCCAGCACTAGGTTTATCAAGCAAACCAAGCCAACATCCCTACTCCTTACACAGTCCGAAGACCAACCATTGCACGTATGCAATCAATTAGCTATCACAGCTTAAACAAGGAAAAGACTCCCCAGCGAATTACACAGTCCCAAACACAACAGCAAACGCAATTACAACAGGGGAAAACCCCACAGCTCCAAAACGCCTTAGCATACATATTACCAATGACGTGGGGAACAACGGCCCATTTTGCACAACCAATGCTGCTGGGAAAAACGTACGTAGACCACAATGGGGACGAATTTACAGTCTCCTGACCGGTGCGTGAACAATCACAATGCCAAACCCACAAATTCGCCCATGAGTAAAGGACAGAGCCACACCATTCTTAAATCCGCGGAGGAAAACCTGCGTGGGTGAAACCAGGAAAATTCCTGTGCGTGAAAACAAATGAGCAGCCAATTGGAAGTGCGTGAAGGTGAGCAACTACAGGGAGGATGCGAAATTGCAGTGCGTGGGTGTTTAGCAAACTCGTGGAGCCAAGAAAATGTCTGCGTGAGACCAAACCGCCATGAGCCTGTGCGTGAGGAGAAACAGACAAAATCGTGGGGAGAGTGGAATTGCCTACGTGAGTGAAGTCAATAGGGGTGGAGTGTGCGTGTGGGTGAGGACTGACAATCCTACCACCCCACTCCCAAAACAATTAACTGCCTCAACCACCAGCAGCCTTTCTTAATGAAGGTGGTTGGAATAAAACAAGGGAAGAAGACACATGGGTATTTTCCTCATTGGCCAAGGTTTGACAAATTCCCCATCCTTATTCTTGTGAAAATCATGCCCCTTTCTCATTTTAGTTGCTGTGATCATAGTTGGTCGGGTTCATTTAATTAATTATAGATGCATATTTACATGATGACCATCATAATATATGCCGCATGCCCCGATATACAATCAGTGGCAAATTTAAATCCAAAACATAACATAACCGATCAATGGTGGGGCCTTGGCCTTTAGCTCCACACCATGATCATTTACAATATATACATCATATACATCTAATGTAACGGGGTCAAAACCGGGGTGTTACACAATCTCTCTCTCTCTCTCTCTCTCCTTCATATATCTCATAATCTGTCTCCACCTTCTATATACCTCTCTCACTATCCTTTCCTCCATCACTCTCTCTCTCTATTTCTCACCCCTACCCCTCTCCCTTTTTCGCTCACCCATCCCCCTCTCTCCCACATAATCTGTGTGTGTGTGTGTGTGTGTGTCTCCCCTTCTCTCACAAACTCCCTATGTATCTCCCTCTCTCTCCACCTTCTATTTACCTTCCTCTATCAATATCTCCCTCCCTTCTCCCTTAATTACCAACCCTCTGTGGCATTATTCATCTCCATATCCTCTCTCTCACTCTCACTGTCAAGTTGTATCCTTCCATCCCTATATCTTTTTCACCCTCCCTCTCCATGTTTCTCTCTTTGAAAACCTCCCTCTCTCTCCATCGCCTAACCCTCCACCCTCTATCTTGGACACCATCTCTCTCTCTCTCTAGGTGTGAACCTGACCCCTTTTTCTCCTTGTGTCTACCCCCTGCCCCTGCCTCACACACACACACACCTTCTATCTCTCCCTCACTATCTCTTTCATTCATGCTATCTCCATCCTTCCCTCATGCCCCCTCCTCCATCTCTATGTTATTCTCTCTCTCTCTCTCTCTCTCTCTCTCTCTCTCTCTCTCTCTCTCTTATACTTCCATCCTCTATTTTTTCAACTTATCCCTTCTCCTCAACCCCCTACCTCATTATGACCCCTATTCTCTATTTTATCGCATCTCATTCGGGTGCATCCATGGAGGTGGTAACAATTTTTAGCAATGGATTTTTGGTGAAATGCAAAAAGCGCACCCTTGATCGAGGTTTTAATACCTCGATCAATGGTTTAACAGGCGCTTGATCAAGGTTCTTTTAAACCCTTGATCGAGGTCTTGTTAAACCCTTGATCAAGGTTTTGATATCTCGATCGAGGGTTTACGAAGAGCTCGATCAAGGGTTTAGCTAACTCTCAATCGAGGTAGTGACCTTGATCGAGCTACGGACCTTGATCGAGCTTCATACCTTGATCAAGCTTCCTGTTTTTAAAAAATTATAAAGATGGTCATGCGCACCCATGGCCATAATCCATTTCGCCACAAAAATCCCTCGATCGAGCACATACCTCGACCGAGCGTCCGTGTGCCCGACCACGTCGCGCCATGAAGACCTCGCCTGACTGACCATGCAAGCCATGCCCCCTTTCGCCAAAATGTCGGAGGAGAGAGGTAACCCTCATTGCTTGTTTTTGGAAATAGAAATGGAATTTTAATTTTTTAATTAAGTTTTAAAAGGTTAGGTTAAAAGTGAAAAAAATCATTATTATAGATGTTTTTAGGTTTTTTTTTTTGCCTAGTATGTTTGCAATGTGTGTCGGCAAAAAGAAATGTTGCCCGTAGCGTTTAAAATATTTATGAAATTGAAATTTGTTTTTTATTTAATATTTAATTTTTTGTTTTATATATATTTTGTAAACCGGTAGTGTTTATACTGCTGGTTTAATTTTTAAATGAGAGCCTCGCAAGTAGAAATGTTGCCCAAATTTTTTCAATCCTTCGAGAATACACAGAGGATTGAAAAAAATCCAAACCTTAAACACGAGACAATCATGGACCTTAACCCAACCTAGGCATTTATCTAAACAACGCATATATTTTGCTTTAAATATTTTAATATATATATATATAGATAGATAGATAGATAGATAGATAGATAGATAGATATATATTAATTATATATTTTTTTAAATATATATATTTTGACATTTTTTTATTTTAGTTTATTGATAAATGTACTTATGTATTTTAGTTTTTTTTAAAGCTCAAACAAAAGTATGGATTTTATTTTTATTTTCTAAGGAAAGAAACATTTATAAATAAGTGTGTAAATTTGAAAAAAAAAAGTCAAATTAAAAATTTAACAGAATTTTATGATTTAATTTTTTTTAAATAATATCAAATTAAAAAATAAATAGAAATCCATAATTTAAGATAAAACTATATTTTTTATATTTTGTAGAAAAAATATATAAATTTATATTCAACATTTTGAAAATTATAAATTATAAATTTAGAATATTTTAAAATAATAGTAAATATATTACTAATAAAATATATAAATTTATACATTAAATTATGGAAAACTGGAATTGTAATTTAATTTTTTAAAAATGGATGAAAATTTTTACATAATTATAATTTTAAAAATTAGTTTAAAATTATAAATATCTATAGGTATTTGTTTAAAATCCCAAGTATTTTTAACTCATTTTCACCCCATCGAAAACTCACAAAGCATTCCCTATAACCCGAAAAACCTTTAGTGACAAGAATTCAACTCGTATTTTAGGAAGCTTCACCCAAATAAGTATCACATGTCCATAATCTCAAATTGAATAAGAAATAAAGGAGTACTCAACGTTATGAAAATAAATCATAAGCTCAATCACACCACATATTCGATAGTCTTCTTCACACCATATTCAAAGCAAAAATTGAAAAAACTTCTCAATCCATTTTTTTTTGTAAACTTTTTGGTGGTTTTTTGAGTAAGAGTTTTTTACTCGTATCCATATATGGATTTACTTGTACATTGAGTTATTTACAAAAAATCATTTACTATGCCTTATTTCATGCAGATGCATCTCTACAGCGGGGATCTTCGGTTCGCTGAAGGCAGAGCACTGATGGATCTGCGGCCATTCCTCGCCCCGGAGGTCGACGGAGGACTCGTAAGTATACAATTTTGCATGATTTACTATTTGTTGTTAGTTACATCAAATTAAATTTTTTCGCATGTGTATATTTAATCATAAACTTGTATGTCTCTATTTTCACAGGTTCACCTAGGCATTCTATGTCGACATATGCTCCTGCTAGGGAGATGAGCGGCACCCGCTCTATGCATGTGAGTGACGAGGATCAGGATACTATTGGTGTCACTGGGGAGGTTCCCCACGAGACAGGTACATTAAATGCATATATATATTTATTTCAGTTATCACTACCTTTAATTTATGTTTTCGTCTAACATTAAATGTTATCAATACTAACATTTGTGTTTTCATCTAATTTTCAGATGCTGCACAACATGGCGTCGACCCTCCTATGGAAGCACCATGAGAGGATGATATCACAAATATCATGCTACAAGACATTACCACACATCGTGCGTGTTTGCAAGAAAACATCAAGACCATTCCTAAGAACTCTCCCTCATCACGTTCGATGGAGATGATGTTAGAGGCAGTAGACAATCTCCTGAAGGTCTACAGGTCCATCAGACCATTGAGTTCTCTTTGGGCCTCTGCATGTCAGAGAAGAAGGGCCACTATGAAGGGTCCTGATGACTAGGCCGCAGTGAGAGATGCAATAGCTGGCCATTATGTGAAGGGAGCATTATTTGATATCCCTCCTAACCGTGCCTTTGATCAACCGCTTAAGATCAAGGAGTTTAAGCTAGAGGCTGCAACACATTATGTATATGACATATTAATTGGAGCGTGGGGTATGTTTCCCCACCATGACCAGGTCCCACTATAATTTGCAAAACATATCTATGCAGAGTTTGTCCTAGATATGCACCCACATTACACTAGCACACCATCAAGCTTCTATGGTGCTGGTGGGGGACGCGGTCATGCACGTCCTAGGGCTAGGAGAGACCCTACAGCTCAACCAGATCCAAAGGCATTGGTAGGTCGCCCTGCCAGGACCATGCTTAGGGTTGATGATGTAGCTGCATCATCTCAGCTAGCGACTGAGGAGTGTGGTGCATTGGTAGAGGTGACACTCATGACAATGTATTTTGGCATGATGGTTGTGCAGGCAGAGAGATGCAGAGCACCCACTACACCTGCAGAGCTTGAGTTATAGTGGGTGGATGATGATGTTCTCAACCTTCTTGATCATGACTCAATGCCACAATATGCTATCATGGTGTGGGATGCATATTTTAGACTGCATCAAAGATGCAGGCCTCGACTGATGGGATAGGTATATCTTTATAGTCATCATTTGATTGTCGGCATTTTATTGCTATGATTGTGAGGTATATTTTTTTTTAAGTAACACTTTACTTTGTGTTATACCTCCATGCAAGAGCTCGATTTCATGGAGGTCCTGTTTGGCAGTGATGCATCTATTTGAGGTCCTGTTGCAGTTTTGTCTACCCATGTCAATGAGGAATGTGTAACTGTCATCCTAAATTTAAATTTCTAAATTCAAGTCAATTGTTGAACACGTAATATCTTGGTTTGTTCCAAATTTCCTCATTTATCTTGTTCATATTGTAAAGGGTAGAGGAAAGGGCATTGCACATGATTATACACAGCCTCTCTCTCCTACTCATGACACACCAATTGACGAGGTACTAGTTATCACCTGTTCGAATTGTTTGCATATTTATGTTCAGATTATAATTTACATGTTCAAATTGTAATTCTCAAGTTCAAATTGTAATTCATCAATATAACTATTTTCATGTCATGGAAATAGACATAGACATGGGCAGCTGTAGATGAGGGCGTTGAAGCCATCATGATGTTTACAGATGAGTGGGTTGTCGCTTATTGACCTAGCCTCGATGAAGGATCATCTCGATAAATACCCAGCCTCCCAGACCTGACACTCAACTTGAGCAAGGTGAGTTCATAGATATGTGTTTCATATATATATTTAATTTTTTCTCACATTCATTTCACGCATGCACCTGCGCCATCATGTTCATGTTTTATGTGCTCTGTTTCAAAAAATCTCCAGGTTTGTCAAATTCTTGTCTCTTTGTGAAGGCAACTCAACCAATAAAAGGAGCATGCCGATTTGAACTGCCCCGCACACCCATCTGACCAAATCCAGTGTTCTGTAAATGACACCACATTCTTTTTGAATGAATCATAAATCAACCCAAAGCAGTGTTGAACAAACAATGTGTCATGCTAACGATCATCACTGACATAAAAATATTATTCCTTGATCATATCACGTGACTGAGGAGTTCTATCCCTACCATCAATGCTCGCCTAAGCATGTCTATACAATACATGTACGAAGATGGACACCTGGTTGGAGTGATAATACTCACTTTGTATCTCTCTCTAAGGAGTAAATGTGTAATTCTTAGCAAAGTCTACCACTGATAGGATTGTGCCTAGCTCAAAAACCTCACGAGAATGCTTAAATTCTAAAGCTTTCCACCTCGACCTGTGGAAGTGTTTAATGTATTTGTAAATTTGACTTTGAAACTTGTCCATGAAGTCTGAAATAGGAATATTATCCTCGAGCAAGTTGATCCTCTCAGATGAAACATGTCAAGAAGATGATAGATTCATGGAGACATACTCATATCTCTTCCACTTAACTGTGATACCTGACAATCTAGGGTGTGTTGGATCAATGGCATCTTCTCCCACCTACACACATTTTATTGAAAAACACATTTTCAGGATTCTTATTTCATAGTATCATAGAAATAAAATCTCGCATTGTGTGAGGATCTAGTTCACCATCCCAATGTTTTTTGCAAAAATCCACAAATGTGTCGTAGTATAATTGGAATTCAACGTGGTATCAACAACAAAAAGTGTCCCAAATCGTATTCGGCCTAATATACCACGGTTTCAACTTACTGAACATGGTAAATGAGATCTGGACACCGGGATTTGATTCTTTGAATTCCTCGAACAAAGCAACTCCTATCATCTCCATAACATGCTTGCAATGCTCCTTATAAATGCCTTTGCTATAACATTTTCGCAAGACATGTTTTTTGATCTGGTATAGCACGCGAATGGTTGTCCCAATACTCTATCACCTTCTCTCTGATGCCCTCTTCCATCCTTTCTTTATATGCTTCTCTGCATATAACAACCCAACAAGCAGTGTTATAGCTGATTTCACCACTCCAGTTAAATCACACTTTGTATGGCCTTCCCATGTCCCGCTGCAAACTCCTTAGACCCCATGGACCATTTTTTGTCCTTTGATGTTTCCTTGACCATCCCTAAAAACATGTGAAAAATGATACATGCGACTTTTAAACCTATAAGCGTGTATATATGCGGGTTTGACCATTAAAACTGCGTACATCAGAATGTGTACAAAATCCAAATCCTTTTGGATTTTTCCTTGACATGGATCCGACTCATTTGACTCCTGGCCTTCCCTATGCCTTGAGATCGCTCAGATTCGATCTTTCATTACCCCTTTGAAAAGCTATATAAGGAACCCCTTGGTACATTGAAGGCATAAGAGAGAATTGAGAGCAAAGAAACTATAGTCCATTGTTGCCAGAACTTATGCTTGAGTCTGCATCCCTTTCTCCCTTGGAGTACTTTTGTGTTCTTCCCAAGCTTTTCGTTTGCTTGTGAGCTTGCTATCGAGAGATGGAGGATTGAAGTGGTGGAGGCCCAAGTGGGGGATCAGTTTCTCCGGTTCCCAGACGTGTCGACAAAGGTTGTATCTTGTAATCTCTGATTTATATTAATAGAAATATCTTTTCCTGTCCAATAATGTGTGTTTGAATGAATATTTTATCCATTGGATTATGTCAAATGCTTATACATTCTTGATTATATATGCTATAATAGATCTAACACCATGATATATAGAATGCTTGTATTGTTTACTTGTTGTTGAGGAAGTAATCTATCAATTCAAGCTGAAGTTGGAAAGCTCAACGGGGATCTCCTTCAACCATCCGGAATAAGGTACGAGGTCTGATCCTTTAGTGTTGGACATTTAATTTCTATTGCCTATTGGAAAGGATTGATTTCTGGAGTCAAGGTGTCTGTTGTGGTACCCCAAGCCATAAGAATTTCTCTCTGTAACAAGCAGCTTCATTGTTTTCATCTATCTTTACCCTGAATTTAGTGTATTTGTGTAGTGTTTTTCTTGAAACATGGAGCAGCTTTGACATTGTTGGGACCATTCAATTTCTTTAGGTGCTTCGTGCCACAATAGCAGTTGTAATTTCCCTGCGAGTAGCGCTGATACTACAGTTTTTCTTGACTTTCCAAATGTATATAGTGTAGTTGTTACATTTCTTGTTACATTCTCACGTGCATTTTTATTTTTAACATCCTTCAAACCCAACAACTTTGTGGCACGTTTCAATTTTTTGTGTTTTATCAATCCATGTAGGATTTGAGATTGTGTAATCACTGATTGTTGTTCAAAGTACAACTTGATTATGTTACTAACATGTTTTCTGATTGTCCGATCAGGGGTTGGGTTCCCGAACTCTTCTTGAGTGGCATCATCCAACCCTCTTAAACAATTAGCAGTCATTCCAATGTCATTGAAGCTCCCAATTACTCTTGAGAAATCAAAGGGTGCACGATCTTGTGATGGTTGTCTAGGATCTATCAATAAACAAATACAATCTCAAAAACAAATTTACAAGCTCAAGAATAAATACAAATAAGTGCAAGATCAATAATAACGTTTTATTTTACTTATCATATTTCCATTGTTAGTTAAAAAAATAGCAAATAAATTATACAAGCTTGAATAAAGTTTTATTTTAAGTTTATCATATTGCCATTGTTTGTTAACAAATTAACAAATAAATGAAAACAATGGTGGTTGTAGTAGTAAATGGAGATGAATATGGACCCCGGTGTAAATCAGCTTCCTAATGGTTAAAAGGTAGTCACTTGGCCACCAAGGCTGTCTCAGGCTTGAGTATTGGGGCAGTGCCCCTCACTTCACGGTGCAGGTAAAATTGCTAACTGCTTGGCCACAAACGACAGCTCTTTTTTTTTACTCACAGGTGGGAATCTAGTCAATCCAATAGGGGTCATTTCCCTTTTCACTTGGCAAGTCCTCTCATTGGCCAGCTACTTCAGGGTTCTTGTGGTACTCCTCATAATGAGTTTTAGGGCAAAGCCCAAGTACTTCCCACCGTTGTTGTGAATGAGACTTATGTCCCAGTATGGATGTTACTAAGTAAATTAGGTTATTGAGTATGATTCCTAGTCATTTGTACAAGATTGCTATGTAATGTAATTGTAATTGTAAAATTGTAATGTAATTGTAATTGTAATGTGATTGTAATTGTAATTGTAATGTAATTATCATCATTATCATATACTAGAATACAATTATGTTCAAGTTTATATTCATACCCTTGATTCACTTGGTTGATGTTATAGTCTCATAGGTCTATTTGGTTTCAATTAAAATGTTGAAATATTATCAGTTTATACAATTAGAATCATTTTTTCTTATATATTTTTCAGAATGCACCCAAGATCTACTTTGAGAGTTAAAGTCTTCGAGCATGCCTTCCTTACAAAAAAAAACATTGAACACATTGTATGTGGTAGAATGAGGGCATATATTGTTGTTGAAGACTTCATAGAAGGGATTCCTAGTGCCATCCAACTTTTCTTCCATATACATAAACCATCTACTTGTATAAATTAGGCCAAATATGCCCCAAGCAAACCCGCACCAACTCAAAATAGTGTTCTAAGTTTTTCCTTGCTTGACCTTGGAGGTCTTAATCAATGGTGACCTTTTATATCTTAATCTATCCTATTTTAAATGCTTACCATAGATACAAAATTTCATAATTAATAAGGTTTCCATATTGAATTCTCCTTTGTTATATTTCCTTCCTCTTCTTATTGTCTCCTTGATATAAAGCATGCAGTTTTGAAAAGAATGACTTTAGGAATTAGTCCTACACATTGAACATGAAGGAAGGAGAATGTGTTACTAAAGTTATGATGCACATTCAAGATGTGGAAGGATAAATTGATTTTTATTAGACTCAATATGGAGGAAAATTACATTTTCGGACTAATGATCAACATATTGACAAGTGTTTCAATCTTCTTCTACTAGAGTTAATATGTTACATAAGGAAATTGATTTTTGTTTAGATTAACTACGCAATATCTTATTGACATGGTCTAAGCGTTTATTTGAGAACATTGTTAAATCATCCATGCATATTAATGTGCTTCTATGAGATTGTATTGTGAAGTAGAATCTAATAGAGCGTCAACCTTGGTCTCCATGATATGGATGTTGATATGGAAGAGTTGTGTCATCTCCTTCTCTTCCTTATGATGAAGGCTACTTAGATTCACCTCCTTCTGCACTGGAGTACAACAAATACTCTTATATACATGTCTAATTATATATCTACCTCTTTGCTTGAATATGTTATGTAATGTAATTTGTAAAATTGTAATTTGAACACTCATTTGTAATTTGTAATTTGTAATTTGTAATTGTAAATTTGTAATTTGTAATTTGTAATTTGTAATTTGTAATTGTAATTTGTAAAATTGTAATTTGTAAAATTGGTTCTCACACTCATTTGAAGCTGCATAATTAACATGCAATAGAGTTCTCAGTTTAGGTTTGAGATGCTCATCTTTGGGTCATATATATGTTTCTATTATGTTCCAGGCTATCTGAAAATGTTTTGTTAACATGGTATTTTTACTCTTTTTAAATAAAGGACAGGCTTTAAAACTTTAACTCTTTGCTTAATGACTTGGAAAGTACGAAGCAAGATAATTTAATTTCTTTGGGTATAATTAGATTCTGAAGTTCAAAGTGAAATAACAGACACTAACAAAAAGATTTCCAAAGGAACAGTTATTCCTATATATTGATAATGGCATGGAGCTAAACGTTAAAAATTAAAATAGTTTACTGAACACTTAATATCCTTGCAGCTGGTGCAGAGTAACCGTAACATTTATTAGGCTATTTTATTGTAGGGAATCCTAGCACCCAAGGTGGAGGAAAACTTGGTTATCTTGAAAACCTTGAAAAGGATGTCAAGGAAACAACAATAGCAGGGTTATATGTGCCATGCGTGACAGGAATTTTTTTTAACAAAGATGAAAAAGAGACTGAGAAAGATGAGTTCAAGGTCAAGACTTCAGAGATTGGTCTTGACTCTATTTCATCTACAATTGAAGAGTGTGCGCTCTCACAAGGTGGTGTGTTCCCAAGTGATAGTGAAGAGTCTGCCAACAAGTGTGATCTTTCTTTGGTGCAGTATTCATGCCAATCTAAGGATGGTCAAGTTGGGGCAGAAAGACTTGAAACAAAAATTCAACCTCTGGGATGCTTAAGATGCAAGGATGCAGAGGTTGAATCCAAAAAATTTGAAGCTAGAATCCAACAATGTCGTAGTATGTCCCAAAGTCATGGTATATCTACAATTAGAGTTAATTCACGATGGATTTTCTCTGAAGGGAGTAGGAAATCTCCTGCTATTTTGCCTAATTCTGAACATGGGAAACCTTTGAATTCTAGGAAACCTAATGAAATATCTCAGGTGCGATTGTAAAATTTGTATCCACTATCAAGCTCACATTAATTATCTGGATATGGTGTTATCATTCCATGGTTATCTTTGAAGTGGATGCATTGTTTCATTGAATTATAAAACTGGATTTCCTTACCATTCCTCTTAATTGTTTTCAGTCTTGTTTTGTGCAGAACCATGCCTTGAAAGACTTAACTGAATGTAGACAAGGTCAACCTGAAGATCGTATTTGGACCAAGACCTTCCAAAATGAGGTAGAAAACAATGGTACCAAAAACTCTGTTGTTTGTGAATTGCACTCAATGCCTCAAAAAGGAAACTATTGTCAAACTGCTAGTGAGGCAAATAAAGAGAAAATACACCTTGTCATATATTTGAATGCACTGGACAGTAGCTCCGATGAAAGACCAGAAATGGGTTTCTGTAATCCAGTGGATGGGAAAGCTGCACCAATGATCTCAGAAAATTGATCACTTAGCATCACTTTTCCATCAAGTGCATGTCTTCCTGATATTAACAAACATTGCCCATCGTTAAGTAATGTTTCAGCAAGGAATTTATCAAATTTGAATACCACAGCAATACCGGTATCAGCCTCAATTCAACAGCCTTTCAATGATTCACAACAACTCGAATTGCGTGCACATATTCTTGTGTATGGATCTCTTATGTGAGTTATTTTTAATTTCTTTGAGTCTTCTCAACCTTTGTGACACTTTTAATTGATATATGTTTTTGTAGCTGGTGACGCTGATTGTCTGAGCATGTTTTTATATGACTAATTATGCTTGAAGTCCAATAGGCATCGCTTGTGGTTTAAATAAAAGCTGATTTACTTGTACCTTGAAGGTTCACAACTTATGGAGGACATTTGAGCTCTAAACTTGTTTCGACATGAATTAGTTAGCAACATAGCATATAAGAACAATAATAATAGATAGTATTTGATGATAATATTAATGATGACTGTAATAATGGCTGATGCTCTTCAGAGAGATCAATGCTAATGTTATAATGAATTTCTTTCCTCAGTCAAGGATCGCTGCTAGAAGAATCTATGATGACAACAACATTTGGCGATATTATTGGTATATATTTTCTACCCAGATGTTTGTTATCATTCCCAATTCTACCTACTTTTCTTATTGAAATGTATTTGGTCTAAAGAATCTCTTCATATCACTTATGATTTCCAAGAATGCATGGTCCAAGCAATCTGATAAGGTCCCCAATGTGGTTTTCTAGCAACTTGCAGTGATAGTGTTTCATCCAATCACATGGAGAATTTGTGGGAACAATCTTGGCGTTTGGTTGTAGCAAAAATACAAGCGAAGATATGTAGTAATGCTTATGAGGCACACACTCCCAAAACTTCATGATAGAATATATCATCAGTTTTAGCTAGCACTATGTTTGAAGGTGGTATGCAGACGATGAGTCCTACTCCAATTTTGTCTAATGCAAGAGTTATGGGCACGAGGTCAGTTGATTTAGCAGCTACAAAAATTCATTCTTCAAGGATTAGATTGGAAATTTCTCCTGATATGGGGAGGGTTGGGCGCATGAAGAATCCATCAGCCATTACGAGTTTACCATATCCATTTAGTTCTCCATCTCCTGTATGGAATATGCCAACTCCCATTCACGAGGGAGTTCAATTAACTAGTATTGCAAGGAACCTTTACCTGGATTCTACCCAAATCACTCCATCAAGGCATATTTCTCTAACCCCACAGCTTGGAAAGTATGCAATGGAAAAAATAGCTTATTGGACTTCTTGTAGTCCATCTTTACCCTGGGTAACTCCTCAAGCAAAAAATGAGTCTGAATTGTCATTTTCTCCCTTTGTTGTGTCCAAACCTATTCATGAAACCCTTAATGATAGGAGTTCAATACCTCTTTTTGTGCCTCATAAAATGACTACAGCTCTGGTTCCTTCTGTTTCTTCTATTGTGATTGGAATTACTATTCCTTTTGTTGTTACTAATGATAAGATGGAAGCCCAAAAAAGTGGCATGGGAACTAATAAACAGTTGAGTGTTAAGCAGAGACCTAGAAAGAGGAGGAAGAGCCATGTATTCAAGGAGATTGATGAAACTAGCAGGTTGAATCCAGCAAGGTTGGCATTGCCTGCCTCCAGTGGCTCTATACCTTTTCCTATGTCTTAGGTGGTATTATATCAGGGTTCATTGGATGTTTCCCAGAATAGTCATGACGGTGGAAAATCAAATTCTTCCCTGACCCCAAGTTCAATTATGCCATTTGTACCTTCTCCTTCTTATTATCAGACATTACCAATGGCAGAGGGAGGGCACAGAGTCATTTTTTCTGAGCAAATAGCAAGCTGTATAGAGCAGGCTAGATTGTATTCTGAAGAGGTTGCTTCTTTAGCAACAACCGCAGTCAAGCACAGTCAGTTCATTTGGAGCCAGTTAGTTATCCAAGAAGACTCCAGAGTGAGTTCTGACTGTGAAGTAAAGAAGTTGTATTTGCTACTGCTGTGACATCTGCAGCTGCTTCGGTTGCAAAAGCAGCAGCAGCAACAGCAAAGGTTGCACATGAAGCTAGTTTTCAAGCAAAACTCATGGCCGTAGAGGCATTGAATAGTGCTAACGCATTGCATGGTATTCAGTCTAGTGTAGCTGAAGGTGGTAACGAAGGGCATCAAAGGAAATCAATCCATAATCTTTCATCAATGACAAAAGAGAGACAAATCGATGCTACTCCCTGCTTGCTAATGTCAAATGGTGGTTGTTCCGTAGACATCAATTCTGAAGCTAGTTCAGCTGCTACAAAACGGGCACAGAATTTGGATGCAATTGAAACAGCTACTGGAATAGCCTCTAAAGCAGTATCACAGAATTTGGATGCAATTGAAAGAGTTGCTGGAATAGACTCACAAGCAGTATAACAGTATTAAAATAATTATCTCCCTGAATAAGCCATCCTCGAGATGCTCCCTAGGAAACACAAAGTAGCCCTTGTAGAAGTACAAGTTATAGACCAAAGAAAAGAGTTTTGTCATCAAAATTTCAATACTCTAGAAAGCAACAAAACCAATATTATGCAAGACTATCTAATATGATCAAAATTCTTCACACAAATACAACTATAAATGCAACTTAACTAAATATTTCCAGAATTGGAGTTTCCATTGTAGGAGGCAAATAGAAACAGGGAACTGAATGTTAATAATAAAAAAATCAAAGATGACCTTCTCAAAGAAATTCCAACACATAAACCTAGTCCACTGGTGCAAAATTCAATATAAAATAGAATGGTGAGAGAATCCCATGCGTCAACTACTCACACATGTTTGACCTGCTACAATGGGGGCATCTTCATTGAAGAATTGAGACATGATTTCTGAGCTTGTGCACATGGAAAAATGTGTAAACAAAGAGGTGTACAAACAACTGAATCATCAATAATGTAGCCTTCCTTACATCATGTATAATGAAGGCAAGAAGCTTGAGAGAATCTGAGCACAAATATGCTATAGAGATTTGCAAGACTAAGAAGACTGGGGAGTTCCATAAATTCTCAAAGAGGCAAGCAACCACCAAACATTTGTATTCTCTCAAGGTCAATGTGGACACGCATTTTATAGATGACAAATTCAATTGTATTGACAAATGAATGGAAAATGACAAATGAAAAATTAATGGAAAACAAACAATTATCAGGGTGAGTTTAGAGCTTAATCTGTCAAGATTATGCAAGACTATCTGAAATGATCAAAATTTAATCGCACAAATGCAACTATAAATGTAATTGGCTAAATATTTACAAATTTGGAGTATTTGTTGCAAGAGGGGAAAAAACATGGAACTGAATGCTAATATAATTAAAAAAACAAAGATGGCCCTTCTCAAAGAAGTGCCAACATACAAACCTAGTCCACTGGTTCAGAATTCAACATAAAAAAGAATAAAAATGGTAGCGCTATCCGATATACCAATATATTTAAACTCTCTGAATACATATGGTCAGTAACTGTTGTTCAGGTTACGACCCTAGACATTCACAAAATTAATTCTAGCATCATATATGGTGAGAGAATCCTGTGGATCAATTACTCACACATATCTGACTTGCTACAATAGGGGCATCTTCGTTGAAGAATTGAGACAAGATTTATCAGCTTGTGCACGAGGCAAAATTTCTAAATAAAGAGGTCTACAAGCAACTAACATCATCAACACTATAGCCTTTCTCACAGCAAGTATAATGAAGGTAATATTATTTGACAGACCCACTTTGCATGCATTAGCTAAGTAGATAAGATATGTCCTTTTTTTGCATAACAGATCTTGGAAGGACCCTACTTGAAGGCTCTCTTCTTCTCTAGACCTTTGAAGGTATGCATGGGAGGACTCATCTGCTATATCATCACAGGATTTCAGTATAAACTAAAAATAACTAAAATCATACACAAGATTTGCCCTCTCTCTTGCATAACACCTCTTGCAAGAAAACCCATTATATTAAGAGAAAACAATATATCATTGTGCAGGGAGTATAATGTGTATTCCATAGTAAATCAATCTTGGGACAGTTGCATCCAATCTAATCAACACAATACAGCATTCAACAAGACCCCTCAGCCTCAATTGCGTAAAATTCCATTCAAACTCAGGCATCTCATCAACCTTCAGCATATCCATTCAAATCCACACTTACAACATTAAGCAATACTATTTAGAAAAGCCTCTCGTACTCAAATGCATAAATTTCCCCAAATCCAACATCTGAACAACTTTGTGTATAAAGGAATGGAAATAATGCAATACCTATGGGTTGTTCCTTAGAAATTCAAGAGCCCTAGCAATAGCCCCAGCACCAGCTCTAGCACCAGCACCAGCACCAACCCCAGCGCCAGCACTAGCACCAACACCAGCACCAGCTCCGGCTCCCAAATTGGGGAGACCCTATAAAACAAAATTCATTTAAAATTCAATGTCTAAGATTTAAAAATTTCAATAATTGGAAAAAGATGGAAACAGACTGATAGAACATCTACTTGTGGGAAAAGATCTAATGGAGCTGCATTAGGCCCATTTTCTTCATAGGTCCCCGTGGGGTGTTCTCCACACGTCCCCAATGTCCGTTTCCCCACTCCCAGTCTTGGAAACTTGAGGGAACATTGTGTAAAACTACAAAATATGCCTCTTGTCCAAAAATGAAATGCTAAGTTTGAATCGTTACCTATGAGATTGAGAAATAGAAAGGAAATCTAATAAAAGCAGGAAATCCTATCAAAAGATAGAAGTAGCAATATACCAAAAATAAGACATGCTTGATTTAATCTTCCCCTGTTTGTATCCAATATTTCAACATACGGAGTTGAGCTTCTTTCAAAACATCAACTAGAAGAACTCCACTAGAAAAAACCAAATTACATCAACCACTTTCTTGTAAATAAAATATATCCCTATGTATACAATGTATGCTATGGAAGCTCATAAATGTGTACCAACAATACACAACACACCAAGAAGATGAACAATGACCCCATTGTTAATTACAAAACCAAATTATATCAACCACTTTCTTGTAACCGAAATGTATCCCTATGTATACAATGTATGCTATGAAGTATAATATAGAGCATAATAAAGTTATTTATCTCTTTCACTCACTCTATCACAAAGCGTTGTAAAGAACATTGACATAGTAATATCAACGTTATTACATTCCAATTTGCTATATGTGCATATTATTCATCATGTACCTTCATTCATATCCATGCTTCCACCCCCATAACTAAATCAATGCAATAAAATTAAATTTTCCTTAGAGAGTAAGTTGTCCTCCGATCTACACCTTAATCCATTCACATTTGATTCAATGCTATACCCCTCTCATATGTATCATAACACAGCACTATCATGATATCTCATTCTCACTGCTCATGTGAGAGTCTCCATACTTCTGCAAAAGTACATTTTGGCCAGACTTTATCATGTATGATGGATGAAAGAACAATTTGAAAATTGTTTTTAGTATTAATTCACGGTTAATTTGAAGAATGACTGTATAACCTCGATACAAAAATGTTTGCTTCTCGCCCACTTGAATCAATATCATGCCACATATTAACCATCCAGAAGTTTGGCTATCTATGTTATTAACATCCCCAATTTTCTAAGGGCTTGGCAATCTATGTTATTATAGTGCCTTTGATCCATATTAAAAGTATCAAATTTAATGGGTGGGTAGTAGCGCTCTAGTAATATTGCCAGTGAACAAAAGTCAAGTTGGTAGTAGCAAAACACTTTCTGTAAACAAAAGTAACAAATAATAAATCCAAATATGAAAAATCTTAATAATCCAGTAGTGGAGTGAAGCAAGGTTGACAGCTTAATTTTTCCAATTCCTGTTTCATAACTTGAGGTAGATTCAGGTGCAAAAAGAAAGTTAGATGCTAATAAAGAAAGATTGTACAAATGCCTTGGAGTGTGCAGCTATTGGAACCTTGTGATTTGAAACAATGACCCCATCCAATTATCCACAATACGCTAGGTTGAATAAACTGCATAAAAATTTCAGGTCCAAATTTTCAAATGAATTCAAATTTCTATTTGTACAGAAGTTGTTGCAATTCCCCATGGAATGAATCATAGAGAAGATGTAATTGTTGTGGGATGGAATTTATTTTGGTTTATATATCCAACGATCAAGAGAGAGCTGCTTTAGTGGAGGTTTGTAATGCTTCTTATATGTTCTTGGACAGAGCCATTTACCAGCAGAGAGCTGTGATTGCTATGGATGTATAACAAGATTTCAACAGTCTAACAGTGGTTCTCTTATGGAACTTTTGTTGCTGTTGCATCTTGTTCTTCTTGCTGAATGCGAAGATGCATGCAAATTCTCTTGCAATGAATCATTCTTATCTAATGCCATATCCATATTTAAATTCATTGAAAGAGGACAAGGTAATTCTTTCCTACTTTGAACTCTCTTATTATTTTCTGGCTCATCCTCTTTTCTAGAATCTGCAGCAACTGCACTCTCTATTTCAGAATCTGCATTGGTTAACGATGTGTCCTCATTGTACTTAGATTCTTCCTTGGTATGGATAGCTTCATTCAAATCATATGGTTTTGCGCTGCCTTCCAAATCATAATATTCCTATGAGTTCTCTTGCAAGGAATCCTCTTTGAATCCCATATTAATATCTAAACCCATAGAATGAGAACTAGAAAATATTTTCCTACTTTCAACAATATTTTTTGTTTCTGAGTCATCCTCTGTTTCAGAATCTGCAGCAACTGCATTCTATGTTTCAGAATCTACAATGGTTAACAATGTGTCCTTATTGTAATCAGATTCTTCCTTCATATGGAGAACTTTATTGAAGTCAAGTGGTTTTTCTTTGCCTCCCAAATCATCAGCACAATCACCATGATTATCCTGAAAAAAAATTCATTTATAATTCATGAAAATGTTTTGGCACAAGCAGTCATAAGCAGATATAAAAAGTTAAAACTAAAGGAAATAGAAGCATCAAAAGCAGTACCTGATGAGAAGTGGTTGGTTTCTATTTTTTCTGTCTCTGGAGCCAAAAGCACATGTTCCTCCTCCTCCACTCCCTTCGAGTTTTTTCTGGAGAAAACCCATTTCCCCTTTGTATTTGGCACTTTGCATTATCAGGGTGATTTTAGAGCTTATTTTGTCAACATTATGCAAGACTGTCTGAAATGATCAAAATTTAATCGCACAAATGCAACTATAAATGTAATTGGCTAAAGATTTACAAATTTGGAGTATTTGTTGCAGGAGGGGAAAAAACATGGAACTGAATGCTAATATAATAAATAAAACAAAGATATCCCTTCTCAAAGAAATGCCAACACACAAACCTATTCCACTGGTTCAAACTTTGACATAAAAAAGAATAAAAATGGTAGTGATATCCAATATACCAATATATTTAAACTCTCTAAATACATATGGTCGGTAACGGTTGTTCAGGTTACGACCCTAGACATTCACAAAATTAATTCTAGCATCATATATGGTGAGAGAATCTTGTGGATCAATTTCTCACACATATCTAACTTGCTACAATAGGGGCATCTTCGTTGAAGAATTGATACAGGATTTCTCAGCTTGTGCATGAGGCAGGATTTCTAAACAAAGAGGTCTACAAGCAACGAACATCATCAACACTGCAACCTTCCTCACAACATGTATAATGAAGGTAATATTATTTGACAAACCCTCTTTGCATGCATTAGCTAAGCAGACAAGATCTGTCCGTTTTTTGCGTAACACATCTTGGAAGGACCCTACTTGAAGGCTCTCTTCTTATCTAGACCTTTGAAGGTATGCATGGGAGGAATCATTTGCTAGATCATCACAGGCTTTCAGTATAAACTAAAAGTAACTAAAATCATACACAAGATTTTCCCTCTATCTTGCATAACACCTCTTGCAAGAAACCCATTATATTAAGAGAAAACAGTATATCATTGTGCAGATAGTATGATGTGTATTCCATAGTAAATCAATCTTGGGACAGTTGCATCCAATCTAATCAACACAATACAACATTCAGCAAGACCCCTCAGCCTCAATTTCATAAACTTCCATTCAAACTCAGGAATCTCAGCAACCTTCAGCATATCTATTCAAATCCACACTTACAACATTAAGCAATACTATTTAGAAACTCCTCCAGTACGCAAATGCATAAATTTCCCCAAATCCAACATTTGAACAACTTTGTGTATAAAGGAATGGAAATAATGCAATACATGTGGGTTGTTCCTTGAAAAGCCAAGAGCCCCAGCACCAGCACCAGCTCCGGCTCCCAAATTGGGGAGACCCTATAAAACCAAATTCATTTAAAATTCAATGTCTAAGATTTCAAAATTTCAATAATTGGAAAAAGTTGGAAACAGACTGATAGAACATCTACCTGTGGGAAAAGATCTAATGGAGCTGCATTAGGCTCTTTTTCTTCATAGGTCCATGTGGGGTGTTCTCCACATGTCCCCAATGTGCATTTCCCCACTCCCGGTCCTAAAAAATTAAGGGAACATTGTGTAAAACTACAAAATATGCCTCCTGTCCAAAAATGAAATGCTAAGTTTGAATCATTACCTATGAGATTGAGAAATAGAAAAGGAAATCTAATAAAAGTAGGAACTCCTATCAAAAGATAGAAGTAGCAATATACCAAAAATAAGACATGCTTGATTTAAACTTCCCCTGTTCGTATCCAATATTTCAACATACGGAGTTGAGCTTCTTTCAAGACATGGACTACAAGAACTCCACTAGACAAAGACCTTGGTGCTTAAAAGAGAAGTTTGGGTTTCCTTTGAAGGCCTGGGTATCCACTTGTAGGCATGCAGATGGACAGATGAATATGCACCATAAATTGCAGGCTTTAATCCAAGGTAGTGTCCTAGCAATTTCCAGACCTGTGAAGAGGAGAAGAAAAAGATGAGGAAATGGTTGATAGGCTCAAAGAAGCTGAAGCAGAATGGCTACAAAATGAGAACTAGGTACTTTGGGACTTCTGTATGTCAGATTTCCAGCATATAAATTTTAAGATTATTACAATGAATTTTGGACTAGAAAATCAAATTGCAGTACTCCTTCCAAGTAGGTAAGGGGTGTGTCATGGAAAGCACCCTACCTCCACAAGGAGCTTTGAAGCCCTTTCATCTTGTTCAAGAAAGGTTAGAGACTCGGCAGAACTATTAGTCAGCTCTTTGTTTTGATTGTAAAAGTTAATGTAGTTTTCTACAGCCTATGCTCTTGGTGTTTGTTACTTAAACAAGTTGTTTTTCAAGGGTTGATCCCATGTATTGTTTCTACTTCTCCATGTACATATCAAAATCAACAATGCCAAGAAACAATGCACATATCATATTTTGTGTGTGTACACCCATGCACGTGAATTTCTTCCTAAACAGTTATGGCTATCAAATCAAAAGCAAGGTGGTGATTTGGAAAAGCATCAAGTTGCAGCTATGTCCCCTGTACTAAGGGTGATCAACCTTCTTTCTTATGAAAATATTAATTGTGCCATACATCAACAACAGTACTTCCTGTGGAATAAATCTCCATCTTTCACTGCGAGATCCATTCCATCAACGTCCAAATAAAAAGGGCAAACTTAAAATATAGGTATTTTCCAATAGGGTGCATTGGTTTATTGGTGTGGATGACAGAGTGTCAAATGTCCACCAGGTCTCCATTCTCGCAGTGCTATGCCCCACCCTTAGAGAGGAGTATTGAAGGGATGAAGCCAGCCGTATGTCTCGGGCAATTTTTGCTGAATAGCTACCCCTCAACCATGGCACCCACTCTATGAGGTGCAACTGGTCAGGGTGTGCTTCTAGAAGTGCTTTCAAGTTTATGTTGTCATTTAGTTTAGGCCTTTGCAATGTGCATTGGGGTCCAAGCAATTTGACCAATTGGCCCATGGGACCTTGGTTCATGGATGAGGTTGGTAAAATATTAAGCAATCCAGTAGGGTTTCATTCTTACTGTGAAATGTTCCACCCAAATAGTATTAATTTCAAAGGAATAAGTATTAGGGCCAAGATCAAGTTTTGTACAATTTCACCAAAATAGTTACTTTTTTGACTTGGCACAAAGTCAGTGCCGTGCAGTGCAAATCCTCGAAACGTTTCCAATCAAGATGATAATAAAAATAAACTGGACATTCCAAATTGATGTTAATGGTGAGAATGTGTGCTAAATGCTAAACTAAACGATGGAAAACTTGGTTCCCTAGGATGCTGGATACCCAATTCCTCCAAAAATGGTTACGGTCCACCGATAGCATTAGATTTGACAGTATCCAGTTGCAAGTGGAAAAAAACAATTGCTTTTCAATCCAGGGATCTCTATGTGACAAATTGGAGAATGTAATTGATTAATTGAGTAAATTCTTGTGATATACGTTTACTAAATCCACACCTGGACAGACTTCTTGGGATTAACTGCGGATGCTTTCCCTCCATAGCCTGCAGCTCCAGATTTGTAAACATGTTATGAAGAATCCTGCTGCTTTGACTTGACCTTTGATTTCATTGTCTTCTCACCGCCAATGATCAAATTTGAAGGCGACATCTTAATTTCAATTGGAAGGTTATTTATTCTAGGAGCACATGAAAAAATGATATATTTTCAATCAAACTTATTTTGAACACATTAATTTGTCATATATATATCATTACTTTTATAGTTTACTAATATAACAACTATTTTATTGTATTTTTTTGAGTTGGAGCACACTTCATTATAAAAAAAAACTACTTAGACTATGTGATAACTATATTGGGGCATCTACTTGACCTTATGCATATTGTAAGACGTCGTAACTAATTATAGTCTTAAAGAATAACTAGAACCAGGAGAGAATTACTTACTATTAACTATATACAAAATGAAGTCACTAAGCAAAACGAGGCTATAATATATATATATATAACCAAAAACTTAATTTAAACCAGAGAGAGGGAAACAATCCAAACTTGAGAGATGTAAGAATCATGGGGATTGGGCACCTAAGAAAAAATAATACACAACTCATAAAACATTAAAAAAACAAATCCTAGATACCAAGCAAGTTAGCAACGCTAGCATAACCGGGGTTGAGGCATCAAATTATGTTGTTCAACACTTGTCGTGAAAGCATACATGTATGGGATCGAGGGGCAATGGAATCAATCCTAAGTCAATTGAAGCCTTGCAACACATTGCATGTCTGAGCCTCAACAATCTACCTTTTAAATTGAACCAAAATACCAAAAGAAGTTTACTAATGGCTAGATTTGAGAAAGTTCTAGGTGTGAGTATTTAAGGGCTCACAGCTCTTAAATTTGCTATGTTTTGTACCAGTCCACGATTCAGTGAATTGATAGTCACAGGTAGGAAATTTAAGTTATTTAATGAAAACAATTAATGTGTATACCTCTATGTCGAAACTGTTTTCCATGTCGTTGCAGGACTCTACCCTCCTTTTTGTCTTACCAAAAGGCATGATAATTAGGAAGAAGACCTAAAATTATAGACTTCACCTTCAAAGAATTCATTGCAATCACATTCGTAAGGAGTGAAAAGAATATCACAACAATCCAACATGTCAAATCTTAGTTGACAGTGTCAATTAAATTCTTATATGGTAAATTTAATATAATACTTACTTATAGTTGTCTCTTACTCTTTGCATCTTGACACATTTCATATTTTATGGTTGTCTTTGTGCCTTGACCTAATTGATATTATAATGCGAGGATGTGCATGCATAATAATCCTTAGTTATGACTATGAGATGAGGATTATAGAGAAGAGGATGTAAACATAGGTAATTTTAATATGTATATTGGTGGTGACCGTTGAGGACAATTGTTGTGAGAAACCACAAATGTATAAAAGGACAGAGGGAGATTACATTATGATCATGCCACCCATCAAATTGAAAGACTATTCTTGAGTCAACAATTGTTTTTTTAATTTTATTAATAACCATTGTGCAGGTGCTTTGGTCCAAATGTTTTTTCTAACTCATTGTTTCTCCATATCGTGTGCCTAATGACACCTCTCTATAGCATTGCATAAATTCGACCTTATATGTACAGTTTGTGATGTTAGCTACATGTCATTATTTGTATTTGCATGACATTGAATGTTGTTTATAGTTGTCATGAGTCCATGATATTTATGCAAGAAATGAAGCCTTGTAGAGGAGGATTCATCAAACTGGCCTTTTAAATTTCATTTTGATTAAAAAAGAGTGGACATTGGTAGCGAGGTTCACATCGGTAGTAGGGACAAATTTTTGAGCTTGTTTTGGGCCTAGTAGTAGACTAGTAGTTGCTATCTGTTGTTATAGTCGTAGTTGTTGACACATTTCCACACTTTAGATTGCGGCCCCATTGGGAGTCAGAGTCACATCTTGTTGGCTAGTGTCTCATAGTGATCAATCATTACTGGTCATCTTGCACAGCTAAGTAGTGAGTGCATGACATGAGTGAGTGAGTTATTATAATTTATCAAATTTCCAATATTTTGAATGATGATTTGAAATTTATAGCATAGGAAATTCAATATCTTGAGAAATTTATATGGATGGGTAATTTCAAATGTTGCCCTTCTTTTGAAATGTTGACATAAATTATGCCCTTCTTAATTAGAAGGGTAAAATTTAGATTTTAAATTTTTTTAAAGGGAAATTTTAACTTTACACTTCTAGGAAGGGATAGAACCCTTTGGAAGGGCTCGAAAGGGTTCAATTTTGAACGCTGCTCGCCACTCCTTCACGCCTGCTTAATTCCAAAGAGGAACTTTCACATACCAAGCGAGTGTTTTCTCTGAATTTAAGTGGCCTGTATAATCTTATTTTCAATGAATTTCAAAGTAGATATCAAGAACTCAAGTCCTTTCCATGGATTTGTAAACTAAAACATTAATTTTTTTTGGGGTGTAAATATAATTATTGTTGTTCTATGATAATAAAAATAATAATATTTATGGATTTGTAAACGAAAACATTAATTTTTTGGGGGGTGTAAATATAATTATTGTTGTTCTGTGATAATAAAAATAATAATAATGAATTTATAGTTCCTAATAATTAATTAGGTTTAAATTTATGTTAATTGTTCTAGTAGCTTATGATTTAGAGTCTGAAACTTATCTCCCAATCACTTGAGGTGTTGATCTCTTGAGAATAATCTATGGTTTTGATTAGGTAGACCTATTTTGCTAAAGGGATTTTTGTGTACTTCCATTCCATTTGTGTTGAAGTTATTTCCTCATTTTCAAGAAATAATAATAATCTATTTTTAAGATCACAGTCAAGCGAGACACCAATTTTGTTGTATGAGACCCCCTTATTTGTGGGACAAGGAACCTCCTCTATGCAACTATTTAACTACTGAAGTCTACATAGGTGTACATACCCTACCCCCCTTCGCATTTGAACATGTGACCTCCTAGGAGGAAATAGTACATGTTCTTAACCATTAGACCCAGTCAAGCTATTACTCTAACAACTAAAGTCGGGGCTTAAAGATTGATATATTCATTCATGATATTTAACTTTTCTATTTTTTTCGAATAAATATTCTGGGGAAATCCACTTGATGTGTCCCCACATTCATCATGAATGGAATCCCTAATAAACTTATCGACATAGATTAGTGTGACTATTGACCCAAAAGGATTCAACTTACCATCATATAACTAGACAAATGCCCAACAACATTGACGACAATCAGTTGAACTAATTTTGAGTGTACAGGTTGACAACAATATTGCGCTTAGAGAAGAGGCTTGATACCAACAAACAAATCCACTAACATCTGGAGTTGTCAAGACCTCACTGGATGTCTCTAGTTGTCCACATCGTGAATCAGGAGGGTGGTAACGTCATATGCAAAATTTACCTCACCATTAATGCATAAAGGAGCTTTAACTTGATAGTGATAAGGAGAGGTCATCACTGCATTATACATATCATATTCTACGAGGTGAGGACTGTTAGAGATCAAGGAATCAAAATATTTACCTGAAACTTCGAGATGGGGTCGGGCTTCTACCTTTACTGCATATAGATCTAAGACTAGTTCTAGGTTAGCACCCCATTTTAATTATAATTGAGTCTTTGATTGGTTAAAATATTGTTCTTGGTGCTTCCATCAGTTCAATTATTATTGGATCAACTGCTACGACGTTTAAAGGAATTGATCTTGGTGAAGCTACATCGATTGGTGCAGCTAGTTCGATGGTCACAAATCATGATAGTTATATTATTAAAGTTAGAAAAACACCTCAGTATGGGACTTCAGACTCTTACATTGAAGGATCAACAACTAGCTATGATGCTTCTAGGCATAGATATGGTACTAGTTCTAGTACCTAATTCATAACTGTAGGAACCTAATTTCCTTTAGCACACACTTAATGGTTTGCTTCAATGGTGCACTAGGAATAAAGATGGTCAAGAGAAAATTCGTTCAATTGCTTTGTTGGATCTCTGAAGATCGATGTGCATGGCACCAATATTACTAATAGAAGGTAGACAATTTACAAAATTTACTAAATTGTAACACTTCATTGTCACAATTGCAATTTTCCATGACACAATTAAAAATGACTAATTCATATTCTTCTAGTTAGTCATTTTTTATGTTGTGACTAAATTAGTCGTTTATGTTAGTCATTTTTAACTCTATCACTTATTGTCTAGTCATATTTGTTAACTAGTAACTAACTTAGTCGTTAATTTTAGTCATTTATAGTTGGGTCAATCAAAATTGCTCATATTTAGTAGTAAATCACTTGAAAAACCTGTGGTGACTAGAATTTTTAGTCACGTAGTAGCTAATTCCTCATTTTGTACTAGTGTGCCCCACCTGTCATGCCTGGGGGCAGTGTCCCTTGCACTCACACTGTCCCATTTGGCATGCCTAGGGGTAGTGGCCCTTCCACTCACATTGCGTTGCTTACCATACATGGGGGTAGTGGCCTATCCATAACTGTGCCACAAGTACCCCCAGTCATGCAGGTACATCATGTTCCTGCAAACACCACCACCATCATTGCTCCATCACGCATCAACCTTGGGTCAAACCTTCCTTTCATGAAACGCCTCCACTTGCCTAACTTGGCTCGGTTAACAAATGACCCTATCTACCATTAAACCTTTTGGCCTCCCATGCCAACCAAGCTCCCCTCAAACATTCCCATGTTTGAAGGGAAGGAAGGGGAGTGCCCCCAAAACCATATCATCACGTTTCACCTATGGTGCTCATCAAACAACATCGTAGATGATTTGATCAGACTCAAACTATTCCAACGCACCCTCACAGGTGCTGCAGCCAAGTGGTACATTGAGCTACCACAAGCCAAGTACCTAGACTTCAAATCCTTGGCCTTTATGTTCTTACAATATTTCCAAATCCCCGTCAAATATGATGAAGGAGTGGAAATATTGCTATCTTGCCGCCAAAATACTACGACCCACATCACCGACCACATCCACGAGTGGAGGCGACGTTGCAACTTGTGCAAGATCAAGTTTGATGACAAGATCTTCTTGGACTGGTTCTTGAAAACCTTGTTGCCACCTATAACCAAGGACGTCGCCTCTGAACGTCCCATCATACCTCTATACCATCATTCCAGACACTCCTCGTGCAGGCACCTCCTACAAGGATGTGGCGGGGGAATCTCATGCCGCATATGGCAACATAGGATCTGTTTCCCACCAAACACAACATCATGCCACATCACCCATGATTCCTTTGCACCCAAGAAACACCCTTAAAGTTTCCTACCCAAACCAATCTCCTGATTATTCAAGAATGATATCTCAATCTGGAGCTACAACCTCCTATACACAACCTGCGCCACAGCAGCAAGACCGTGCACCTTCCTAGCCAGCACAACAATATTGAAGATAGATGACCAGATTTGTGGCACCTCCATCCCCCCAATTTTACTATGCACCACTAGTGCAAGCCGCTCAAGCTCCCACACCAGCCCCGTCGACACCTCTGGGACAAGTATTTACTTAGTAGAATCGTCCCAACCCACTTGCCCCCAACAACCAATAGGGACAAGGAAGAAACAACCAAGCTAGGAATTGGGGTAACAACCAACCCCAAAGATGTGGCCAACAACCTAACCCTCCCCACAATGACGTCAATCCACAAACCCAAAATAACCAACATCCCAATCCATCTCGACAGAATGCTCCATTGCATACCAACCACCCATGCCAACTGTGCAACTTCTACAGGCACTACACTCATGAATGCCCTTTCATGGAATGCGCCAAAAACGCTCTCCAGGATGAAGCTTAGCAGGGCACCAATGCGGTAGCCCAACCTAATCTAGCACCACCGAGCCTTCCAACCATGGTGCTCTAGAACACGTTACTAATCCATGGATTGGTAGAAACTGCGCCTTTGCCCCCGCCTACAGAAACATGCATCCATCACCTTCTAGTGATGACAACTGAGGAGATCAACTTGCAGACCAGGTGAAACCAATACGGTTCTGCCACTAAAACCCGTGAGACAGCAGCATCATCCACATCCAACATTGCCAATGTTCCTATTCACCTTCCACCCCGCCCCCCGGTGCACGATCGTGTCTCCCCTTCAGGCACCTTACCAACAACACTACTCCAAGGGCGGCAATTAACTATAGTATCGTCGATGACTTGACCCAATCACCTACGGCCATATCAGCTGTTGAAGTACCCAAAAAATGCCCAACACGATGGAAATCCTTACTAGGCGCTCTTGGTGTTGTAGACCCCTCTGACTCCAGATTAATCACATTTGATTTGGATCAAGGAGAACCAATAATGCCATTGACTATCGCCTTCTAGATCCCGGTTTCAATTCAAAATTTGGTTGTGCACCGGTGCATCATTGATGAGGGGGCATCCACTTGCATCATGTCAAACTTGGCTTGGCAGAAACTCGGTTCCCCCAGCTTGCAGTCATTCACCACCATGTTGTGTGCCTATGATGGCCATCCCACCAGAGCCCAAGGCATCCTCCAGCATGTCCCCATCTCTTTAGGCGAAAAGACTGTCCTAGTTGACATAAAATTCATCAATGCTCAGTTAGACTACAACCTTCTTCTAGGACGTAGCTATATGTACGCAATACGAACTGTGGTATCTACCGTCTTTCGCCAAATGATGTTCCCTCATGATGGGAAAATAGTTACTATCGACCAGTTGACTTACCACAACCCACAACCACCAACAACACCAGCTAATGTTATTCCCACTATCGACACCACAGTTGGCAGCACCACCACCGCTATCATCCTGAATGTAGGCCGAGGGTTGTTTGCTGACACCTCTATGATGGCTTCCTTCCGCTTAGTATCACCACCATCTCCACCAACTGATACTACAGATTTGTGCATGTTGTCATCTAGCACTACTGCACCACAACCCCATCCACAGTCGCAACCCCACACACAGCTACAACCCCATCCACAACAACAACCCCATCTGCAGCCGCAATACCATCAGCAGCCGCAACCTCATTTGCAGCCGCAACATCATGCGTAGCCGCAACCACCAATGCATCCCCAAACGTACTCACAAGGGAACTACTTGGCTTCCTCCCCAGTCCAATCCCCTTCCTATTTCCTCCACCTGGCATCATGAGTAAGCCAGTAATGGCCACCTTAAACTTACCCAACTTCACATTGGGGATTCCCCTGTGGTACCTTGATCCACCAACCCAAACTTTGATGCCCCAAGTCGTGCTAACCCCTGTTCAACCCATTACGGTCGAATCATGTCCCCCTCCTGGCCCACAAAAACCACCTTTTGTGCCTATTACCAGCCTCGACTCATCCAAAGAGGGCTAGGGGCAAAAACACCAAAGAGGCAGCCGTTGAATCTCGACTGACTCCACCTTGCGCCGTGTGCGATATACATGGCCATGCAACACAAATTTGTCCTGAGATTCCCATCATCCGCACACACTTAGATGCCACGGACACAACAAAGAACATCCCTGTGGTTGTCCTCCCAAATGGGCCAACGGTAAAAAACAAGTCTTTGAGGACAAACCATACATGCACCCTTTGCAGATTGTATGGACATTACTCCCACCATTTCCAATACTTGGCCGAGTTTCTGGCCGCCCTTAGCCAACTTCGGAAACATTCCCTTCAATCCGAAGTCACTGCCATTGAGGAGATCCACCCTCTGGTTTCTTCCTCAACCACCACAACCAGTTATATGATCTTTAGCTCTAGTAGTCCTTCCACCTCCCCACCCATAAAAGATCCACCTGATCTACCCCAGCGCCACTGTCAGGATGATGGAGAGATCTGTAAAACCACCACCAGTTTTACCCCATTCACTTTCAACCATGGTGTGGAATCGGTTCTTCCCATTGAAGGCCGGATTTCATGACCCTACCTTGCCAATGACCTTTGTCTTGGCAAGGGGGAACATCTCTTCACTAAATCAGACAGTCGGCTCTTGAAGAATCCTCGCAATGGGCTCCACCTCAAGAGATCCCATGCCTGATACCACCACCATGACTCACTTATAGAGTAGTTTTTATTTTTTGTTTTGCATCATTTCTACCACAAGTCGGTGACCCCCTCTAGTCATTGTTCCACTTCTAGTCATAGTGAGTCCATTCTAGAACTCCGTCACATTATTTGCACATGAGTGAGTAGATATTATCCCCGACCCTACACTGTTGGGAGCCCATTGGATAGTGCGGTCCCCTGTCAGCACATGCACACAGTATGTTGCATGTATGATCTAGCTACATCCATGCTAGCATACCATCAAGTCCCTAGACCTGCCCTGAAGTTTGAGGCCTCTTCGTATCTCCCCAGTTGTGCAACGCTCCTGGGTCGAGAAATGAACTTTAGACTGCCTCCCTCCCTGCTGATTCCTTGGGCCATTGCCTAGAATCACGTCAATTTGTGTGTCACCACACGAATCACATGTGCACATTGAGCTATCTCTGTACCCATAGGCCTCCATTCAGTCTAGTTTTTCCCCATGCACCATTGCACTAGGGGCAGCACCATTAGTTGCTAGTCAGAGTTATCCGAAGTTTGTCGGAGACACCCCTCACACCTTCAGGTTCAGTTTTCCATCCTCTATATTTTGATGAGACCATTGTCTCATGTTTAATACTCGATTCTTTGGACCTATCCTTGGAGGTAACCTCAATTTTTGTACCTCCACCCAAATCTTCCTCTGCATGTTTTGGCATGCTAACAAGCCATCGGCTCCATCCATACTACAAACATTGTCCCGCAAGGAGGCACCATTAGTGCCCCTTTCTTGACCACTTCCTAGGGCCACTTCTCGGAAGTTACCTCGGTTTACGTTCCCCTTTATTTTCATACAAATGTCTCTAGACATGTACTTACATCACATTCTATTCTAGTCCGTCCACCGCAACTCACGCTGGTTTTGGACCATTTCTCGGAAGACACATCATTTTGTATGCATTTGGCATATAACTGCCACCAGATTTGTATTGGTTGCAATATCATACCACCTTATCATTTGAATACTTAATATAACAGTTCAATCCGTCCACCCCAAGTTGTTATGGATCGCTCACATGAGACTCTTTCGACCTCTGTCCAAGAGCCTCCTTGGTCTACATGCCTCTACCACATCGATTCATGTGCTTCTACCACAATCCATCCCACACATGTATTGGTATGTTCCAGAGCCACCTGCTCCATCCATATTGCCTAGATGACATTTGGGCCTCTTTCCATTGTCCTGAAAAGCGAGGCACCATCAATACCCCCCGATTGGTTGACCACACTGGATTTTCCGTTAATCTCTTTTCTGACTCCTAAAAGAATGAAAATATTTTCGACCGTAGCTACTTCCTTTCTCGCTCATTAAAGTATAATAAAGGGCGTCTACATCATCTCGTTTATCTCCTTTTGCATACTATATAGACTACCATCTGAAAAGGACCACCTTGGCATAATCAAGCCAATACCATTCCCCTCTGCATCCTGTTATGCTTTCTCGGGCAGAGGGGCCAAACTTTACGAAAAATCTCACCATGGGTTGTCGTTAAGCTCTTTTCCAGCCTTCTCATCAAGAAAATATTGCCGAGCAAACTTGGTTTTGTTCATGCTCGTAAAAGTATCTAAATGATCGTCCAGTCAGTACGGTTTTAACCTTTTTCGACCTGATTGGACTACCAACAGTAAACAAGTCTCCCATACCACAAAATATGGGCGAGCTCTCCTATGTACACTTTTAACCTTTTTCAGGCACAAGAGACTATCAACAAAAAAGAGACCCCACTGGAGTCTTCTTCATGCTTTCAGGCTCTCTAAAATTGAAAGCACCAACAAGCATTTACTTTCTTGGGCTCGCTGAAAATCCATGAGATCGTACCACATTGGTGTCTTTAGACACCGTCCCACATATAACAGTTCAGAAGCATTCCCACTTTGGGTCACCTTTGTTCAGAGTATTATGCGATGTGTCTTCCTTGGATCTCATCAATACCAAAAGTCTCTACCTCCCCCAAGTATTTTCCATCTGCAGTTACATTCCTGGTATTACAACTATGATCCCTTTCCCATGATTCAGTTTCATTTCCTGCCTAGTCTGCCCTGCCGTCCTACTCTGAACAAAGGAATTTTGAGTCCCCCATGATTCCCTGCCCCTGTTCCACCTCCCCCCCCATTTAGTGGGTCGGTCCCCAAATTGCCTCACACCCTTGGTTATCTCCCTAGCGCTTCTTATCAAGGAAACACCATTGCCTTGGTCAGTTGTAGGTCTCCCTATATTGACTACAACACATATATTCCAGAGGATAGACCTAGAAGTCCCTGTATCCTAGTTTCGTTAACCTCATTGATGAGTTCCTCGGACCACTTGAGAGGAGTCCTTAGTGCCTCTCGGACTCGTTGTGTCTCACGTGCTCGACTTCAACTACATCATTGCACTGTTGAGATTCGTACAAGGTATTGGTCTGTGCAGTATTTGGTCAAAGACCCTGGTTGTCATTTGACTCTAGGACTTTGGTGAGTCTATTGCGAGACCCAGACAGATTCATGTCCCTTCTGATTTCTGGGTTGCATTGGAGACAGTGTTCAAAAGACCTAGCAATGCTTCTATATAGATTTATGATTGATGCAACATATTTATACCACAGAGACTCCGTCTCTCCATCAGTAAGTACCTATAGCTATGTATCGTTCCAAATACAACAGGCCATCAATCATGAATATATAGCATTCCATGAGAATGCCATGGGTCCAATGTAGCAGTTCTTCATATCAGTATTGTATCTAGCCTTTCATTGAGGCAACCACTATTGAAACAACAGTTGTACATGATCAACTCTTGTATTATAGAGCTTAGATCACATTATTCTTTTGACATCGTTACAAGCATGGGGATGCCCTCCTCATCCATATACATGTCACACATTATTTGTATCTCACCCATGCATGGTAACCATATTAATACAAAAACCAAAAGCCACCATGCCCTAGCCCAGGAAGCACAACCCCTCCCTAGAAAATCCTATGATGTCTATCGTCCATACGATGAGCTCCCACCCTCACACATCACGGGGCAATATGTTAACCCAAAAAATCCCTCAATAAGCTCTACATGACCTACACCACCTAAATACATCCATTACACTACCCTCATTTGACCCCCACACCCTTGCAAAGGCTCAAAAACACGAAAAGGGCTTAAAAATCCCTAAAAAGAGCCAAAATAGCTCTGATAGGGGCTAAAACCTCCAAAAAGGGGATAAAACCCCTCAAATGAGCTTAAAACCCCCAAAGGAGCTAAGAATTAGGAGAAAGGGGCTTAAAGCCCAAAAAAGGGGCTAAAGCCCTAACCAGGGGCTTAAAACCCTAAAATCCCAAGAAAAAAACTATAAATAGAGGGGTGGGGGTCACTCTCAAAACACTCCTTCTCTCCCTATCGTTATGCTTCCCGTGTGAGTGCTTTGAGACCCTTTGCCTCTCAATCCATTCACCCTCCCTCTCCTCCATTGCTCCATAAACCAAGCTTCCATCCCAAAGAGAGAGAGGTGCTTCCAAACCTAGGGTATGGTGGCCCATTTCCACCTATATAGAAGGTATAATGCTTGTTTTTAGTCATTTTAATTCTAGTTTTCTAACATATTTTGCTTGGAGGTTTGTTGTCTAATGTTTTTTTGCAGGTTTCCATTGATTTCTTGCTTTCTAATCCTTTCATGCAAGGTTTCATAGTTTAGTTTCAATATTGTTTGCAGGTTTCTCTTCAAACCAACAAGGAGCCCTACCCTTCTATCCTATAGACAGAAGGTAGCCATTTTTGTACATATCCAAGGTTTTCCTTGAGCTACAATGAATGTACCATATGAGATGATAATTAATGGAAAAATATGGAAGAATTAAACATAATTCAAAAATAGGTACCTGAGTCAATATCAATGTCTGAATGATGAGCAGTATGAACTTGACACATCAAAAATGACAAAAATAGTACCATTATAACATGATTATAGATCCAAAATGATGACAAAATTGGGCATCAACAAGAGGAAAAGAAAAAACCTGCCTTTCTCCAGGGAGAGAGTCATACATGTCCAGCGAGATCGCAAGAAGAACCCGATATTTTTATCCAGGGAGGTACTCGGGGGATCGACTAATCATAAGGAGATGAGCTTCATCAGAGGAGACTAAATTCATATAAATACTTCCATCATTGCCAAAAGGCATGCGCAATTAAAATTCTATAGTGAGACTCTATAAGAGATGAATCTCACCTCCCCCAATAATACTACCTTTAAAATTCTATCAAGGACAAGAGACTAGAGGCCATAGGGAGAGGCTCCTTGGATAAACAATATGCCTTCTTATTGTGTTCCCGATATACATGTTGAAACTCTAGGGAGAGAAAGGAGGCTTTCGAGACAGAAATGTTATCACACCAACACCTTTGATCTTATGAGTTACTGCCCCATATAAAAAACCATGGGGATATGTAAGATCTGGCATAGACCCAACAGTCCTGGCATTTTTTTATTACAACTTCAAGGATACAATTGTACCTGAGGCAAGATCATGATTCATGTTACAGGTATAGATCACATCTATTTTCCATTGATGATCGCATAGCCATCATGTTTATGTTGGGATTGTAGTTTGAGGCCGCCATTAACCTGAAAAATAGTAATGCTAATTAAACTCATTTTAAAATGAAAAGGATAGTGCGCAAATTAGGAGAAATTCCATTTAACTACAACCAAATATCAAATGGTAAAGTACTTCATTTCATTACCTTTATTTCAATTTTACTGGATGCCAAACTCCTTGTGAATATGTTGTAGGTTGAAACCAAACTTGCAAACCTAAAAAACATGTATTAGATACATGTTTACATAGAAACAAAACCTTATATTGAAACAAAATACTATTAGAGATGTGATACATCTCAGCTACCTGTAGAGTAGAAATCCATATTAGAATAACTCCATTATCCCATCTAATTAGACTGAACCAACTTCGTTGGTGTTTTGGAAGGATCTATCCATTTAAAAGATCATACAAAAAATAATTGACAAAATAGACACACACTATGTTGTTGCATAATTTTTTAAATACGCAGAAAATAATGTCCACTTACCTTGAGCGTAATTTCAGGTTTTCGTCCATGACATGGATTTCAAAAATGACCGGCATAGTTCAAACAAACAAGGATAATATGCTTAAAATATTGTCCACTTACCTTAGATCATGCAACTTGACCCATCCTTGATTATGTACTATTTGCAATCTGAACTTCAAACTTCAAAGTTTCAAACATTTCATGTCGACTTATTCAGAGTGAATAGTTTGAAATTATTAAAGCCATCATGCTTCCATGTGGGAGTAAACCAGCTACTTCCAAAATCTGTGGAAAAAAATCAACTGCTGCCAGAATCTGTGAAAAAATTACCCAGCTGCTGCCAGAATCTGTGAAAAAAAAACCATTTGCTTCCAGAATCTGTGAAAAAAAAAATGACTTGCTGCCAGAATAGCAAATAAAAATATCTCACAGATTTAAATGGGTTGAATTATTCAAAAAAATTACATCTGAGTAAGTCAAAATCTACTAGCAAAACTTGCTGACAAGCAACACTACTTATGCAAATAAACCTTGAAGTTGCAATTGACATTGTTGGAATGCCTCTTAAAACCAACATAGAAAAATTTTGCATATAGGCACTTCACCATGTCTAATTATTGAAACAATTTCACATCTTTTATAAATCAAAACCTGCATGCTAATCCATCATGAGATTACCCAACCATACTAATAAAAAAAAACCTTTAAGTTGTAATTGAAATACCTGAAAAAAGATTGTTAATATCAGTATGGGGAGTGCCATATGTCATACAAGAGGCTCTTGCATTTGGAGACAATATATAAAGGCAATTTTCTAATCATACATTGGATTAACTGTCAAACAATTAGTTATAACCTGCAACATTCTAGTTTACTCTATGGCCATTTCTCTCTAAGCTTACGTATATTGATTAATTTGTATCTTTTTTATTAAATCATGAAGGCTCTCTATCACCACAATTCCATTGAAACATTCTGGCATAGTAATATTCATACTCCTATGATTGCATTAGTTGTCAAATAATAGGTATAACCACCCTTTAATTCCAGCATTCTGACCTACTTTATTCATGCTCCTAGTGTAATATCTATAAAATGAAAACATAAATGCTGGAAATATTTTCCATCTAGATCTTTCTTGAAACCTATTCATGTGTTACAAAAAATGAAAGAAATCACCAATCTCTTGTGCATTGCCATACTATCATAACTATATTTTCTATGACTGACCTTGGCCCTATCTTTCATTCAAAAGCTCACATTCATAGCTAGTGTACACCATTTCAACTTAACATTGTCCAAACATATTCCAGCAGTATATGGTCAATTGATTAATAGAGAAATTAATTGGTCATGTGTTTGTGGCCATAATATCCAGGTTTCTAGTAATTTCAACTTCAAGCCTTTGGAATTATTGTTTTGAGATCTAGGATTACACCTAATTCAACCATATATGGTATACAACTCCTTGAACTTTTAATCCAAATTGATGAAAGAGGAATTTAATTGAATATGATAGCAATATGGTAAAATATATGAATACGATAACAAATCTGAATAAAAATGCAACTTGGGTATGCCTTAAATATGAAAGAGGTTAGACAAAGATATTTCATTCTAAAAAAAATAAAATATTTTTCTTAGGTTCTAAATAAGCAAAGGTATAATGCCCATGAACAAAGAAGGACCTTTATCAATTGGATGAAATGGAAAAAATCAGTTAAAGACTAATAATAATTTTTTTAAATACAAATTAGTATTTCAAAATTACTCTCTCCTTCGTATCAGAACATCATCGTAGCATGGTTATATGTTTGCAAAGAAAACTATAATTGCCATATAATTCCTACTAAACATATGGTAACCTGATGGAATCAAATTGAAAATACTTTCCACTACATAGTGTTCACAGTCTTATATCGAACTGCAAAAGCATTAAAGTCTTATATCGAACTACAGAAACATTAACAGTCTTATATCAAACTGCAAAAACGTTAACAGCCTTATATCGAATTGCAGAAAGATTAACAATATTATATCGAACTACAAAAATGTTAACAGTCTTATATCGAACAACAAAAAAAATAGACATTATAGTATCATAGTAATCTTACTCAACGTAGTGGAAGAGGTCGCCGCAACTTCATTTTTCTCCAAGTTCCATAAACTGCATTCCAATCTACCTCTTGCAACTCCTGTGGTGCTGATAAAGATAAAAACATTAAAGTGTCTAAAGTTTCTAAACAAAGTCTAGATCTATCATAATTTTTTATATGGTTCATCTTAGAGAATCATCTATCACAACTAGCGGTACTTGTTGCAAGAATAAGAACAATTTTCCACAATTTCATCAAATTTGGAAAAGAATCACACCATTATGGTTCACCTCTGCATTGCTCCCATGCTCCAAACATGTTTTTATTTGGATATGCTTGATGTAGAGTGACAACAAAACATTCCATTTCACCTTCACATTTTTCAGTTCCAATTATAGGTGAGTTCCCAACATCAAAATTTTCACATAGACATAACAACCATCGTTTTGTTTCATAATCTCTTTCATCCTCTTCTTCAAAGTAACAACGAGGACTGAAAAATTTTGCTACATTGAATATAGGAAAATCAGGAAACCTATCATTGAGATAGTCAATCAAATTTTGGATAAATGCTTTTCCTAAGTCAATACAATCTTCCACGTAACTAAACCTAAGTGAATTTTGTATAGGTTCAAATCTTAGTGAATGGACATGTGAGACACCTGTATTATCAATATACTCCAAATTTCCATTTTCGAATTTCTTTAAGAAATGTGAAACATGTTGAGAACCAACCCCAAATATGTTTCGCAAGTATCTCCTACGAAGAAGTTCAATGAGAACATCTAATTGTGTACCAATCAACGTTGTATCAATATGTTCTTCTTGAAATCATTGACTTAGTTTATTTAGTTCAGTAAGAACATCAACAAGCAAATGGATGCAAAATTGAACTTGAAATAGTGTTCCCATTTCGTACATCTTTGCATCATCATTTTCCACTCTTGTAACAATTTTGGCATGATTTTAACAAGCCTGTTCATAACCTACCCCCTAGAAAGCCACTGGATTTGATGAATTTGAATTACTTTTAGCTTGTTAATTTGAAATAGGTCCAACAAACACTTAAATTCTCCATGCCTCTTTGCTGATTTTCCTAGCCATGAATATATTTTATTGGCTAGTTTATCAATATAGTTAAATTTAGGAAAATAGTTTGAAGCATCTATTATAGCTAAGGCCTCACAATGTGCTATACAATGAATACATAATAAATGAGGCACCTCCCAAAACAACTTAGCTACCAAACCTTCACGAATACCTCTCATAGCTGAGGCTCCATCTATCCCAAAACCTACCATTTGATGTTTTGATAACTTTATCTCAGATAATAACCCTGAAACTACTTCATACATGGATTATGTAGTTGTCTTCGATTTTCAGAAGTTGAATAAATTTTGTCATGCATGACCCTCTCCCTCCATCTATTAAATAGGTAATATATACTATCAAATGTTGCTCCATTATTTTATCTGTGCTTTCATCAACCAAAATGGAACAAACAGGGCTAGAACAAATTTTTGCCTTTAACTTTTCCCATTAAACCTCTTTTGTTGCAAGTAAAAACTATTTACCCGAAGTGATATTAATATACGAAGAATATTCATTGGTTAATTGCATATTAGGAGTTCCCTTATACCTATGCAGGTCACATAAGTCTTTGTACATTTCTAAGGGTAAATCCTTTATAGCCACAAAATACATTAGTTCCATAGCACTAATTTTTCTGAAGTTTTCAATATCCAACATAAGTTCAATATGCTTTGAGATGGGTAAGCATGGATGTCTCGATTCATATTCCAATAGTTGAATTGAGCGTTTATGAGACTCAGATGATGCATGAACATTTAATCCACTTAATTGGATTGTACTACTACCTTCCTTTGCAAATGGTGTATCACATTTGAATTTAACACACCATAAGCACTTGATGTGCTCTTCACCATTTGGACCTATTATCAGATAAGCCCATTTGTGCATTAACTTCCATGCAAGTTTGAATGATATTTTGATAGCTACTCCTTTTCCTTTCTTTTCTAGAGGACCTTCTTCTTCAATATTTGTATCTATTTCAAAATCAACATCTTCTTCAACATTTGCATCATGTCCACTCAAGTTAAACGCATTATCAAGCATCATTTGTCTCCCATGTTTTTTAGGTCGACCAATTCTAGACATTGTTTCTCAATAAATTACATAGCAGAAAATTTATTCATGAGCCCCATAGAAACCCATCAAAATATTTTAAGTTGTGAAGGAATCCAAGAAATAGAAGTCTTTAAGTATCTACAATTTCTCTATAAGTCTATAACCTGAAACCATTTCCACAAAAGTACTAAAATAAATATTACACGGATTTTATTTCTGTATAACTATCTAAACATATGAAATATTAAAAATGACAAATATGTAAGGAAAACTATTATTAAAAAAAACATTTCTCTCATACACTCTAGGACTTTCAACTCAACAAATTAAAAGTCCAAAGAGTTTCAACTTATATGACTGCTTTGTGTGGATTTTCAAAAGATAAGGGTTGATTGTATAGTGACCCTATTGTAATGACTCATACTCTAGGGTAGTGATGGTTGTTATAAGTGTTTTAAGGGTTGTGATGGTTGTTATGAAATTTGAGTGTAGGGAAATACTACAAACTTAATTGCGAGTTAGATTTTAAAACAAAATTGTTTTGGAATAGAAAACAATAATTATTTCTCATTCCAAATAGGATTGGAATCGCATTCTCAATCTTGAACATATGCGCTGAATTTTTTACTTCCAGCAAGCCAAGGAAAGGTAAAACGTCTACTCTTCAACAAATATGAAAATGCATCCACTACTTTATATAAGTAGACTGAAAATGTTGAATCAAGCAAACTAATATTGGAATTCTCAAGTTCAAAAAGGGGCTATAAGTTTTTTTTCAAACCAGTTAAGTGAGGGATGGAAATGCATGTGCAATTCCAAGCTTGCTTGTCTTCAAGTTAAACCTTAAATACAATTATTTTCATCGAGAATCTAGCATGATATGAAACCAGTGAATGGGGAATGAAAAAATGTTTCTTAGTTTTTTTACAAGAAAAAATAAAACCAAGATAATCAAATGTAAAGAGCATAAATGAATGATTATCAAAAGGAGATTTTAGTAGCCATATCTTCATACACTACTAGCAAAAACCACTATGCTTGGTAAATAAATCAATGTTTGGCAGAAAAATTAATATGGAAAAAATGAATTGGAAGATCAGATTACTTGAATGCTTAGTGCATGACCTAAATAAAGCTCAAAACATTTCCTAAAGGTGAAGTGGAGCTTGACATTTGTTACTAATGGGAAATTGGCATCATCACAACATCACAACTTTAAAAAGGAATTAAAGAAGAGATAAAACACTAAAGAAGGATATATATATTTTTAATAATTAGAAAGCAAAACTACATAAAACACACATCGAGACACATTTTTTGAACTTCACACCTTTTTTTGTTTAACACTTTTAGCTCCAGAGTGTCAAACACAGCAGGACACACATGGTCTGAGTGTTGGATACACATGACACACATGTCCTAAATAGGACAAGTGTCCCTGTGTATTCTACACATGGACAATGTGTGTAAAGTGTGTCCATGTGTCCAACAAGGGGACGCATGACATGCATATCCAGGAGGATGTGTCAACCTAGCAATTGCTACAATTTTAAATAACCTGCTAAAGAATGTTCAATACATTGGCAGTTTAACTAGCCCACAAATTGTTCACCCTTAAAGGGTCATTCCGCCCATGCAACTTGAAAAGTTGCAAGCATGACACTTGTGATGCCCAACCTATTTGGACCAGTTATAATGCCTCATGCAATAACCTACTAAAGAATGTTCAATACATTGGCTGTTTAACCAACCCACAAATTGTTCACCCCTAAAGGGGAATTCTTCCCATGCAACTTGCAAGTAGGCACCACTTGTGGTGCCCAACCTATTTGGACCAGTTATAATGCCTCATGCAAGTTGTAATGCTTCTCTTGAGTTTAAAAGAAGCAGTGTCAATGAAAAAACATCTCACATGGTTGCCAAAAAGAAAACTCAGTTACCCGAGATTTTAATAAAATTTTCTCACTGACAAGGTACATTGAATTGGGTGAAACAAATTCCTATGTAGAACATAATCGACAAGAAAGTGAAGGTTGGTATAGCAAATTACAAGGCAAAACACAAATCAACTTTGGAGGCAACCACTACGGAATCATAGATAACCTAAAACTACAAGTATCCGGGACTAGATTTCAACAAGAGGCCAAGTTTGGATGCATTTACAAGGATAAGGCAACAAAGAGGATGGAAAGATATTTTCTTGCTACAAAATATATGCAAGAAAGAGAGGTTTGGGACTAAAATGTTGGGATCTTTTAAAAAATAATGTACCTTTTATGGGATGACCATATTTCTTTTGACGACGTAAAAACTGCATTTGCATCAGCCCCATTACTAAGTCCTCTAGAGAGTGGAGGATATTTCCCATCATGTATTCTCTAAAATTTGGGATCATGAGAATGGATGAATGCAACTAACTCATCTCCCTCTTCCAAACACTCATAACCCAAATACCCTGTATGTATGTGAGTTTTGGGGACCAAGTATATCTAGAAACGGATGGAATCGGTTTAAACAAGTAACACCCAATAAAAATATGTCTAAATAATTAAAAATGAAGCCCTCGTGAGTTACTCGTATTTGAAAAAAGACTATATACCCAATAATTGGAGGCTTTGTAAAAATTAATCCTCTTATCTTCCTTTGGACATTAATAAAATTAATAAAATTATCTTATCTATCTTACTTTATACGTAGAAATGGAAGCTATGGATAGACAAATGATTCCAGTCAAAATCAGCCAAGATCAGCTGACGAAAAAAGGAAAAAAATTTGCAGTACAAAAAATGGTTTGAAGAGTTCGAATGTGAAGAAGAAAGGTTCTCACCAAATAAAAAGGAACTGAAAAATCATGTACAAGAATGCTACAGGAAGGGGAAATGGACAAAACATGTAGAAAGAAAACAACAATACTGAAATAGACAACTTCAACATAATGGAAGAAATCAAAGTGCAAAACCACTTGAAGGTTAACATCACATGGCATGAAAAGAAGGTAATATTGCAGTTAAGAACGAGTTCCCACATATTGAGATGTGAAACAGGGAGATGAGAACATACCAAGGAACCATGCTAGAAAAGATCATGTTAGATATGTAGAATTGAGGAGAAATAAGTAGCATTTTCATATGATGCACACAAAACTCATAAATCAGGGAGAGATCGACCTTGCATATTGAAATGGTTGCTTGAGGAAATAATGTGGGCAAGAAGCGGGTTGTTGAAAGTAGAGTCAATGGAGTAGCTATGGCCAATTTTAATAAAATCCATCTTTCTATCTCTCCTTGTAAAAAAAGACATTAGAAGAAATTTCAACTCAAAATGGGCCTTTTAACTCTAATTCAAATTCCATTTCATCATGTGTTAGCCAATGAAATTGCTTTAAATTTGAAATACCATATAGGTCTTAAACACTTTTTAATATAAATTTGGGAATAGGTATCATAAAAAAATATTATTTTTTGTATTTTCGACATATATCCCTGTGTTTTTACTCAAATTTCGATGGGGAGGGCTCGTTGGATGTGGAAATAAATTCCACATCCAACGAGTACCCACTCGGCATACTTTTGATGGACCCTGCCACCCCAAAAATAAGAAATACCTGAAAAAATGTGATGATGACATCATCACATTTTTCAAGTATTTCTTTTTTTGGGGGTTGCGGTGTCTGTCAAAAGTATGTTGAGTGGGTAATAGTTGGATGTGTAATTTAATTATGCATCCAACGAGCTCTCCCGGTCGAAATTTGAGTAAAAACACAAGGAGATATGTCGAAAATACAAACAAAAAAGTAGTTTTTTTTCTTCCTCAAAAATCAATAAATATTATTTTATTATTTTAACTATTATTTTATTAATTTTTTTTAGGAGGCCCATTTTGAGTTGAAATTTCCTCTAACGCCATTTGCATTTTTTTTCCTGTTTTTCTAAGCTAAACATCGAATCAACCAAAGGTGGATTCATTAAGACTAGTTGACAGCAAGAAATCTAAGTACTTACCTGTTCATTATGACCTTGTGGAAAATATACCACCAGGCTACCCACTTGCGGAAATGACACAAGAGGTCCCACAAAGGAATTCCAAAGTTCAGAATTAATAATGCTCCTCCTTTCTCCTGTGTAAAGACCACTAAACACATGTGTATTCAAGAAACAAAAGCAAGCTGCAGAGTTCTATTCCCTCTAGAGTCTGGCATCATTGGGTAATAATTTCTTTCAAACAAATATATTCTCTGCTAACCATCAAGTTGTTGGCATATCTTTGTCTCACATTTTTCCTAATTAAAGCACATAAAATAGTTTCATATCTAAAGGCCTAGTGCAAGTATTCGTGTTGTTGAAAACAACCTCCAATGGCTAACATAACAAAAAGAGGTTGCAAGCCATCCAAAGTGGAAAGTTTTTGATGAACTTATTAATGAAATACCTAAACTTATTCAAGTAAGATTCTTCTTTATTCTGGAAAAGGCCCACAAGTAGAATCATAAACGAGCTAGGTGGTCTAGTATACATAATGTTGTAACATCAATGGTAACTTTCAGAAAGGGCCAAATAGAGGAAAATCCACCTTTTGGAAGTTGAAATGCAATGAAAGTGTAAATCTTGTGGGGCACTGAAAAAAATGTAAAGGTGGGGTTAACATCAGAAACCGGGCTCAAAATCCTTCAAATGTGCCAGAAAGTAGGGACAAAAGAGACTAAAAATCAATGTCTATTGGTAGTGGCCATGGCACTGCTGCATTTATTTCCGGATGCTTTCCATGCCCTTAATACAATCAAGTGGATAATGTTTTTGTTGTGAGAATTTATTAAAATGAATAACGATGGATTTATTAGGTGCATATGAGATTGTAATTCTGGATTTCCCTATTATATCAAGCTCAATTAATAAACTACTACTTTTACATTAGGATTCATTAAATTTTCTTATGTGTATAACATGTATAGTGCATAATAAATGTTTCTTGTCAAAACACCTTCTAACACAGTTTCTCATTCTAATTGTTTCTTACCCAAACACCTTCTAACCTAGTTTTTCATTCTAATCAAGTTGTGCATAACATGTATAGTGCAAAATAATTGTTTCTTGTCCAAACACCTTCTAACCCATATTCACATTCTAATAAGGTTTTTTATCTTAGTCTTTAGTGTTATAATGTGCAATTCCTATACTCCTTCAACTAAAAAAACATTGTTTCCATAACCTTTGAAATCTTACCTTGTACAGAAAATGTCATAAATGTAGGACAAGATTAGAGAGACCACCTTCTAAAAATTTCAAGCTTTTACTAAAATTAAATCAAGATTTTCCAAGGAAAAAATATATTAGATGAAGACTCATATTTATCACAATATTTCCTTCCTAGCTTTCCCATCAATGGAAATTCTCTAAAATCTTTTTGTTTGCTATATTTTTGTTGATTCTTTACTTTACACTCTTCAAGATTGAGTTGAATGCAACAATTGTAAAAATGTTGCAACGATTAGAGATAGTACTTAAAACATATGACATAGTCAATGCTCATAGAAATGCAACATCTCTGTGTTTCTCTATTGCTAATTAAGTGTATTAGACATACATGGGCTTCACAACCTTAAGAGCGCTTCTAGCTAGTCATTGAATAATACAATCATGCATCAATAATAACTTAGAACCCAAATCAAACAAATAAATCTCATTTAAACCATGTAATATACTTCAATGCATACCTAAATAATCTTCCAATTGTCATCACAGTTGCATTGCCCTCTCGGTGAACTTCCATTAACTTGACATAGTGCATATACCTCATTCATCAATGCCTAAAGTCTAGTCATGGCCTATTTGGGGTTTCTCCAGGCAAAACACACAAAAGAGGTTGATGAAGTAGACACAATGCTTAGGCTACCAAGCATGGGCCTACCCATAGCTAAAACAATTGCATGCATGTAGCTCACACAAATACATATACGATCAAAAGAAACCTGTCAATAGTAGTATGCATGATAAATAATGGCATAGATAGGGTAATAGAAGAGCCTAGAGTTGGATAAATGGTTTGAGTCCATTCCACAATGCAAATGAAAATGAATGGGATGTAACTTGCAAGAAACTACCCTGGACAGTCGGAATCAATGGAATCCATCACTACCACAGAAAATCAAAATACAGAAACAAACTAAACCCATCCAAATGCAGAAAGGGAAAGAGAAGGGAATACTGCAATTGATCAAACAAAACATTGACAAAGGAAAGAGGGCCTTACCCTTTATCCTCCTAATCAGTGATCAATTTTGAAGGGTGGGTCTTAATTTCAATTGGAAGGGTATTTATTCTTTGATCCCTTCAAAGATGAAGGGAAATATAAATAATTGTACTTCAATTGTCAAGTATAAATTAACTGAACCCTTTCACCAAAAAACGCAAAAAAAAATATTGTTCTTTCAAATTTTTACAATTTTAAATAATTGAGCACCCCTTAATATCTACAAGACTAAAAATGATAAATTTTCAATAAAAATTATTTTGAACACATTAAGTTGTCATACGTGTATCATTAATTTTACAGTTTAGTAACATAACAACTATTCTATTGTAATTTTTCTAGTTGGAGCACATTTCATTATACAAAAAAAACTACTTAGACTATGCCATAACCATATTAGGGCATCCACGTGCAATCCAAGCATGAGAAATGTAAGAATGATAAGGTTTGGCCACCTCAGAACAAAAATAATACACAACTCAGAAAACATTAAAAAAAAATCCTACATACCAAGCAAGTTAGCAAAGGTAGCATAATCGAGGTCAGGGCATCATATTTTTTTGTTCAACACTTGTCGTGAAAGCATACATGTATGGGATGGAGGCAAAATGGAATCAAGACTAAGTCAATTGAATCCTTGCAACTCACTACATGTATGAGTCTCAACAATCCGCCTTTTAAATTGAATCAAAACACCAAAAGAAGTTTATTAATGGATAGATTTGAGAAAGTTCTAGGTGTGAGTGATTAAGGGCCTGAGGCTCTAAAATTTGTTGTGTTTCGTACCATTCCACGATTGAGTGAATCGACAGTCACATGTAGGAATTTAAGTTATTTAATGAAAACAATTAATGTGTATAACCTCTATGTTGAAACCATTTTCCATGCTGATGTAGGCCACTACGCTCTTTAGTGTCTTACCGAAAGGCATGATAATGAGGAAGAAGACCTAAAATTATGGACTTCAGCTTCAAAGAAGGCCTTGCAATCACATTGGTAAGGACTGATAAGAAGATCACAACAATCCAACATGTCAAATCTCACTCGATAGTGTTAATTAAAGACTTATATGGTAAATTTTGATATTTGAATTACTTATAGTTGTCTCTTACTCTTACTCTTTGCGTCTTGACACATTTAATATTTTATGGTTGTCTTTGTGCCTTAACCCAATTCCTATTATAAGGTGAGGATGTGCATGCATAATAATCCTTAGTTATGACTATGAGATGAGGATTTAAAGAGAAGAGGATGTAAATACAAGTAATTTTCATATGTATTTTGGTGGCATCGAGGATAAATGTTGTGAGAAAGCACAAATGTTTGGAAGGACGGAGGAGATTACATATCGATCATGCCACCCATCAAATTGAAGACTATTCTTGAGCCAACAATTGCTTTTTTAATTTTATTAATAACCATTGTTTCTCCATATCGTGTGCCCAATGACACCTTTCTATAGCAAAGCATAAATCGACCTCTACACAGTTTGTGATCCTAGCTACATGCCATTATTTGTATTTGTATGACATCGAGTGTTGTTTATAGTTATCGTGAGTCCATGATATTCATGCGAGAAATGGAATCTTGTATAGGAGGACTTATTAAACCGGCCTTTTAAATTTCATTTTGATGAAAAAAGAGTGGACATTAGTAGCGAGGTTCACATAGGTAGTAGGCACAAAGTTTTGAGCTCATTTTCGGGCCTGGTTGTAGACTAGTAGTTGTTCTTTTTTTGTTATATCTGTAATTTTTGCACATTGTCACACTTTAGATTGCAGCCCCAAGTGGCTCGAGAGTCAGAGTCACATCTTGATGGCTAGTGCCTTGTAGTCATCAATGATTACTAGCCATCTTGCACTACTAAGTAGTGAGTGCATGACATGAGTGAGCGAGTGATTATAATTTATCATATTTCCAATGTTTTGAATGATGAGTTGAACTTTATAGCATAGGAATTTCAACATATTGACAAATTTATATCGATGGGTAATTTCAAATGTTTCCCTTCTTTTGAAATGTTGATATAATTTATGCCCTTCTTAATTGGAAGGTAAAATTCAGATTTAAAATTTTTTTTTAAGGGCAATTTTAACTTTACACTTTTGAAAAGGGCTAGAGCCCTTTGGAAAGGCTAAGAAGGGTTCAATTTTGAATTCTGCTCCTAATCCCTCCATCCTTCCACTAACCCAAGTGACATGTGTCTCAATCCTCAAAACCAACAGATATTCACAAAATTACAAACACAACAAACAAAAAGAAATATCATACTGACACAAATTAAATGTTATTTCTCAAGGGAAAAAACATAGAAGATCATAATCCAGTCCAATTTAAACAAATCAGACACATCCAAATCGGCACTCATCAACCCACCTGTCGAATTCTACACCGTATCCATTGCATTTAACTGCAGTGAAAGATGAACCAAAGACATCCCAATAAAAAGGGGGAAAAGCCACCAAAAAAGGTGAATCTTAGAGTATTGCTGCTTGCATTACACTTTACAAAATCTAGGTGGGAGAATAAAGGGGAACAAATATCAAGAATGATAATCCATTGAGCAGATAAAGTTCCATGGATATGAGAATACCGTGAAAAAGTAGAACATACCTGAAAGAGATTGAAGGTTGTCCCTTAGTGGGCACCTTGGATTCGTTTCATAATCTAAAATATGAGCACCTGGGTATTGTTCCTACCTCTTCTTAACTCCTTCACAACCTAAACAAAATACCGTATCATCTGGGTTTACAGGCTGTGGATCCCGTTGCAAGAAAATCCCAAATCGTCAATTCCGTGGAAAACGATGCAAAAGAGGCCAGACAACCATGCTTCCAGGCTCCAGGATATAGGTTACATATCCATATCGCTCATCAATATACAATTATTAAATAAATAATGTCGTGGAAGAAAAATAGCTCAGTCGATTGAGGTTTGAATCAAGGGGAAGACCCTGAAAAAAATGTGGCAAGTCTAGACACTTCCAGTGAGACTTCGGTTCGAATCCCGGAAGAGACGATCTGATATGAAAACTTGAGCAATGATCGGCTTAATGCACGTTTATATCTGATCATCTGAAGCGGGCCATTCCGAAATATTTAAAGAAAGTGGGAAACGGGAAGCTTAGTGTCTAATGTGGCTGCGAAGTTTGCATTTTTCCCACCGCAGCCTCCGAGTCTCCGATGTATAATATCCAGATAGAGGGCGCTAAGATCATGTTTTCTAGGATCCGTAGCGAGAAGAATATACGCGTTCGCTTGCTAGACACCAAGCGGGGCAAGTTGGTGTTACAGGTTTCTGTGCTCACCAAAAGTTCAGAAAGACAGTTGAGGGCATCGAACATATTGGTCGTATGCTTTCAGATTCAGAGACAGGTCGTCAAGATTAATGGCATCTCCTCGTGCTACTCCATGCATCGGATTCTAATCAAACCCAACTCATCTGCTTTCAATTTTAAAAAACTTGAACACAATATGCGTGATATCACTTTATTCATCATAAGTTAGGACGTAGCAACATGTTCGCCGTTCGCATCCAGATATGATAGCCTTACAAGTGAGACCTACAACACATGTAATAGAGAAATTTGCAAGTGATAATTACAAAATTGTTTAAAGAAATTCAAGCTTTAACCAAGACATGTATGGAGTTTAAACCTGACGGGGACTCGTTATAAAAAATAACATTTATTTAAAAGATAAAAGTATTTATAACTATCCATAATTTGTTTTGACTTTACAAATATAAAAATTTATATGACATCAGTATTGAAGAGGATCCAATGAGAATGAATTTGTTGGTCTCCATAAAATAATGGGAGCTCAAATTTGAAGCCTTCAGAGCCCTTCAAAGGCTATTTTAGCCTTCATTGAAGGCCAAGAGGAATTTTATTATGCAAAAAAAAATTAGTTTCATTTCTAGCCCTTCAAAAATGAAATTGAGTAAGCTTGGGTAAATTTGCAACAGAAGGGTAGTTACAAAATTTCCCCTTCGAGGGGCTATCAGTGGATTGTGGAAGAGTCAGGACTCCAAGTGCCCTTGAATAGTCGGATCATGGATGAGGATCTTGGTCCCAATTGGCATGGACCACACTAAGCCACTCGGCTACGTTATGCCAAGTTCAACTCGATGAGTGGGCACTCTGACTCGGGATTCGATGTTCACTTTTAAAGCATTTAATGGCATTGGCATGCATTACTGATTCACCAACTTCATTAAATATGGGTATGAGAGAATGCCATCCTGCCAACTTGGTTTTCCATCTTGCATTTGCTTGTTCAGCGATTCATGTGATCTCACAACTTACAAGTCAATTGAGTATTTGAGTATAGGATGTGAAATTAAATGCTCATATGAGTCATATATATAGATGGGGAATTGATTTGACAACCCTCCACTGTCAAGGCTCCGTAAGGAAAAAATAATGGTGTTGTTTTTGGGTTACAACTTACATGTTGTAATTTACAATGCATTGAGCAATATTTGCAGGATTCGAATCTAAACTGGTCCAATGGGTCTGTAAGTTGCCAAACCAGGGTCTCACGCAGTGAAAAACATTTATATGACCACCACAGGACTAGGATGGGATGACAGATCTTTGGTAGCAGGCTAGCAGCATGTCTCCTTTTGTTTGTGTTCATGAATCATATCCTATACTAGTTAGTCCAGGATTCCAAGATTTATTCCAATTTCCATGCATTTACTAGGGTCAGAATCATTTGAATTAACACTCTGAGTCTCCCAGAGTCCACCTAGGCCACTTTACCTTCCCATCTCATGAGAGGAAGACGGTTAGGTAGCAGAGACAAAGGAAACTAGAACAAAGTGCCAGCGAGAGAGAAGGGTTGTACAATATTCATATAGTAATCTCTAAAATAAATGAAAGAATTTGTCCTATACCTAATTAAATATTATCATTACTTAATTTTTCGAGATGCTTATGTGGTAACTCCTATGCCCGAGCTGATTATGAGAGCTAGATGTGTCGAAAATGGCTACAATTTGGAGAGGCTCATTGCCATCATTATACCACCAGTGGGATGCTCCTGCAAATATCGCTATTACATCTCCCGCCCTCACTGCCCTCACCTTTTGACTTGAGTCCTCTTCTTCTTCTTTCTCATCCTCTCGTGGGCTCTCTTATCTGCGCCCTGAGCGCCCTTGAAACAAAGAATGATCTCTGAAAGTTTATCGACACCTCGAGAAAACAATAGCCAGTTTTTCCTCAGCTGCACATATATATCTATGTTATTTAGAAGTAATTATAATTTTGTTTTTGTAATCGTGTGAAATACACAAACATGCATTCGCTTACCTCAAGAAAGGTAAACCAACTCAAGAGCGTTGAGATATTAGGGAATTGAGATGGCGTTGCTTTCAATCGTATTTCTGTAGAAGGAAACGAATGTGCATTCTAATTCATCATTGTCTTCTGCGGCGGGAAACTCAAAAATGCCACCTTCATCATAGGTAGGAGCAAGAGAAGCAAAGGTAGAACATGGGGTAGGCTAGATTGAGATTCCCCGAACCTAAAGAGATTGGTGAAGTCCATGGGAGAAAAAAACATAATCTTGGGTTTACAACTGTAGGACAGTCGGAGGTCGGGACTCAAACTCTCAACTCTCAAATTCCATGCTTCATTGTGTCCCTAATTTCTATTTCCTCTGGAAAATTTTGTAGAGCTAAGTTGCCGACTTGGTTGTCATGAATTTATATATATGTACAACATTTTGTACTTGTATAACATTTTATATGTGGAGAAAAGTTAAATGTGTTGCTTGTTGGAGTTCCTTCTCGTGTTATAAATGTAAGTGTTTAAAATTTCTCTATCCAAATTGTTGTTTGAAATTTGTAATGTATTATGCAACCGCGCGTACTCCAGAGTAAGTCTCGAATACTCAATAGATGTAACCTTAAAAAACCCAGTATAAAAATGAAATTAGAACCAAAATAATGTATATTTTTCATAGACTAGGACCAAAACTACGTTTGGGCAAAGGAGCAAGCAGAAAGAGCCCGGTATTTGAGTTCCAAATATGTCAATGCTCTTTATCTACCATGAATTGTAAACATTAGGTTTAAAGAAAGAAAAATATTTGAATACAAGTGTTTGAATTATTCCAATTTCCTTAATGAAATCCAAAGGTTTAAAGGATAAAATATTTAACAACTGACATTGTAAATGTTGTAGACTCCAACCCCTCCATTTTCTTGTCATCTTTCTAATAATGGTAACAAGAAGCAAAAAATGTCTACCAATATATCTAAACAAGGGAATCCCTCGATGGACGTTCATGAATGAGGGATTGGGAGTGCAGTGAGCTAGGAAAGAACATGATTTCAACAACCTCGTTGTTGCAAACCTCCCAAACGTGTGTTTATGATTTGTCTTACTTGTTGACTATGGTAGACACTAGACACCCAACTTGTAGCGATATTTGTTGAAGAATTTTAAATTCTTCCTTATACTGGACTAATAAATACCTAACCTTTTGGATAGGGCTAATAAACTCGATATAGATTGGAGGGACTATCCATAATCCACCTAAAATTGGGGCTTTTGTTTGATCCTTTCAAATTGGGTGATAAACTCCATATACATTGGATGGACTATCCATAATCCACCTAAAATTGGGGCTTTTGTTTGATCACTTCGAATTGAGCATCTGGGGAGGACATGATTCAATTCTAAAAATAGTTGTTGAATTGTTTCCTGAAAGCATTAGGTATTACATTATGGGGTGTTTCTTTTAGGTAGGCCTAATCACACATGACCAATAGAGCCTCCATCGAGTGCAATCAATCTTCCATTCAAAGGTCGTTCCAAATTCCAATGCCTTATTTTATCAACGACTTAATGACCGACTTTTTCACGGGCCCGACAAAGTTGTCCCTTATCTAAGTTCAATAAACTATATGCTCCAGGGACCGAGAGAGTAGAGTTTGCTTTATATATGTATGGACTTGCATTAGCTAAAATAATGATAATGTTGTATCTGTGCACGTGTCTCCATATTTGTATGATATCTTGCTCCATGACATGAATGGTGGAAGATGCCCCAACGGTTTCCAATGTGAATCATGTGAGGGTCATAGAGATGTGAATTATAGGTTTCCACACAATAATCAAGTGTGTATTATAGTCATCTCTTGTGGACTCCAGGAGGTTGAATAAATAGTTGTTGCTATTAAAACATTTAGGTGGTGGCAATGCTTTTCTTTTTATTTATGATTTACAATTAGTTTGTGTGCATCTGAAATCCATAAACCATAATAGAACAAAAAAAATTAAAATTAAAAGTTTAAAATACTTGATACTTGTTGGAAAATTTGAAGTGTTTCCTTAAAATAGCTAGGATAAGATGTCAATATTGGAGAGACTTGGAAACGATTTTTTTATTTTATTTCTAATTTCTAGGATTTATATAATTAAGGGTATAGAAGGTATTTACTTTTATGAGGATAACCCCTACATTAGGGAGGCCACATGGATAAGAACGTGCAATGTATGCATTGGTTGTAAACCATTTCAATTTGTATTGACTTTGGTTCTTGCTTTGTGTTCCCTCCCTTACTACAGTCTACCTACTCACCTACTCTTTGATATGTCATGGATAGATAGATTTGTTCATGAATAGTTCATGAATAGATAGGATGAATCATTATAGGCACACTTTCATTACATTATAGGAACTAAAAACAATATATAGTGAGAGGAGAGTTTGTTATTACATAAGTAATATAACATGTTTTCATGGTGCATTTCACCTAGAGGGATATATCTTCCTCTTACTATTGTAACCAATCTCAATAACTATTCCTTTGGGGTAAGGGCTTATTTCTTCCAAATGATTTTATTTTCATTTCCAATTTCCAATAAGTTTGTGTGCATTCAAAATTGGTCATAAACTATAAATTATAATAGACAAAAAAGATTACCTTTGAATGTGAAAATAATCAAAGAGATGAATTGTTAAAACAAAAACGTTTTTTTACCATAATTGACCTCATTTACATTGTTAGAAAAGATGTCCCTCTTCAATTATTGTAGTCTTCTTTAATGAAATCCAAGTTAAATTTTATTATAAAAAGATTAGATAGAGATACAAGATTAAGTTGTAGATTAATGTGAAATTTGAATTTTTTATTATTTAATGAGTTTTAGGTTATACTACATTAAATGAGATAGAGTAAATGAGATATGATAATTTATGTTACTTTTTTACAATAAATATTTCCTAGGTTATGGCCATTAACTCACCAATTATTAAGAAATTATGTTAAATTATTATTTTATATAAAAATTGTAGTATTTCTAGGTTAGAATTAGATATTACATTTAGATCTACACTTTATAAAAAATAGATTAAGTAATTCACAATTTATTCATTAAGAGCAATATTTAACATTAATAAATCTAATTTAGATTTTTATTCTATTCTAAGTTTAGAATCATTATAGCAATTTAGGGTGTTTGTTTTAATCACAACTTAGACTTCCTTATTATCTAGCTTAACATTTTTAGGGTTTGGATTTGGTCTTAGTTATATAGTCAGCATTATCAATTTCTTAGTTTTCTCTCGAAATGTGTTGTTAAAGATATATTAATAAATCTTTATCCGTTACTCAAAGATATATTAATAAATCTATATCCGTTACTCAACTGGACACATTGTCTTGATGATGAACCTTGATAAAGGTTTGTAATGCTGAAATATCAAATGGAGTCTACAATTACCTTAGATACCACTCCTCAAACCTATCAACATAGAATTTAAGAGAAGAGATTGAAATATGTTTTTTTGTCAAAATGACATTTTTTAATCATGTAAGGTTCACAAAAAGATTACAGTATATAATAGTCCTTGTTTTTTGTCTAAACTTTTCTGATAAATATAAGATGGAATTTTGAAAATAGAATTGTGGAAGCCCTCTCAAACTTATTCTGGTGTGAGATCCAGATACTAGTAAGATCCACATTGAAGTTTGAAGAATACTTTTTCAATGTGTTTTGAAAAGAGAAATTGTGGGAATCCCTATCAATCCCTCTCATTTGACATCTAGATGTTAGTAGACTCAAGCCTAAAGTTTGAAGGATAAATTTTCAGCTATTCTACTACTTAGGTTTATTATGGTCAAGACGATGCTTAGGGATTAGGTGGAGTTTGAAATTGAATGGCTAGTTACTCACGAACTAGGTCCATATGGATAAACATATCAATTAGCTTTGTGATGGAATTTGTAACTTTTTTTTGGATGTTAATGGAAATGTGGATTGGAAAAATCTTATGTTTTTACTTTGAAAGATAATACTACAATGATTTTAATAGCATGTAGAAAAGTTCATTACAAAACAAGTAAAGTACAATGTCATGGAAAAGTTATTCTTCTAATTTTTTACTTTTATGTTGTTTCTTTAAACCATTGGTTATGGTAATGATCAAGTGGTCACAACAAGGATCAACCATTTTAAATATCTATATTGGCACTCTACAAAAATCATCTTTTTAGTTTATATTATTAATGTTAGGAATCTAATGCCTGATCTCTTTTGGCCTTGTAACATAACACTTATAGTAGTGGAGCTCTTCTCAAAACAATTCTAGACACAAATAATCTTTAGTATCCCATGAGGCTACTTTCATCCCCAATTTCGTTATGCATTCACATAAAGTCACTAGTAGTTCTCAACTAGGCTAATCACTTTCCCCTGATAGGAAACAAGCATTTCCCTTCGCAAAATAAATAGGCCAAATAACAATGCAATACAAAAAACTAATAGTCCTAACAAAACAAGTGGACCAATCTCTTTCTAAATGGGCTTTTTCTCAATCTCATCGTCCATCACCCCTACATGTTCTTCATTCTAAACCTTTATTTTACTCTCTCCTCCTCTATACCAACTCTTGAGTAATCCCCCATAAAAAGAATTTGGACATGATAAATCATCATGTACATGGTTTACCTCACTAATTTCATGTAAATATTGAATCACGTGGGATTTCTTCTTATTGTCAATTTTTTTTATACATTATTCTTAATAAATAATGAAATTTTGTTGTACACTTACATTTTCAAATGTAAAAAATGATTTGTTTTTACATGTCAAGAAAGATTCAACTTCTCATCGCCTTCAAAATGAAATGGGACCTTTCCCTTCAAATTTGATCCCTGAAACCTAACCACATAAAAGTAACAGGATCTGGGGTGCTGCTTGCCTGCTTACCTACCTTGTGGGCCAATGTGTAGTGTGGAGGAAATAATTTAATATTAAGAGAACCTAGAAAGGAACAATGTGCACAAAGTCAGAAGAGATGAATAAATCCAGGCTAAGATAGATTGCAAATGTTAGAAGAAGATACGCAATCAAGTGCAAAGTTGATGAGGCTTGGACTCTCTGACCACAACATTGTCTATAATCTCGGATTAATGTGGGATTAACAGGAAATGAGAAGGTATTGTGGGTAATGTCTTAGGCTCCGCACATGTAATAAAAAGACTCCCTCCGAAGCGCGCCCTCGGATGACATCATTTGGGATCTGCTCCCAGCTTCACGCACATGGAAGCTTAAACCAAGGCTGGTTTGGTGTAAGTTTTGAAATTGATTTGATTAAATTTATTTATTAAATTAAAATTTAAAAAGAAAAACTAATCTGTTTTGCATATTTTTTAATAAATAAACTTTAATTTGGGTACTGACTCCTTCGCAGGTGTACTGTCTCATAGAATTGTCAGAGAACTTGGAGTCGGACCAGGGCTGCACAAATGTTTTCAAAATGCCCTCATCATTACCCGAAAGTGGGCTAAAATCACGCTCTGAGCCCGCATTCTCCATGCATGTGCAAAGGCTATCTGACAGTGAAAGAGGGAGGAAAACGAGAGGCATGTATGATGTGCAATGTCTAATCTAGGCCTCTAACGTCATGTTGAGGATGACTGGCAACAAAGTGCCGAGGGCCCCAAGCCGCAAGACTGTGTTACATCACGTAATGGGGTCAGGTCAGGATCCTTCAATATCCGTGTGGAAAAAACACCCACCATCGACCTACTCTATACTTTGACGCCTTTTCCAAGGCCTTTTCCAAGACACCTTGTGCAATTGAGTGATGTGGGCAATGGAAATTCTCTTTGCGATTTGCTGGGAACAAATTGTTTCTATAGGGCCGGTTAAAAGGGGGCTGCGATCAGTTCTATATTGAGACAAACCGTTTCAGGAACATGGTAGTAATTGAAGCTAGGATGATGCAGAAGGGAACCCAAATATTCATTATCCCATCCGTTATCTTCATGATTTTGTTTGCTCTATATTTAACAAACTCTAAATTTGGCTTTTTGGCCTAATATTTCTTCTTTCGCAATTCTATTGCGCAGCATTACTTCTGCAGGTTTAATTCCACAAACAACTTTCCCCAAATCTGTCTTTCCGCAACCTCAATCTTTTCGCAACTTCAACCTTTCCGCAACTAAGTTTTCGCAACTCTGTTTCCACATTTGCAGATTGCCAAAATTCCCAAATTCCAAATTTGACTTCCGCAATTATGCGGCCCTAATACTCCTTTCCGCAATCGGATTACGGATTGTGGATCCAACTTTTCCCAAAGTTGAACTTCCACAAATATCCTTCCGCAAGATCCCTTCCGCAAAGTTATGGATTGCGGATTGCAGATCCAACTTTTTCTGAAGTTGAACTTCGGCAATTTCCCTTCCACAAGATTCTTTCCGCAAAGTTGCAAATTGCGGACTGCGGATCCAACTTTTCCCGAAGTTGATCTTCTGCAATTTCCCTCTCCCAATTCCTTTTTTGCAACTCTTTACAACCGTCTATTTGGTGCGACCTTCTTCCTGACCGTTGATTTGAGATGAGATGCAAATCTCATCTTATATTTGCAGATCCGTTATCTTTCTTACACCTTTCTCTTGCGGAATTCTTCCAGAGCATCAGATCTCTTGCGGCTTTGATTTCGTCCCTTGATCTGCTATCTCCAGCAGAACTTCACTTAACCTTGAGTATTTTTTATGTTTCGTTCACGTTCACTTTGTGAATCTTTCCTCATCGTCGATCCATCTTCTTGCTGTATTTCAAGCCGTCCAATCTCTTATTATTATTATTAGTTTTTAATTTAGTTAAAAAACACTAACCATACATCATACGATATTATTTTATTTACATTATTCAAAACTGTGCATTATCACAAAATTTATCAGAAGCTTTTTACATCAGATCATAATATTTATCTATACATATAAGATCATAACATACATTTAATACATTTCTATAAGATATAATCGACACTCTTTCACAAATCACTGAAAGAGATATATGTTGACATGGAAGGTGTTCTCATATCTATCAAAAAAAACAGCACCAGTTATACCAAAACATCAACAGAAGCTATGTTCGAAGAGATGTGTTTATGCCACGAAAACATATGAAAACAACCTCATTTTCGTGCCCTGCTGGTTATTTCAAATTATATTTTCCAAACGGATGAAATCACAAAAATATAATGCGAGAATTCTGAAAAAAATGCACATTCTGTTATTTGCACACAAGGATAAATATTAGAGAGCGGATCATATCTTGGTTTCATGACTTTACTATCCAAACATGATCCATTTACAAATGGACTACTCCACCTCTCTAGTCTGGCACATGGAATGTTCAGAGAAATCTCTTCTGCGAATAACAGTATGTGCAGACTGTAACTAGGATTGTGATGATTTCAAAAACTGTGTTTATCGGATTTGTTTTTCAAATGTAGAGCATGCCTTCCTTCAATCGCTGGGGCAGCTGTTCCAGTAATCCACTATCCCAGTTCAGATTGGAACATCCAGTGGCATCGAGCTTTTCCAACGACCTCAAATGCTCAACACCTTCCAGCTCTTCTATCTTACTGCATCCACTAACATCTAGTAGTCTAAGCTTTGTCAGCTGCGCCAACCCCCGTATTCTCTTCAGCTTTTCACATCCAGATGCTCGCAACTCCTCCACAAATACCAATGTTTCAAGATCTTTAAGCTCCTGCACTTCTCTACACCCGCTAATGTTCAGCTGTACGAGTGTATTCGGCAATGTTCCAAAATCGAGCAGACGATGACAAGATTTGACTTCCAACTCCGTCAACGGTCTGAGGAAATCAGGCAAAGATTCCAATCTCCGGCAGTTCACCAGTCTCAATTTCTTCAAACTGCTTAGGTCGCTCAGTGAAGGCGGAAGCATTTTCAACAAAGAGCCTTCTAATTCCAGGAATTCCAATTTGCCGAGGTTTCCAATGGTACTCGGCAATTCTTTTATATGTAATTCTTGGAGGGACCGAGGAAGTTCAAGAGGCAATAATTCGGCATTCCCACAACTCCGCTCATGCTTCATTATATCCGCCGCCCTCTTTGGCTCCCCCCACGCCTTCCCCAACACCCCTGACACCGCCGAAGCGGAACCGCCTTCCAAAGCTGCCTCCGAACCCAAACCGCCTTCCAAAGCTGCCTCCGAACCTTCCAACCCTGCCTCCCAACCCATTTTCCAGATATACTCCCTATCAAACATGTGCTTCTTCCAATCAGCCCGGTACGCCTCCATCTGCCAGTTCCTCAACTGCGCCTCCATAAACTCCATCAACAGCCCCGGCTCCCTAAACCCCACCGTGCAGCGCGTTCCCCAGCCCGCGCTCCAGCCTGCCTCCCAAAATTTCGCCCTTTCAGACATCCTTTCCGCGCTCCTCCGCCGCGCTTCCCTTTCTGCTCTCGATGTCCTTGTCCATGTCATGATTTGCTGGAAGAAGGCAAGAGAGGGCACATTTTCAGGTGCTTTGGTTGAGATCATTAGCTTAGAGGTACCTCTTAAATCAAGATATCTGAGACTACTTAAATTCTCGAAGGAATTTGGAAGCCTCTCCAAACTGTGGGAGAACGACAGATTGAGGTGTTCAAGGTTTTTCAATTTGCCAATGAGACGAGGCAGTGAATTCATTTTCCGAGCATTTATTAATTCAAAACGCTTCAAAGACGACAGCTCACAAAATTCATCTGGCAATGATCTCATATTATTCTCCTTGGTTAGATTGATGTAAATCTGTTGGAGGTGCTTCAGCGTTCCAATGGACTTTGGAAATTTTGAAAGGGGAGCCGAAATAATCTCTAATTCCCGTAGCTCCAAAGGTGCCTGCAAAATGTTCGTGTTTCAACACTCATAAGGATACGGATACTTCAAAACCTTGAAATTCTATAGAAACCGGCCTGTGTTGCTATATACCAAATAATCAATACACAAACTTTTTAGCTCAACAAATTTCTTATTTACCTGCGCTTTGCCTCGCCACAATATTTTCAATCCGCTCCCGACTACGTTTAAAATTCTCAAATCCTCCTTTGGAATCCAGGAAGGCAGCGAAGAGTGGGCACAGTTATACCAGCGAAGCCATCTCAGATTTGGTAAACGCGCCGTCCTCAAAATGGCTTCCAATAGATGATCTTCGGCAACAAGAAGTTGCAAGTTGGGCATAGTATTGTGCTGTCTATTGCGAAGCTTCATCACACCTTTTCCCAACAGGCCATGAATCTTCTTTTTAATCGATGGAAAACCTGACTGCAACGATCCGTAATACTTGGACCCATCATTTCCAACATATGCACTCGGAACCATCCTAATTGCGCGCACTTTGGTTATATCCTGATAACATAACCAAGAATAGTCAAGAATTAAAACATTAGGCTTCTTTAAAACCATTGAAGAATTCAACCATCGTACACATATTTCTATTGGTTAATACTCGAATAATTAATTTCTTTGAAGGCTTGTATGAGTGAAGCACTTACAGATGAAATCTTTAACTTCTGCTGCAATTTAGCAATGTTCATGTTTTCCGTCTGATCCCACAAATAAGAAATTATTCCTGAATCCTTAGCAATCTTTCTTCCCAATTGTATTAGGTGATTATGCATATGTATACAGTTTTCACTGTCCACATCTACAAGGCATTTGAACTGTAGATTTTGAAATCCCACGGAGCCTCCCCATATTTTAAAGCATGCATCTCTTTTTTCTCCTATGAGAAAATAGGCAATATCTAAAAATATTTGCTGTTCCTCTTTATCCAGTGAATCATAACTGATTTTTAAAATTTGCTCTATATCACGTGGAAGTAAACGTTGAAGTCTGCTCCATTGCTCTTCCCACTGAGATTTGTTTTTGTATGCACTAAAATGTGCCCCAAATACTTTTAAAGATAAGGGCAACCCACCGCAAACACTTGAAATTTTATCTACAAGACAGTGGAAACCGGGGGCTGGATGGGGTTTGCAGAAAGCATGGTGACAGAAGAGCTCAGTGGAGAATTGTGGATTAAGGCCAGTTAACGTATATATTAAATATCCTAACCTTCTTCCTAACCTTCTTCCTAACCTTTGAAGAAGATTAATATCCCTGGATGTAAACAAAATTAAGCAGTCTGAGGGAAGCCTACCTTGCACTTCACGTGGGAAAAGTGCATCCAACTGATCCACGTTAGCCACATCATCTAAAATTACTAGGCTCCGAGAATATAATGAGGGATTTTGTTGATATATCCTCTGAAGAATCTGCTTACCCTCGTCAATATTGTGTATTACTCCAGCAAATCCAGCCATGCTCCCAAGAAGTTTGCTCTGTAAGTCATGTAAAGAGCCCTTAGTTGCTGTTCTTCCAACATCATCTAAAAAACAGGATCTACCATAATATGGACTCTTACGATTGAAGAGTTCTTTCACTAGTGTTGTCTTTCCTACTCCACCTAACCCTACAATCCCCACGACCTTAGGTTTTTCATTAGGCTGTCGCAATAAGAAATCATCAAGATGTTTCAGCTTCTCATCCACACCAGTTGGATATGTGGCCCCATAGAAGCTCATGCGCCTTACATTTTTCAACAAACACTCCACAAGCTTATCTAACAGCTCCAACTCGTCCCTGGTTATTCACAAGAAAAGAAGTAGAACTAATGAGAAACAAACATCCATCTATATATAAATATCCCACATAGAATAACACAATACCGGTAGTGTTGTGATCTCACCTACAAGCGTTCAGCTCAAAACCACTTATTTCTGAAACACTATGAAGAGCGTTTCTCCAATTTTCAATGGTGTTGGAGTCGTATCGTGGCTCATCTTTACGAGTTTCAGCGTCATACATCTTCTTCTCTTTAAGATTATGTAAGGCTTGAGCGTACACCCCATGTTCGCTCCGAAGATCAGCAGGCTTGACATCATAGAAAACTGGGATGATGGGAGCCCCCGAATCGCGCATAAGGAGGAGCTCCTTTAGACACCAATGTGAGTCCGCGTATCCTTTAGAGAATATAGCTACATGCACAGAGGCTGATGCAATAGCTTCTTTTATCTGAGAAGTTATGATTTCTCCCTCTTGCATTTCCTGGTAGTCTAGAAAGGCTCGCACTCCATACGGAAGAAGACGACTGTAGAGATGACTGGCAAAAGTCTTTTTGACATCGGGACCCCGATGATTTATAAATATTTCACATTTGTAATTGTCGCTGCTGTTTTCATTGGGATGAGCAGCGGTGGAGGTGGACGGCGCAAAGCTGGAAGCATCATTACCGAATGAGGCTGCAGGATCAAGATCAAGAGAACGAGGAGAAGGTTGGCCTTCAGCTTCAATTTCAGAGTGACTTTGGGTAAATGAAGATGCAGGTGTTGGGTATGCCATTGGGATCTATATGCAAAATACAAATAGAAAAAAGATTGGATCGGGATGTGTGTGAAGCACTGATGATCGATATGCAAATTGAGAGACCGAGAGACGAAGATTTTGAAAATTGAGACACTGGAGAAATCGTGAAGGATTGAAGTGAATATTGTATGGAGTGAAGGATCTCATGCCATTAAAACCCTATGCATACTCATGGAGTCGTACATTGGCCCCTCTCTGTCATATCTGAACGCCTACCCCTCCCCCGTCATTCATGTGTTTCAACGAATAATCTGTGTGGGGTCCACGCACACTCTAGTTTTACAATGGAAAACAGCTGTTGCAATCATTATCAAATTTGAAGGGTAGGGTCCCATTTCATTTTGAAGGGTTATGAGAAATTGAACCTTTGAATGTTGATATGTAAAAATAAATCATTCTTTTCATTTGAAACTGTAAGTGTACAACAAAATTTTATTACTTGTTAAAAATAGTGCATAGGAAAAAAATGATATTAAAAGAAACAATTTTGTATTTAGTAATTTTTTTTTACTACATCATATTAAAAAACAATCAACTTTCAATTGTGTTGTGTTAAATTGAATTTGGTTCTAATTTATTTTTAACTATTTTGTTGTATTAAATTGAATTTGGTTTTAATTTATTTTTAGCAAAGAATAGTGTTGCTCTAATTTATTTTTGGTTTTAAGTGAAACAATTTTGTTTTTAGCAATTACCAATATAATTTATTTTTGGTTCTAAGTGAAACAATTTTGTTTTTAACAATTACTAATTTATTTTTTATTCTAAGTGAAACAATTTTATATTTAGCAACTTTTTAAAATGCATATAGATAATCTCATTCTAATTTATGAATACAATAATTAAAAAAAATTAAACTTTCAACTTGGTTGTATTAAATTTATTGAATTTAGTATTAATTTATTTTTAAGGGAAACAATTTTGTACTTGTAAGCTAATTCAATACGCTGGCCTCAACTAATTGAATCGGCACAATACGTCCTTTCCATGAAAAATAGAAATGGACTCACTTCCTTAGTTGTTGATGCACCATTTTTTGACTTTTTTTTTAAATTAGAAACCTGCACCTTGTACACATGGAGCTAAAGCTTAAGGAGATCATTGAGTTTAAGTTTGTGTATGTAGTCAATCTGAATGGAGGCCAATTCTCAGTGATCAAGGATGGATCGTATCTTGCAGCTGAAAAGACAATTCTCAGTGATCAGCATCCAGCATGTTTATAGAGAGATCAATCATGGAGCAGATCTCTTATCTAAGCAGGCACTAGAGGGGCAGGTTGGAAACTTTTTGGTGGCCCATGGGGATGGACGAGATCCATCCTCATATACTTTTTTTGGTACTTTTTAGTTGTTTTGGCATACCTGCATGAACGCATAAGATTGTTATATCTTATGGTTCATTTTTGGGGTATCATATATGCGGTTTATTATGTAATGTAGATTACATAATTAACCAGGGTAGATACTTTTCTGTAGATGTGGAATGTTATATTGTTTAAAGACATACGGGATACAGGGTGTTCTGGGTAGTTGTCTGCTACTTTCTAGTCATTGGCTGTGGTTCCAGTTATGGATTAGTGAAAACTAAGTCATCGAAATGTAATTTGTGTGATACCTTTTTTATATATTAAATATATAAGATCTTTTTTTATGAAAAAAAAAAAAAAAACTGAACGGAGGCCCACTTTAATTTGAATCTGAGAATTATTTGTCCAAGGGAAAGTAGACATCTTTGACCCACTTTTCATCCCAGGGAAAACATTTTAATATGTAGAAAATATGTTACCAATACTAAAAGAGTAGTAACTTGTATACTTGAACCTCATAACTTCATGTGAGCTTGCTGAACCCTTTGATTTATCAATACCATACAATTCCCAATACTAAAAGACACTTAAAACTTGCTAACATGAGGTAGTCTCACACCTAAAGTCTTCCCCACCACATAAAAACCTTATCCAACTCTGAAACAATAAAATCACATTAAGCAATCTTACCATTATGACCATGTCACGTTTCTAATACATAAAAAAAAACAACCTCAGTCAAATAACAATATATCGGAAAAAATACCTAATAAAACACCCTAGACCAACTTATAGTACATTTTTACGAAGTTAGAAGCATCAAAACACCAAAACAATACTACCTAAATATAAACAGATGGGGATAAACAAATTTATCAACTACGACTTGCGTCTCCGAAGCCAATAAGTATATATTGTGATCATAATATTCCATGAAGTTCTCATATTCGAAATTTTGAGTCAAGAGATACCAGATTTTCTCAAATTGAAAGTTGAAACCAAAATAGGAAAACAATTATGTTTATTGAAAAAAGTGAATGTTTTGTTCGGGGGTGTAGAATAGTGATAGAGTTTTTTCCTTTCAAAAAATAATGGAGTAATTAGTTTGTAAAAATCATTTTCACTCATTTAAGGGTACAAACCAAATGATCTCCTCTAGTTTTTATTGTTGCGCCTAGAGGCGCTCTACAGCCCAGTATGGGGTAGATCTTGTAACGTTACATAACATTGTAGCGTAACGTTACGTAACATTACATAACGTTATGTCGGCTTAAAAAAAATAGAAAAAAAATTAGAAACGCGCTCAAAGCTCCATTGCAAGCCAATATTTATCCTCTTATCAATGTGATTTTCACAAAGTCGACCACCCAAATCAACGATATTCGTAAAGCTTACCGGGAACGATATCCGGGCAGAAGCCTCTATAATGATGTTAAAGACAAAACGACTGGTTACACTCAAAAGGTTGCTTCATGAATTATAGCTAAAAATAGTTGAAGCACAGATCAAACACCAATTGCGTTTACTTGAAATTCTCAGTCTGTTTTCTTGAATGCGCGCTGTTGTACTAGCATCAAATCAAATCATCGAAGGACTTATATTAATTATATAAATTTTTCTCTTATTTCAGGAAATCTCTAATGACGATTATCCTATCATATATAATCATAAATTTCTTTTTAGCTAATGTGATTTGATTTCATGAAAACAGCTCCTTCTTGCGCGGCTACATTGGGCGTCAAAGCAAAGTGATGGGGCGTCAAAGCAAAGTGATCGTGAAGTTAATTTCAAGGCCGAACAAGACGCAAAGAACTTGAAGTTAGCACGTCGTGGAACAGTGGAGGAAACATTTATCCAGATATTGAGCAACTGTAGTTCTGGCCAACTAAAAGAAACATTCAATTTTTACAAGCAAAATTATGGCGACATTATAGAGGTATGCTACCCACTGCCATAGAGACCTAATTAATTCATCTCTCATTGCTCATCGAATTCTTGGAATTGTCAGATTCGTTGGCCTTCAAGATGTTGATCTGTAAGGTTTTGACATTCTATATGATAAGAACATGCGCTCAGGGAAAAAACAACAGACAACACTTTTTATGCCGCGGTTCGCGTTAATTTTGGCTCCTAAAATTCTAACTAGGATAATGGCCAAAATAGGAAGTGGACAGGGCTTATATGGTGTATTTTGTGCAAGGAATATAGTGAGTCTATGAACCATGATCTTCAATACATTAAACATGTTCTCTCCAACTATCACTTACACTAATGAGGTAAATAGATCATGATGACTGCAGCCTTTACATATTTGGGGGTCCAATGCTCAAGGACTCATTTTAGTTTGAGACATTATTTCCATCCTCACCTTAATAAGGTATGCATCAATTTCAAATAGAACATTGACATGCAAATCAATCCCTGTGATGAAAAATTACTAAGAGAGATCTCATACACTTGCGTAACATACCCAAAATCTAACGAAATAACCCCAAACATGGTGTAAAGACTTTTAGAGTTCCCTGAAAATCTAATATTTTTTTTACATATCCTTGGATTCAAATCAAGATGTAGCTTTCAACATTTATCTTTGGTGTGACCATCTATGTTACAATGGTCATAATGGTTACTTTGAGTCTTGCGTGCCGGTTCTTTGGTGCTATGGTGGTCAAAGCATTGCATAACTTGTTGAGGGGGGCATAAATATTTCATTCAAACTCTAATTGAGGTACCTTTTTTATCGTTGGAAATCCTTTGACAAGAAGAACAACATCAAATCACTAGGAGGTACACTTGCAATATTTTATGGGAAAAATGTTTGCTTATTTCCTCGAGCGGCCTCCAAAATTTTTAGAACACCAAATCACCAAATAGAAATGACCCCTAAAACTAAGAACAAGTTGAGACCTCTAATTTCCCACCACATAAAGAACCAAAAAAAATGAATATTCAACAGATATACAATGATCAATTCCATATTGAATGTTGTGTATGTAATATGGATGCTGATTGACATGAGAATGGGACGAGAACCAACAAATATAATAGATTTTGGAACTATTTTCTTGGCATGAATTTGTTTTGAAAGCATTGTAATAAAAACCCTCTCAATATAGATGCCACATATTTTTCTCTAATATGGGCTCCAAGTCTCACGACCATAAAGGAAAGAAGGTGCAACCAAAGTGTAGAAGAGACGAATCTTGGTCCAAATATCCTACAATTAATAAAAATGTTTCAAATTTCCAAATATAAAGGTGTTATAGAAAAATTATTCCTTTCCAACAAGAATAACACATTAGCACAAACACATCAATACAATATATTTATTGTATGACCATTGTATTACTAATTAATTAATGAAGATTGATGTAATGATAATTTGAGCAATACTTCTCTGATTTTTGTGAAATTTATGTCATGAATTTGTTGTTTAGTTTACACTGATTTGATAAGTCCATTGCATACTTATTTTCAGATCTATCTCATTTTGGCTTGTAGATCTATGGTTCATGAAATTTAACAGATACCTCGATGTTTGAATAAGGAGAAAATCCATTGCTTGGATCCATGAATTGATTGCACCAAGGACTCAGGATTGCAAAGGTGGTGAAAATCAACTACAAATACATCCACCTTCACCTTACATGAGTCATAACAATCACTTCCCCCTTTGCTCATATGGCAGGACACATAGGGACTTGTGCCAATGACACTTGGATCTTAAAACGTAAAATCTCCACAAATGATCTCTCCAAATTTCTTCCAAATGGAACCTCAAAAATGGAGTCTCCCCACGGAGCCTCTCTTCAAACATGAAATCTCACAATGAGCTCTAGCTCACAACAATTTCTTAGTAATATTTGCATTGTTCATGCCCCCTTATATGCATAAAACAAGGGCTTAAATAGGTAAGGTTTCCTTTGGTCACATGAGACGTGTGAATCTATAGTTTGGGATTAGCTACAATTTGGTTTGGCTTTTAATAACATAAGCCCAAAATATGGTTCATGAAAACTTGCCCATTGTTTTTCAAATTTGGTTACTTGCCCATAATGACATTTACAAATCCCCAAAATTTGGTTACAAGTTATAAAAATGATATCCATGGTCTAAAAACACATGGTCTCCTCCACAATTCATGGCAACACAACTCATACCAATTCCAAACATGCCAAACTATATGACATTAGCTAGCTATACAAACATAACCATATATAACATGTGCTCCCATTTGTTGATTGTGTCAAATAAGTGGTCATAACCATTCATTGGCATATACCACTTTGTAACCTTATCCAAAGGTTGTTAAAACAACCATTAACCTGGTATATAATAACAAAACCCATTTTTAAAACTTACACAAAAGTTTTAATTTAACATGTGTTAAATAGGTGGGGTTCTTTATATGTGGTGATGATATGCTATAATGGCTGCAAAATCCATATGTGGAGGTTAGCGCTACAATTGGGGGCGTGCTTGACCGGCCTACCAACTTTGGTGGGGACAGTCGAAGCTCCTTTACCTCCAACTATGAACTATGTCAAATAAAAAAATTTGACCATCATGCATAGAACAAGGAACACATGTGGTGGAGTTGGTTAAGTTGTTGGGATTAGGATGTGGAGGTCACGAGTTCAAATCCTGTCGGCCTCCCAAATATTTTGGTGAATGGGTTCAACACACCAGCCCATCCCGAGGCTTCCATGTGTCAACCCAATATTGGTCCACCTCAGATGACATGTAGATTCCCAGTCAACATCGGAGGACATGTGTTGAAATGAAAGATTGCCACCTCATTACCATGTTATTGTATGGTCCTTGCCACCTCATTACCACGTTATTGTATGGTCCTTCCACATTAGTGTCAGCCACATCATCTTCCTACCACATGGAATTCTTTGGGCGTGCAATGTAAGCATTGTATGAATTTCACATGTCACCTTTTCATTGGTGCCTCGTGGCACTCCTATTTTTCCATTTGCATGTTTCTTCACAGCTTCATAACTTTTGCATATGACCTCTGTTTGACACATTGTTCATGCTATTGGGATCCTCTTTATGAGCTCTTTGATTTGGCACTAGTTTTGCTAAGTTTTGTTGAGTTCGATATTTTGGCCCTTTGGAGATCGTCCTGGATCATTCCTCTCCATTGAGAGGATTTTGGCCTCCAAAATCATTAATCATTCAACAGATATACGAGGGGATTTCTCCTCACTTTATTCTTGATCCACCTGGCTTTGTAATGCTCCTAGAATTCTTGGTGTACCTACTAAATATTCTGGATGAAATGGACCATTGTTGATATGGTTCATCCCCATACAAAATCCATGAAGATATTATTCCAAGGATGAGAAGAAATAGGAAATGGTGTGTGCATCTCTAATTTTGTATTAGTGGGCTTACAAAAGCACATCAATTACCCCTTTACATTCATGTTTTTCATCTAAGACAAATGTACTAAAACCCCAAAATTCCTAATTACATGAGAAGTATAAGCTTGCAGGCTATCAAAGGAAAGAATAGAAAGAATACCCAAGACGTAGAGTAGCTTGTCCTGCAAGCCAAACTTCTTCACCTAAAATGGTTGTTGAAGATCTAGTAAGGATGATGTTAGGGATGGACTAACCTTCTCTTCTAAGATGATGAAATATTTTTGTTGTTTTCCTCCCCATTGAAAGGCTTGTCGTATCCCAAGCACTTCATTCTTAGAATAAGGATCAAAACCATCATGAGGCTCATACTGACCTTTTTCTTTTATGGATATAGGAAAAAGATTCTTGCTAGAATTCATAATTATTTGCATTGAACCCACACTAACAAGTGATGAGTTATCCTTCATGTTGGTATGAGCTCTAAAACATATTCCATCCCATCCTTTGTGATATGGTATTTTTTCTCATGTTGGTAGAAGATATATTTTTTAATCATAAAGATAAGGACTCCCAAGTACAATGCCACATGCATCCAAATGAACAACATCCAAATCAGCCTCATTTATCAGTTTAGAAGGAACAACAAACCTCACTCTACACTGCTTGGTAACTTAAAGTTTTGCATTGTCATGCACCGAACCTAAAGGTAAGGTTTGGGATGAGGTATTGGGGTTAGTCCCAACTTCTTCACAAAATTTTCAGAAATCAAATTGACTTGTAATCCTGGATCAAATAGAGTTCAATCTTTGTATGTTTTGAAACAATTGTTATGTGAAACAATTCATTCCTTCTTCTTTCATACTCAAGAGATGCATGTGTAGAACTTGAACTAGCATGAAAGGAATTTTTACCTTGTAAACCTCTTGTTGTGATCAACTCTTCATCACCTGAATCAGATCCCAAGTCTTGTTGATCTATAGCAACAATATTTTGCTTCCCCTTGCCACAAAACTTCTTTGGTCTTAACTCTAGATGCAACTTCCAACAATGCTCCTCATCATGTCCCTCTTGACATTGGCTTATTGACTAAATACTTCAATGCAGAATGGTCTGTATACATATTGAAGTGTCCTTTGGGCAAGTAAGGTCAAAACTTTTGAAGTGCATATACCATAGAAAGTCCTTCTCTTTCTGTCATGGTATAGTTATTATGTGCAGTTGTTAATTTTCTGCTAGCAATGGAAATATGATGATGAATAGAAACATCCCTTGGTTGTGCAAGTACAACACCCAACGTGAGATATGATGCATCGACATGCACATGAAACTCTTTCTTCTAGCCTGGAAAGATTAATATGGGTGTTCTAACCATGATTTTTGTTAGAACATCCAGACTCTCATGACATTGCTCACTCCACTAAAACTTGACATCCTTCTTTAATAATTTAACCCATCCCGTTACATCTAAAAGTAGGAACTATTAGCCCAAATTACAATCATGGTTTATTCCAAAAATAAAACTATCATTTTAACTAACTCTTTACCAAAAATAAGTCAAACTCCTCTTTTTGAGTTGCTTTATTCCTCTTTTCTCGCGGCTCCTCCCATCATAGTCTTTTCTTGCCTTGTGCAAGGAATATTCATCTTGTCGAGCATTATTCTGGTTAACTTTTCCTAGGGCCAACAGGCCCCCAACAATCACCTATGGCTCGTCTTGAGCCATATTAATATGAAATCTCATTTAGTGCAACCTTGCTCTGAAAATATTGAAATATTTTCACAACATGTTATGTTTCTTGTCACACTTCTTCTTGTATTGTCTTCAATTTTTCCACAAGTTTAGAACAAATATGTTCTGAAGTTTTCATTTCAGTCGAACCCAAGGCTTATCACACATTTTCATGAACAAGTTGAATAATACATATTACCTTTTCTGCTTCCGCCTACAACTTTAGGACACGATATGTTCTTCTCTGATGTTGTGTTCACAGTAATCCTACTTGCTGCTGTAATTTCTTCATATCAGTAGCCTTGGCCATTTTCTCCATAATCAAAAGCTTCTTTGATTCATTTCTAAGTTGGTTAAATTCTACTTCAGTAGTATGTAATTTCTTTGTACCTATTCTATCCCTTCATAGTCAATCAAGGCTTGCCATGATTGCGAAACCTATTCGACTGCTTTGGCACAAATTTCCTCTGCCTCTTCAATATTCTTCGCAACCTTAGTTGTTACTTTTCTTCGTTCTTCTAGACTTCTGACAATGGAACCATTTTTTGGCGTACTTTCTATCGACCTAGGTTTAGATCGCGTGTTCGTCAACAAAAGCCAACATATTGACCCAACATAGTAGAACTCTTTCGGCAACACCTGCGACGCATATGAACTCTCTCGCAGGACATCTTTATTGGGAACTGCTAGAACCAGGTTTCTACAGTTATGTTGGGGATTTCCTTATTACAGTATTATCAGGTCACTCGACCGAAACTAGGAAATATAACTATGTTTCATACATTCATTCAAGAAGATGGCTTATCGATCTATCGACATATATGATAGTATGTAACATAAGGAATTAAAACACATTAACTACATTCCATACTATCATATCAATACATGTGCGACACACACACACACCAATATATATAATTTTTTTCACATAAATTCTGCTCGACACATTCATATCAGCTCATTCACAACATATATGCATTAAACATAAACAGATACATTAAATACACACAAAGACAATATATAATGTGGAAACCCATATGAGAAAAACCAGAAAGGTGCTCTTCATTTGGAATGAGAAATGGCTTAGCACCTTTGTTCTGCGCACTCAGCTTGTAGACTCTTCTTAACAATTCATGTATGCTTTCTCCTCTTCTGCTCTCTGGTTTTTACTCTCTCTCTCTCTCTCTGTGTGTGTGTGTGTCTCTCTCTCTCTCTCTCTCTCTCTCTCTCTCTCTCTCTCTCTCTCTCTCTCTCTTCTCTTCTCTTGGTTGCGCGGACGTGTGTTTGTGTGTGTGTGTGTGTGTTTCTCTCTCTTCTCTTCTCTTGGTTTAGATCTTGTTCTTCTGATACTTAGTCGGGGATGGTCTGCACACAACTTGGATCGATCCTATGACTGAGCAACTTGCACACACCTTGGATCGATGCTTTTACACTTGATTTAACTATTGACTGACTCTCAACTGTCAATCAAAAGGATGTATTTCGAATTTAACATATCTCTTTATATCTAAAAATAGGCACTATCGGCCCAAATTACAATAATTATTTATTCCTAAAAGCAATATTTTAGTCTAACTAACTCTTTACCAAAAATAAGTCGAACTCCTATTTTTTACTTGCTTTTCTCCTATTTCATCGGCACTTGTTCCATCACAGTCTTTTCATGTATTGCGATCGGAATCCTCATCTTTTCAAGCAAAATTATGTCTAAATTTTCCTAGGGCCAAAATGCAATGTACGGAGGAAGTCACTCTTTTATTCAGGTGACAACTAAGTAAATTTTATATTCATTTCATCTTCTGAGAAGACTTTTCAACAAACTCCTTCTTGATTTCCTAAAAACTTCTTGACAAACTCCTTATTGATTGGGAAAATTATTGAACCATATTGTGTCACAATTGCACAAGATTCAGACTCATAAAGGTCAATGCACCAACCAATGAATTCTAGGAAAATTTGCATCCTTAGAACAACCATTAGTGGTACACAGGGGATTCACCTTGTAGAGCAATATCTTATCATGTTCATTCATAAAATGGGGTCTTTCAATTGTGAAAATTTACGGTCAATATATTATAGGTATTGGGGGTGCGGGGGAGAGTAGAGTATGGGGGGTTTATAGGTATTGGGGGGTATAAAAAGGGGTTTCTAATAAAAATAGGGAATATATCATAAAAATAGGGTTTTCTTAATTGGAAATATGTATTGGTAGGGGGGCTCAACAAAAGGATTTTTGTAGGTAATTATCAATATCTAGTGAAATTAGGGGCATTCTTCAATATCCCATGAACTAAGGCGCTATGACATGGTTTCACTAAGTGAAGACCCCGTGCAGTGGTAGCCATGATTCTTAGAATCACAAATAATATTTTCCAACCTCAAATCTATTACTTTCTTCTTCAAGAATCCGATGTAGTGCCGAAATTAATGTGACTACGTCAAAAACCTCAGCAAATGTATCATACATATGGTCATTAGGGTTTATGGAAGTTGCAATAGGATTAGGTATTGGCAATGAGGGTACAGAAGGTGAGGCGGAGGGTACAGGTATCGGAATTGTGAAGAATATTCTATTGTAAACTTGAGTGTGAAATATTTTACTGTAGGTAAAAATCCAATAGGCAATACTTGGAGGGTAAGAGGACACATAGAGCTTAGCTATGGAATGTTTGGAGGGTACGAGGACACAGAGAGCTTAGCTGCATAATTTTGAATTAAAAAATAAAGAGAAAGAGATTGGGATTATATAAATATTTAAGCGCCTTAATTACAAACCATGTGTCAGGATTTGATAAGCAATTGAAACTGAAGGTAGGTATGACATTCAATGATGAGCCGTTAAATGGAGCAGAGAGGGCACAAGGAAGGATATGATAGGTCGCATAATATACATCATTTGGTTGTGTATAAGGAAAATCTCAAAAACTAGATACTTCTTTAGTGTCGGGAGAAGAAGGATTTATGAAAATACTTTCACAATCCTAAGTCACTTGAAGAGTGTCATGTGTTTGTGGCTGTTTTCATTCAAGATCTATGATTTGGAAATAATCGGTGTGCTGCTTCTGAGGCCTAATTCATTGATATTCGTAGATCTGCGAGATCACAAGATCTTGGTAATATGATGAATTGCAACTTTGAAGACCCCTCTTTGAAGTTTCACCTCACATGTCAAGTTTTCATTTGTTAGGATTGATTTGATGGAGTAATCGTCGACCTATCCATGATACGTCTTCCTTCCTTTTGGATTTAAAATGATTTCATGGTCGAGTGAAGGTGGTATTATTGAAACCATGTTTTCGATCTTGAAATCATGTGGTGATGACATGTGTATGGAGTGATATTCATTCAGAGTAAGATATATACCCCACCATTTGCACTTGGGCCCACTTGATGCCATCGAGTAAATAGATTACTTCGTTACCTTTGGTAAAACCCAGATTTACTGATATTTACGACTTACCGGTATTCACACTTTCATACGCTTGAAATTTCTATACCAGGGCATGGTTATCAGACATGACATGTCGAAGTGGAAATCATATCATGTGGGCTTCACCCATGCAGGTTCGAATCCGATCGTCCATGGTTAAGGATCGTTATTTTCTTTTTCTTTTACATTTTCATATTTAGATTGTATAATGGATTCACATTTTTAGATGTGGATTGTGTACACTTAACTTGGAAACTAGCCCTCACATGTTCGAATCTGGGAGTATTTTCTTTTACATTTTCATATTTAGATTGCTTAATGGTTTCTAATTTTTAGATTCATATTGTGTATGTATAATGTGGAAAACTAATCCACACAGGTTCAACACTCCTCAACTTTTTATGGTTTTCTCATTTTCAAATTCGGGTTGTTCAAATTTTTGCTTGCTACATAGATGCATAGCCATATGTCTGTTCGATTCCTCTAGATGGAATGCATCCGGCCTTCAATAGTTTGGTAGCAGAGTTCGGTAGATGAGATCTTGGATAAGCCCTGACTCCTTTCCATTTAAACATAAAATGCAATAGGAGCTTCTTCTCCATCGTTGAGGGGAGCCATGGAACATTATGCAATCACTGTATAAGCAATTTAATTATGTATAGAAATTCCCAAGTGTATGAAAGTGTAAATACGGGTAAGTAAGTCATAAATATTAGTAAGTAAGTCTTGGTCTTACGAAAAGTAACCGAGTAAGCTATTTACTTAATGGCATCAGTTGGGCCCAAGTGCAAATGGTCAGGTAGATAGCTTACTCCTATTCATTTAGGATCATGAGACAAAAATGAAAACACAAGCATGTAGAGGATCCATAATACATGTGAGCCATTGATTTATAAAAACTTATCAAATCGTGATCATTAGCTCGCACTCTACATCTTCTGAGTCACGCTAACACATCCACAATGTTGATTTTTTAATAAAGCTTATCTTCTCGGTTTGAAGAAATAAGAATTATCCTGATCCTTGCTCATCAATTGTTAGGTTGATCTTCACTATTTGATGCATCTGGTGTGGACCATTTATTTTTCTCCAAAATGGAAAATATATCACCAATAGTCACATAAAAATACTAGACTTGATATAACTCACAAGACTATCTTGATATTTCTCACAAGATTCCACACTTGATGCAACTCACAAGTCTCTAGTCTTCATATAACTCACAAGACTATTCAATACAACATCATCACCTCAATCATATATATATATATGTGTGTGTGTGTGTGTGTGTGTGTGTGTGTGTGTGTGTGTGTGTGACTTGATATGACTCACAAATCTAGAGAATGACTCTTGATGTTGTACATTTAACAAGGTCGACTTGGATAATGATCATGACCTATTATGTGTGATATGTAGACATTCTAGGACATTTTTCTTATTCAAACAACAAATATGAATGCATAATAATCTTGGAAAGTTTCAGAGTAAAAGAGTAGGACAAAATATTGTCCAAATAACATGTGAATAGCATCATAATGGATATCTTCTAGGAAGCCAAATGGAGGAAAGCACGGGAAATGGACATGCCATGTGACCTCTTTGCAACAACTCAGTTAAAGCACAACCTATATTTCTTGCATACGTGGATATATGTCCATGTCTCTATCAAGGCCCTACTATGGAATGAGCTATTCATAGGTGGTTTGTTTCCCATCAAACTCATATCTACGAAAATATGCAGCTTGGAAGAAATTCCTTAATGGGTGGTAGTTGAATTTGTAACACTGAGAATACTCAACTACTAATTATAATTTGTAGTACCGAGAATACTCAACTACTAACTATTTCTTACATGATTTGGAGGTATGTGTATTGATGGCTTCCTTTGCTTGTAGGGAACAAAGCTAACACAACATTGCTTCTGCCTCTTGACTATGAATGGGTGTGGTATTCCCACATGCTTAATACGCTGCAATACACATAGGATTGTTAGCATTTGTATGGAAAAATACTAGTTATTGATGTGGTGCCCCCTCTTAAGAGGGATTCTCTCATCGTTGTGAGAACTAAACTATGGGAAAATGTACATCATAACAAGTCATTTATTCTAGATTTAGATGTATTCTATTATGCAAAGTCTAATTACAAGTGACACCACCCCCCCACGAGAGACAACAAAATTCAATATGATTTGGTTGGGGCTATGAGAAGCCAACCATCCTTTTGGCACTTAGACAATTTTTTTTATAATTAAGCCGAAGGATTTTATTAAGGGGACGACAGCTCTTGAGGCTTCGTCATTTGTTGAGAGCCTCTCATGAGCCGCCATATGTATATTCTAAAATCTTTTTTCATATTTTAAAATCTTCTTTATTAACTAAAACATTTGGAATGGGTATATGGTATATCACGAGCTACCATATGTCATATTTTAAAATCTTTTTTCATATTTTAAAATCTTTTTTTATTGACTAAAACATTTGGAACGGATATATGGTATATTTTTTATTATTATTTTATAGGATGGTTTTATTATATTTTATAAAGTACTTTTATATGGTTAAAACAACAAAGTGTTTTTTTTTTTAAATTTTAATTAAAGAAAATACTTTTTCTTTAAATGAGATTCATTTAAGTATAGTTTGAATAACCTAATCATACGGTTTTTTTATGACTTTATAATGAAAAGAAGTGTTACTTTAATATTTCATAAAAGTATATTTATATTTACTTCTTTTATATTATATTGTATTTAAAAAATATGTCAAGTTATTTTTTTTATTAATTTTTTGGCAAGTTTAACTAAATATAACATAGGTTATAAAAAACACAACTCCAATTGTACAACATGTTATAAAAATAATATGTATAATAAACTAACATGCATTCTAGATTAAAAAAAAAATCCTCGAAAAAAAAACATAATTTCATTTCATCTTCCGAGAACAAAATTACATTTTGTAGATACACAACCTTGTGTATTCATTATAAACCATATAGGTTGAAACAAATAAAGAAGGACGATTGTTCAGTCCTTGCCAAAACAAAGTTCCACAAAAAAACCCTGCAATGTTTACATGTAATTCCAGAAACATTTCTAAGTAATATACCTCCAATGTAATCATAAAACAGTTCAGAGTATTTTTAGTTTAATAGAAAAAATAAAACCAGCAGTTCCACAGTTCATTTGTAATATGTCCATAGTTGCAAAGTGTAAGTATAAAGCATCCCACCAAGAAATAACAGAGTCCAAAAAAGTGTCACAATTGTGCAACACTTTCAATAAAGGGTCTAATTCTAGATTCAAAATTAATATAAATAAACTATTATTTTTATAAATTGTCATTTTTTAAACCAATATAATTTTCTCTTTTAACATATTAGAATTATATATATATTTAATATTTAAAATTGTTTAACTATTAGTTACCTATATAGGTGATGTATAGTTAAAATTTATTATATCATTATTAAGCTTAAATATATTATTTATATCTTTTTGAAAATTTAAGTCAAGATAATTTAGATTAAAAAAAAAATCGATTCAACATGTTATAAAAAAAAAAATTTCAGGAAGAAAAAGCATGTCCTTGTTATTCTTATTAGGAATCAAAGGGCATTGATAACACCCACCCAAGAAGGGTTACATCACTGAAAATTACAGCTAGTCGGGAGAGAATCACATCCAGTCATTGCCAGGGGGAATGGCATGCAATAGTAAGTGTAATTTCCCATCAGAAATCTGTCTCACCATGTAAAAGATCTAGAACAATCAGCCCTGTCTATCGTGAACCAATGGGATCAGATCTGCGATCCAAAAGAAGCCACTCATGTAGTGCCAGAGCAAGTATCCAAAATATGATTAGCTTCCCAAAAACATGGCTCAAAAGAGCTGGAAAGAGTCACAAGTGACCAAAAGGTCATCTATAAATTCAGAAAAACAGCCGTAACCTGGAGCGAGAGTGAGAGCTGTTTTTGAAAGACTATCTGCAATCCGGTTGTGTTCACGATAGATGTGACTGAATGTGAGATCCTGGAACCTTGTAATAAGCTTTTGTGAAACCCTGCACCAGTGTATGAGTTCTAGTGGGGTGAGAGCAGTGAGACCCTTGGCCCAATTGATGATGACTTGTGAGTCACCATATATATGGGCTAGAGGGATTCCCATCATTTGGGAGGAATGCAAAAGGGCCCATAAGCCCAAAAGTTATGCCTTAGTATTGGATCCATTTCTGACCCCTAGCGCAAAGTCCAGATGGTGATTCTCAATGAGGAACAAGCTATATCCAACACCTACTGCTGAAGAAATAGTAGCACCATCAAAGTAACCACATGGATAAATCAAGCGAGGTCTCGGTCCAATCTGTCTTGCAATTTTCCTTTTCCTGTCCTTAATAACAGGCCGAGAGGAGTTCATCTGAGCAGCTTGTAAAATCTGATGGTAGATTCCAATGATAGTCACCTTTTTTCCCTCAAAGATAGCCATGTTATGTGCTTTCCAAATGACCCAAATCGTATGGTGAGGGATATAAAAGAGGACAGAACTGCGGGGATATAAAGAATCCCAATAATCCATAAAATCTGCGATTGAATCAGCTTCAGGAGGAATATACAACTGGAGATGATCACATATAAGCCCTCGAATGCTTTTCCAAACCGGGCAGCGTGAGAAGAGATGAAGGACAGACTCTTCATTTTTAAAACATAAAGAACAAATACCAGGTCCATACTTACCCCTCTTCTGAAGATTATCACAAGTGAGAATCCTGTTTCTCAGTACCAGCCAGGAAAAACAACCAATTTTGCAAGGAAGGAGTCCAGACCAGAACGATAAAGATACAAGACTACCCAGTGCTGGGCTGAAAGAGTTCACAATACAATCATAAGCTTTCTCTGCAGAGATCAATCCATGTTTTTTGTTGTAATCCCAAAGCGGAGTATCAGAGTCAGCTGAAAGGTGAATACCGTTAAGTTCCAGATCTCTAGTATACATATTCCAAATTTCTTTCCATTCCCCATCAAGAAGTAATTCTTCCGCTGTATACCAATAATGGTGTGCATCTAATAAGGTATTGTGTGCCTGAGCGAGAGATTTTATATCCATATCTTCAAGATATGATCGTAAACATGTTATAAAAAATTATATATTAGAATAGACTACTAAAAAATTCTTTTAGACTAAAAGTCTGATATTTATTTTATTTCTAATTTATTACATTAAAATATTTATATATTATCATAAAAACTAGCTTTATATGTTTGTTTTTCAAATTGTTAAACTATTTTCTCTAATATCTAAACTTATTTACAATAGTTTATGACATCACTTTTGAAAAATAATATATTATTAAAATGAATATAAATCATAAAATAGCTAATGTGTTTTAAATATATATCTAAATTTACATTTACTTTTATTGGATCATTATTACATAATGAATTTAATAATGAGTATTAGATGAATGTCAATGCCAAAACATAAGTACAATTTAACATTCCAAAAATAAAGCAATTTAGTTATTTAACTTTTTATTTAAACAAGAACTAAGTTGCTCTCAATGCACCTTTATTTATAACTTTGTAAAATTTGCATGCCTTATATTTATGCTCAATGCATAAATTACAAGGTATCATTAAAAAAGGAGGACATATAAAAAATAAAAAAACTAAGAAGTATAAAGTTAATATACATCTACAAACTACTTCATAGTATATGGACGGGTCATTATAATGTAATTAAGGGATATTCAAGGGACATGTCCATATAATGTAATTAAATGATATGCAAATATAATTATGTACATAAGGTTATTAGATTTGTAGAAAAAGAAAGACCCATTTTACCTTATGGTTGGCACATATGTAAGGAGGATTGAAGATACACTTTACCTTATTAGTGAAAGAGATATGATTAATAAAGAGATGGAAGAAGATATTAGCACTTTAAATTTTATTAACTAAGAAAATACTTTTTTATTAAAAAAATATATGTGTGCCCCCACGCAAGAACTTTAATAGAAAACTTAACTTTGTAAATTTAAATATTTACCAAAAAACTTAAACAAAGGTTTTTTATGAAGCATTTAATTTCTATCAAATAAGCATGTATTATCATTTAGAGTAGAGTTGAAATTTTAAATTTTTAAATATAAATTTATATTAAAATATGAAATATTAAGATATTGAATTTTATGTTTGAATAAATACATTATTATTATTTTTATAGTGCTTATTAAATAAGCATTTTTTTATCATGTGCAATCTTATATTTTTCGTACAGTCAAGCTGTAGTCCATTTAGTTTATTCATGTGCTACCTATCCGTTGGCCCACTTTTAAAACTTGATAGTGTTGAAAACAATTATTTTGATATAAAAGTGGAACATGTATTAAAATGATTGGGAGATGGAAAAGGTTCAAATGTCTGTTTGAAATTCAATCCATTTAACAAAATGTAATGGTCAAGAGCATCTTGTCCTTTGAATGCATGTTGGCAATGCATTACAAAAATATATTAACAAGCACATGTGAGATCTGATTCCCATGGATGGTTTCTTAATGCATGGCAAATTCCAAACCATTGAGTTTATTGTACACATTAGCTTTCACACAGCCCAGACCTTGTCTGTTATGGATCTTATATTTTTCATACACTCTTGTCAAGCTGTAGTCCATTTAGCTTAGAATCCACTGTCGGCTACCTATCCGTTGGCCCACTTTTGAAACTTGATAGTGTTGAAAACAATTATTTTCAAGCTATAGTCCATTTAGTTTAGAATGCACTGCCGGCTACCCATCCGTTGGCCCACTTTTGAAACTTGATAGTGTTGAAAACAATTATTTTGATATAAAAGTGGAACATGTATTAAAATGATTGGGAGATGGAAAAGGTTCAAATGTCTATTTGAAATCCAATCCATTTGACAAGAGCATCATGTCCTTTGAATGGATGTAAGCCATGCATTACAAAAATCTATTCATAACAAGCACACGTGAGATCCGATTTCGGTGGATGGTTGCTTAATACGCGGCAAATTGCAAACTATATTGAGTTTGAGTTTTATATGGTCTCACAATTTCCCATATAATATAAAATATGTTTAAATTCCAAGCGTAGATAAGTGATAAGATAGGACCTTATCAACCATTTTATCCATGGGACAACCAATTATGTTTTGACCTAGAAATCATATCAAACGTTAAAATATTCTACATAATCCATTTTACAAGTATCTATCCTTTATAACTTCACATCCAAAAAGGACTTATGGAGAATATAGAAACAACCCAACTCATCCCAACACATATCCACACCTACACAACCTCATCGGTATAGTTTAAAGGGTTGTGGATGTCAGCATCCCCTACATCTATATTTAGCTACTCAGCCTACCCAATGCAATAAATGACACTCAATTCACTATCTTAGTCAAATCAAGTATTAAATTGATTATAAACCAAAGGATCAACTAAGATAGTTTCCTAACCATTCGATCCTACTCAAACCAATCATACACACTCATTCACAAATATTCAAGTGTTTGATCCATGCCAATGCTATTGACCAATCAAATCCAACAACAAAATTCTATAAAAAGCCTCCATTATCCCACAATTTTCCATATTTACATTCCATAATTTAAACTTTATTCTAAGCACTATCAACAATCCATCATAGTGTTTTCAGATAAGGTATTAATAGTTTCTAGAATCTACATTAATTTTCGTTCATGTTAAAGTATTTTACTATCAATTCATGCTAGAGTTTATAATTAGAGGAAATTTGGGGTCTAAAATGTTGATGTATATGTAACTTCAGAATGTATTCTTCTATGTATCTTATGTATTGTAACCTGATGTTTATTCCGGGATGTTTCTATTATGTATTTGAGTCATGTGGTCATGCCTTGATGTTCCGATCGGGAGGATTAATAATGTAAACAAGTCATGTCAAGTCATTAGGTAAGTCCCCATAGTTTCGAGGCACTTGAGTTATTATACACTAATTAAGGTGTAAGCTCGGGTAATAATTGTTAGGTTAAGCCTACGTGTGAAAATGCAATTCAAGTGAACGGATGAATATAAATAGAGAGTGAGAGTCTCTCTATTTATCACTTGTGAAATACATCACTTGCTCTCTCAAGTGTTGCGCACTATTGGAGAAGGAAATACTTTGGCTTGACAGAAGACAGAAGGCTACTGCTGTGTTGGGAGTACATCTTACTGTTTTGGGTTTCACATCTTGTGGTGATACTATCTTAGAGGAAGTTGCGGGGTTTTCTCCATTTATGGTTTCCTCGATCAAAACTCTTTGTGTCTCTTGTCTCTTGTGATGTGCTTATGTTATTGCTGTGCTTGTTATTCTCTTAGTGAAAAGATCTTAACATAATGCTAGCTTAAATGTTGAAAAACTAACATGGTATCAGAGCTAACCTAAGAAGAAGACATTGTGCAGCTACAGGAACTAGGGCTTCCTAGTTTTTGGATCTTCCTCCACAGATTTTCAGCAAAAGTATGCTAGGATGAATCTCCATTGAAGGGTGCATCTTTCTGTTGATGCGGAATTCAATTTCAAGCATTTTCAGTTTCGATGTGGAAATTAGGGCTTTCTAATGAAGAGGAATTTTTGAGTGAGACCAGCATAGTATTTTTCTCCTCATCAAAACCGAAGTTTAGAGACCTGGATCAAGAAATTTGGTTGGGTGAAGCTCCGGGAATGTCAAACCCTAGTTTGACCCTGAGCTAGGAGAAACCCTAAATACTAAAACAGCTAAGTTTTTGTACAGTCTCTATATTCCGAGATTTACGAAGTCTCAGAAGCTGAAAACTGCAGGGGCCAAAGATAAAATCCTGATGAACGCTGTGTCCAAAAATCATCCTCATATTCGCTATATTCAGGGAGATATGATCTCTCCAATTTAGGGTTCCAGCCTCTTCCAGAATTCATCCCTAAACAGGACATCTGGGGAGATCTGCAATATCTTGGGCTACATAGGTCCAAATGGAATTATTGAAGATTTTCTAGAAAGGGCATAGACTTTACTTTCAGTGGTCCAAATATCAGACTTAGAAGATGAACCAGGGACAAGTGGCATGTCGTACAACTTCACTGTTCTGAACAGTCCTGTAACAGATCACCTTGGGAAAAGGATCATAAATCCCGAATGGTAAAACCAATTCTGATGAAACCTGTGGTGTTGGATCAGGGACATGTGATGTTACCGTAATACGAAATTTCATATACAGAGGATCAGTAATTTCAGAGATATCACAGAAACAGTAACAGACATTTCTGCAGAAGAAATTGGAAATCTAGGGCTTCCTGTTCCGGGAGCTTCCCTCCACTGTTTTCAGAAAAGGAGTACATTGGAGAGCTCCATTTGAAGAGATATATCTGTTTGTATAATCATATCTAAAAGATTCCAAGTTTTTAAAATTAAGTTTTCTGTGACAAACCCTAGATCAGCGAACTCTGGGACAAGGACGGACATCTCAAATCGGTAAGATCCAATCCTTTGCTATTTCCATTTGAGGTTCTCATTTCAAATTGATATATCACATCAGCTTGGTGACAAGATTGGGAAAGTTGACAACTTCCAAGGATGGAAGTATATGATCTCTCTGAAGAAAATAGATTGGACACCTACGTGAGTATAGAGGTTCCAGTTTCAGAGGGAGACGAGATTAGAAGCCTTTCACAAGAAGGACTTGGTAAAGGCCAAAGAAGACATCATGCTCATGCTGCAGAGGATGATGAACCATCCAAAAAGAGATCCAGATATGAAAGTGAAGATTCTTCAAGTGAGGATGAATATGTTCTAATATCAGCCCTCATAGGTAACATTACTCATGGTAGTGATGATTGGCTTATAGACAGTGGGGCCTCCAAACATATGACGGGATTCAAGGAATCTTTTGTAAGACTGTCAGAACATGAATCACCTCACAAGGTGAAACTAGGAGATGACTACCAATATCCAATAAAAGGTAGTGGGGAATCTTCATACAAGCTAGACTCTGGTAAGTCTCTAACAATGAAAGAAGTATTGTTTGTTCCAGGACTCAAGAAGAACCTTCTCTCCATTTCAGCATTGATGCAAAAGGAATGCGTATTGTATTCATAGATGGTCAAGTCATCATGTGGCCAAAAGGAAAGATTATCGATGATGCGGTAGTGATTGGAGAACAAGAAGGAGGCTTGTACAAATTGAAGGGCCATCTAGAACAAGCCTTGATCCATGACATAGTAAAGCCAAATGAGCTTTGGCATAGAAGGCTTGCACATGTGCATTACAGAGCACTACCTATTGCAAGAAAAGCTGTTGAAGGTCTTCCAGAATTTCAAGCTATTTGAAGGGAAGAACAAAAATCAGAATATGACTTAAAAAAAAAAAAAAAACCAGTTGAAGAATGTGAAGATCTAGAATGCAGAGACCATGCAGTCATAAGAGTCTCTCAAATCAAAGAACAACTTGAAGCGGTAAAATAAAAAGTGAAGAATGCAGAAGTGATGATGGCGACCTTGAATGGCCTCCCAAAATCGTGGAATTCATTCATTCAAGGAATGTGTTCCAGAAGGAAGTGATTACCTTTCAACAGACTCCAAGAAGAAGAAGAAGCTCGATTCATAAGAAGAGAAGGGAAGATGGAAGAAACTGAAGATCAAGCTCTCATCATCCAAAGAAGATCCCTCAAGTGATGAGGAATATGAAGATCTCAACTCTTGAAGAAATTCTTATCCACCTTAGCATTTGGATAAGAATTGATGCTATCATGAATGAAGAAGACGATGAAATTGAAGACTCAAGAAGGAGTATACCCATGAAACAAATAAAGATAAGTATTCAATTGTCATTTCATGATATTATTTTGTTATGCATTTGTTTATATTTAGTTATTGTATTATGCATGATAGGATGTTTGCATTAATGACAGTATACTACTAATATGTATGTGATGGGTAAGTAGCTCATGGTGCTATACAAATTCTCCATTGCTACTTATCTAGAATGAAACCTCTTTGCTGACATATTGGATTAGTGCACAATCTCAATGTTGTCCTGGTAGAGATGGAAGGCATCTAGAAAGTTTTAGTGAGATATGGATGAATGTTGTATTGGTTAAAGTAGTTGCATGATCATATATTTATGCATAAGTGTTTGCCAGTATAAATATTCCTTATGAAATATTTCTAACCATACAAATGCATTTGACTTGTAGGAAAGATCGTATACATAATCGCCTACAAGCAAAGAAGAATGAAGACTTGTTCCTAAGAACAAGTGACGACAGTTCAAAGACAAAGAATAATATGACGAGTGCAGTGACATCATTGATGCAGAACCTTCCAGCCATGAAGAAGTAACTAATAAGAAATGGAAGACCAGTTCAAGAAGAATGATGTCAAGGCGTATTATTAAGACCTGAAGAGAAGTTCATAGTTCCATCATGCAGTAGATGGAAATATCGTGGGATACAAAGACAGATTCGTAGCATGAGGCTTCTCACGAAAGGAAGGCCTAGATTATGAAGAGACATTTGCAGCCAGTAAGAGTTGAAACACATACATGATGAGATTGATGAAGATCTTAACCTTTGCTACAAGGTTGAAGATGCAAGTCTATACACTAGATGATCACATAGAAGATTAGTAGCATAGGAAGCTACTTGTCACTCCGGTACAGAATGTTTCAGTGCATAGAGTATAGGAGATAGAGGGAGTATGATGATCCATTTCAGAGAGAGTGACTACAGAATATATTGAGGTTCGACATGGTACAACAGGATGGGCAGATTACTGATGATTCTAGGCTTTACTGAGAGTAAAGCGGATTCCAACCTTTGCTTCAAGTTTGAAGATGGAAGACCAGTGATGTTCCTATTATGTGTCGATGCACTACTGTTCTAGGTATGGAGGTGTGGCAGAGTACAGATGGGATCTTCCTTGGACAAGGGAAGTATGCAGTAGAGATCCTGAAGAGGTTCAGGATGATGGACTACATGACCACACCTATGGCATCGAACCTAAAGCTATTGAGTGATGATTCATCAGAGTCACTTGATGCTACAATGTATCGTTAGATGATTGGGTCATTGATGTACCTGATGAACACAAGACTAGATATTTGCTTTGCTATGAACACCTTGAGCCAGTACCTGACAAATCCGAGAAGTGTTCACTTGACTGCTGCAAAGCATATTCTGAGGTACCTGAAGGGTACAGTTGATTATGGGATCAAGTATGATGCTAATCAGAAGATTAACCTGGAGGGTTATGTTGATTCAGATTAGGCAGGCAGTGCCATCGACAGGAAGAGTACTTCAGGGTGTTGCTTCAGTATGGGATCAGGTGTGATCTCTTGGTTTAGCAGGAAGCAATCCTGTGTGGCACTGAGTACAGTGGAAGCAGAGTATGTTGCAGCTTGTTCAGCTAGTTGTGAGGCAGTATGGCTGCGGAAGCTATTGTCAGATATATTTTATCTCCAGTTGGATGCTACTTGTATACATTGTGACAACCAGAGTTGCATGAAGTTGCCAGAGAATCCAGTGTTCCATGACAAGTCGAAGCATATCGAGATCAAGTATCACTATATCAGGGATATGGTGCAGAGAGGAACAGTGAAGCTCCTGTATGTTGAAACGGAGGAACGGATAGCTGATGTATTGACGAAGCCATTGGCTAGGCTGAAGTTCGAGTACTTCAGACAAAGACTTGGTGTTCTCCAGATCGAGGCCTCCTCCCAGAGACAGTGATGAGACCCAAAGCCATTCTGATGAGCAGGTCAGATGTAAGGGCTGAGCCATTCTGTCATGGTGAGAGGATTCAGTTCCTTCCATGTCAAATATGAGTGCTAGAGATCCATAAGCCATTCTGACGAGGAGGTTAGATGTAAGGGCTGAGCCATTCTGTCATGGTGAGAGGATTTGGTTCCTTCCATGTCAGATATGAGTGCTAATTGCCATTCTTGGAATGGAGGCACCTGGTCAGTTACCAGGAACACTCAGTCAAGGCCTGAGAGAGCCATTCTGACGAGTACGTCAGATGTAAGGGCTGAGCCATTCTGGTCATGGCTAAAGGATTAAGTTCCTCCCATGACAGATATGAGTGCTGGCCATTCTGTCAAGTAGGACAGATGTAAGGGCAACTTCCACTCTCCGAGAGAGTGGAGGCGCCTCGTCAGTTACCAGGTAGCTCAGTCAGGGACTGGGGGCCATTCTGACGAGGGTGTAGGATTCAGTTCCTACCAGGTTAGATGTGAGTGCACAAATCTTTCATCATTGTGGCAGATGTGGTTCTAGCCTGGTTGAAAGTCTTTCATCATTGTGGCGGATGTGGTTCCAGCCTGGGTGAAAGTGCAGAAATCTTTCTTCATTGTGGCGGATGTGGTTCCAGCCTGGGTGAAAAGAACAGAGTTCTTTCATCATTGTGGCAGATGTGGTTCCAGCCTGGTTGAAAGTCTTCCATCATTGTGGTGGGTGTGGTTCCAGCCTGGGTGAAAAGAACAGGGTTCTTTCATCATTATGGGGGACGAGGTTCCATCCTGGATGGGATTGTGCCCTTCTGACGAGTAGGTCAGATATAAGTGCAAATCCATTTCACAGATGGTAGTTGATTGTGCCTATCATGCTGGTGAATGTGAGTGCTGGGCCTTTCTGATGTGATTGTAGTTTACTACATGATCAGATGTGAGTGCTGGGCGTGCCTTTCTGACGAGCAGGTCAGATGTAAGTGCTAGGCGAAGACCTACATGAGGGTAGGCCTACAACCAGCATGAAAAAGGGTTGGCTCTGTAGAACTTCCTATGACGAGATAGTACACACATGATGATGACCAGAGATGATCTAGATCGAGCTATGATCCAGATCCAGTTATGATGACTCTGAGAGATCCAGATCGAGTGATGATCCAGATCCAGCAGTGATGATCCAGATCGAGAGATGATCCAAATCCAGCCCAGTGATATTGATCCAGATTGAGTGATGATCCAGATCCAGTGATGATGCTCTATGATGATCCAGATTGAGAGATGATCCAGATCCAGATGACTTGAAGATGAAGATGACTCGAAGACGAAGATGATCCAGTTGATGCAGAGAAGAAGACCAGTGCTGAAAATTGCGTCGAAAGAATACCTTCCTAGTTAAGAGGGAGTGTTGATGTATATGTAACTTCGGAATGTATTCGTCTATGTATCTTATGTATTGTAACCCAATGTTTATTCTAGGATGTTTCTATTATGTATTTGAGTCATGTGGTCATGCCCCGATGTTCCGATCAAGAGGATTAATAATGTAAACAAGTCATGTCAAGTCATTAGGTAAGTCCCCACAGTTTCAGGGCACTTGAGTTATTATACACTAATTAAGGTGTAGGCTCAGGTAATAATTGTTAGGTTAATCCTACGTGTGAAAATGCAATTCAAGTGAACGGATGAATATAAATAGAGAGTGAGAGTCTCTCTATTTATCACTTGTGAAATACATCACTTGCTCTCTCAAGTGTGGTGCACTATTGGAGAAGGAAATACTTTGACTTGACAGAAGACAGAAGGCTACTGCTGTGTTGGGAGTACATCTTACTATTTTGGGTTTCACATCTTGTGGTGATACTATCTTAGAGGAATTTTTGGGGTTTTCTCCATTTATGGTTTCCCCGATCAAAACTCTTTGTGTCTCTTGTCTCTTGTGATGTGCTTATGTTATTGTTGTCCTTGTTATTCTCTCAGTGAAAAGATCTTAACATAATGCTAGCTTAAATGTTGAAAAACTAACATAAAATGGGCCTTATAAGAAAACGCGCCAACAATCAATTTTGTGAGTATAGCAGAGTATATATGTGACCTGCATTGACAAATTCATTTCTTTGTTTATGAACAAGCAAGCAAATTGAAGGTAAACAGACCATTCACATATGTAACCACATTCTAATTTCTAATTTTAACTATAAGTTCATACAACTTGCAAATCTAAATTCCCATAATTCAAGTGGTGTTACATAATTTACTTTGTGGACAAACATAAACTTAGATGCAACAAATTCATGCAAATAATGACGATACAAGAAAACTACATGAAATTATAAGTTGGTTCAAATTTTTCTTTATGCGCAAACAAAAACTTAGATTGCAATAGCTTCGTGGAAGTAATGAAACAAGAACAGTATGATAACTTATGCAATGACATACAAATATATATTGCATGTGTTAATATTGTCTAGGCTTTTGCAGTCAGGCCAAGAGTCAATCACACTACTCGTAGAAGGAGGTTAAGGAAGTGAGTTACTATGGGTTTGTAACTACAATGAACTTCATTAGTTGAATGCATACACCATGTTGTTGCTAAAAAAAATCCTGCTAAGGATCCTGAAGAGAATAATGAGATAGAAGATGATGATGTTGTTCCATAGTCAACCACCATGCAAAGTGCAAGTGAAACTAAGAAGATCAATGCCATTAGAGTATGGATAGAAAATGGTACATGTTCACTACATCTAATGATGTAGAAATCAATATATATTCTATTAGAAAATCTTCCAAAAAGCGTGGGATTGCATCCATATCACTGCATTATTGGATAAATGGAGACACTCATACAAAGTGAAAATTGCCTCTTACAATGATGACTACAGAGGAGGAGGAATAAGTGGTTCTATGGTGCAAAGAGATGGGTGAAATAGGAAATGGGATAGAATTTCTACAACTAAAATCCACTATTGTTCAAAACCGTCAATGTAGGCTAAATCCATTCAGAGATGGATTTCCTAGGAAATCATGGTGGTAAGGGATTAAAAAAAGGATTTAGGAACTTGTATTACAAACAAAATAGGGCCTTGATAGAGATAGGGATATTAATATACACCCTATAGGTTTCTCCAAGTTCTATGAAACATTATTGATTGTATATAAGAAACATTCCTACAGTCCAAACCATATATGGAACTTTGAAATTACAGGTTTACAAGTAGGGAGAAATTATGGCATGCACGCAATTTTCAAGAAAGGAAGCAAGAATGTGCCAAAAAATATTCTTAATAGTAGGGAGTGGATAACTATTATGTGTTGTGTAAATGCAATATGTGCATCAATACCTTGGTTTTATTTGTTGAAGGGATAGCCTTAGTTAAAAAAACTATATCCAAAATTACAAACGAGGAGCATCCATGGTTTTACATCCCCATGCATGGATGACTAAAGATTCATTTTGAAATGAATTTGTCATTTTGTTGCATCTATACTAGTGGTGTCTCACGCGAAAATAGACACTTCATGATTATTTTATGGCCATGGAAGCCACATAGCTATACAAGCCATTGAGGAGGCACACATACTTCCCATTGACGTGTTGACTTTACATGTGCATACTAATCATATGTTGAATCCTATCGATGTGAGTGTGTTTGGGACTTTCAAGAGCTTCTTCAGGTTCGAGAGAGTAGCATGGATGGAAAAAAATTGAAGGGTAGATCTAAAAAGTATTGAATTAGTCAAACTTGCAAGTAAATCCTTTTGAAATGATTTCACTCCATCGAATATCAAGGATAGATTTGAGTGAGTTGGAATATGGACATTGAACTATGATTCTCTTCTACATCATACTGGTTGAATCAAAGCCTACATGGCCAAGAAGATATAGATGTTGTAGACAATATGGTATCCCTCTCTCAAAGACATAATGTGTCATTGGGTGACGATGATGACCATGTTAGTGCTACTCAATATGATCATGAACCAAATGAAACAAACATGGATGTTGTTTAGTCATATAAAACACATACAATTTCTGTAGAGCATATTCATAATGACCCTACCAATCTAAACATGGTTACAAGGGGTTAAGCAACAAGAAGCAATGAAGAAAATTTATAATTCCAATCCAACTTACATAGCATGAGTGGTTAATAGAAGCCATGATGAATCTGAACATAAATATCTCACTTGCACGAATGACGAAAGCCTTAACATGCCTTTGTAGCCAACAATCATGAAAAACAAACATGTCCATTATTATGTGTATGATGGGGGTCTAAAAGAACGTACTACATATATTGAAGAACCAGATGGAGAAGACTCACATGTAATGAAGAACTTATCCCATATGATCCTTCTATTCAACCAAATAGCACACAAGTACTCAACCAATTCTTAAAGGTGCTAGTGGAGATATTGCAAGGAAATAGATCGACATGAACGCCATATTAGCTTTGATTAGGAAAGAGTTCACAGTTGTTCACTTCGAAGGACTACATCAAAATAATTGTTGAGTTATAATGAAAGAAAAAGGATATGCAACAAATAAAACAAAAGAAGAAAGATGGAAATGGAGAAGAAGTAAATTAGGATTGTTGTAGCATGACACTGAATGTAGGAAAGGCTTCAAAGAGAGACAGAAAGGTGAGAAGAAGAGCACCAAAAACAAGTGGCAAGGCACTGGAAATGGAACAGGTAAAGGTGGAAAAGAGTCTTCAAAATCATGGAGGGAGGATGAAGGAGGTGCAGAAGACTAGAAAAGCAACCAAACATGGGAGGATGGTTTCTAACTCATTGGATCCACTTGTATACAATCCAAGATTCTTCCAAGACTTTATAAACATACATCCCTCCCAATTTCATCTATCTAATCAACCTCCCCATCTTATTTCTACCATATCAAGGTCTTATTGGATAGAGGTTATTCGAAGGCCTCTAGTTAATTTAGTGGTATTGAGCACTCAAACATCTAGTTTTTCAATTCTTCCCTGGTTGCAAGCCACAAAATAGCCTCAACAAATTACTGGAACCTCAAACCTTTTAGTCAAGTAATCTTAGGTAGGTCAACCTACATGGATAAATAAAATGTAGCCAAACCTAGAAGTTTAGGCAATGCAATCCCCAACTTAACCTCTTGGACAATAGAGATATCAAATTCTTATCCTAGCCACATGCAATATGGATATTGTTATAGAGGCATTTTTTGATTATTCCTCTGGTCCTAGATTGAATCCAGTCTATGGATTCAAATATATACAATCATATTTTTTTATAATTCAAGGCATTGTATTGATGGAATGGTAATATAAATGCAACTTTGGTTATCTAATTCTGTTTCTTATATTATTTTTGATGTGCAAGCAAATATGGTTTTGGAAAGAAAACAAAGTAATACAACAATGCAATTCAATCCATTGCAACATTTCCCCTCAAAAAAATACCAACCACATTCATGAACCATATAATTAGCATGCACCTATCCTGATAGAATTCAATCTCAATACCACCACATTCATGAACCATAATAATTAAGATGTACCTATCCTGATAGAATTCAATCTTATGTGTATTCTTAGTCTGTTACTATGGATAGAACACTGATTAATATCAAAACAAAACAATAATTTACAACAATCAACCATGAACAACAATATTGTACATGCGAAGCAACCCATACAACAAGAGGAAAAACATAGTTATAACAAAGCATACTTGCAACAATTTATAAACCTTTATATGTTTTAACCAATTAGTACACAATTAGATAGAATGAACCATTCACCTTTCTTAACAAAATAATTTTGGCATCTATGGATTATGAGAGTGGGAAATTAGTTTAGAAACAATGGAACCTATAGTCACTCAACCTAAAAATGAGAAGGGTCCATAAGGTTACAAGGTTATTGAAATTGAATTTGGGAATCGTAAATTTAACCAAGCAAATATATGTCTCCAATGAGTACAAAACATGTTACATGCAAGGAAACCACACAAAAATGTACGACACTAGTACATCATATACCTCCATGGCATGGAAATAGTTGTGAATTTATTTTTCTTTTATTTTCCTTGAAAAGTAGTCTCCATGTGCCTTTTGATGTGTCCACTCATGCATTCAATGTTGTTTTCATCATGCCCATTCTATGGGAGTTGAAAAAAGTATTGGTTTCGACAAAAGAGTAGGGAAATAATTTGAGCATACTCTCATACAAAGGGAATGTCATTGAAGTAACAAAAGCACAATCAAAGGGTATGACCCAATTTTTAAATCCCTCCTCTCCTTTAGAGAAGAATAGAAAAATATCAAAGGAGATAATATTTTTGGGAGGTATCTTTTACTTTCTAGTTCAAAAATATGCAAGGAATATAAGGAATCTAAAAAAATTATCAAATAGTTTGAATGGTGTAAATAAAACTGAATTATCTAGACCTTTCTCATATGATCCAAAATTTGTTACCTTCCATTCTAATGGGAAATAAGGAGGGTACTAATTGGTTGGAACATCTCCCTCAATATTATTTACACATTCACTGTCAACTAGTTATAACATAGTGGAACTATTTATAACTAGTAGATGTTGTAAGGTTTGAGATGGAGGATTTTCATTTTAATAACACCAGAATGCTTACATATAAACATGTCACTATAATATTCCAACAAGAACCACAAGTTCCATCGACACATCAATATCACAAGATATCACTTTTTTATCATAACAACAAATTGTACTTTCTTTATTTCATGCAAAAATAATCAAAGTAAATGTAACACATGTACAAAAATAATCATGTAGGGTGTTTTCTAGGGTTTGTAAATTAGGAGGGTGGTAGATCATCTAAGAAAACAAACAATGAAGAATCTATTAGAGCCCAATTTTTATTTTTATTATGACAATCTAGTGCCAGAGAAAAGGTTGCATATTAAACCCAGGAGACCAAAAACCATAATTCATAGCAATTAAATAGAAATATAAAAATCCATAAGAGAAATACCCCAGAGATAGAAATTTCCAACAAAAAACCAATAATTCTCTTTTCTTACAAACCCAAACCCATAAAATTGCATTCCTCTCCCATGCACATCTAGTAGAGACATTCTTCTACACCCAACTACACATTTTCCATTTAATTCACCAATAATTAAACATAGCAAGTAAAAAAATCACATTATAGTGGAGGGATTTTCCACATTGTAATGTTAACTACCATGGTTTTTCAATTAGTAGGGTGGCATGCCATATAACAAACAATGAACAATCCAGGAGAACCCAACATTTATTGTTATTATGGCAATCCAGTGCGAGAGAGAAGGATGCATATTAAACCCATTAGACTAAAAATCACCATTCTTAGACATTAGACATAAATAGAAATAGCAATAAGAAAAGAACCCATCACCATAACAACAAAATCCATCATTATTTTTCCTTACAAAGCATAATTATTACATAGTAAGGAAACCATTCTTTGTCTATTAGAAATCTGAGTAGTAGGTTTTCCAAACTCATTAAAAGAAACCCATGAAAACTAAACCCACAATATAATAATCCATCAGAACAACCCACAATCTGGAAAGCCAATACAAATTTCCATTGAGATGACTACTATGTTGAAGAAGATAGTGGAGAATGTTGGTAGGATTGGAATTCTACTGGATAGAATTTGGCACACATCCTCTCTAGTGTCGTTCCTCTCCACATTAGCGGAAATTTCAACTCAAAATGGGTCGTCTAACCCAAATTCAAATTCCATGTCATCATGCGTTAGCCAATTAAACTACTTTAAATTTGAAATACTGTATCGGTCCTAAACAAATTTTTAATATAAATTTGGGGATAGGTATCATAAAAAAACTACTTTTTTGTTAGTATGTTCAACATATCTCCCATTGTTTTTACTCAAATTTCGATCAGCAGAGCTCGTTGGATGCAGAATTTAATTCCACATCCAACGAGCTCTCTCGATCGAAATTTGAGTAAAAACAAAAGGAGATATGGTGAAAATATGAACAAAATTCCTATTATCTTGGCAATGTGACATGTGTCAATCAACAATGGAATAATGACATTGGGACATGTTGTCATAACACACATCACAGATCACTTGCCAAGCTAATGTCACCTTGATGACAAGATCATAACACATGTCACATTGCCATGTAACATCACTTCACATAGGATGATTTCTTCCTCATTTAGATCATTTGGACCACTTTAGATGTCGCAATATTACATAATGTACAAACAATCATTAGAGTCAATTATAAGTATCACTCACATCCTTAAGCTCATGGGTCACCTCCTAGACCTCTTGGTTAAGATAACCAATCTACTAGGTTAGTGCACCTACATCATTCAAGAATTCAAATTGGAAACTTAACTGCTGAGCACCCTCTACCTTGTTCACTTTATTAAGAACATATTGATATAATCTTATGCATCTATGTGACAAGCCTATTTGGATCTACATCAATACATTTTCTTGATATCCATTGTCATGTAAAAATTTGAGTAATACATTTATTCTAATATGAATAGGATAGATTCACCCTTTTTACTATTTTATTCTTGCCATGATGATGATTAATCCTTGATTTAACACAACAAAAACCTCACTCTCTTATACATAGAACACAAAAGTCTATTCACTATAATAAATTCTTTTACCATTAGCTCAACCAGAAATAGCTTTGCATTAATAATTCCTGATTTTAACCAAAAATATATGCATATATGTTTTTGAAATGGAGTTTTCTTGGGCATTTTTTTAAAAATGTTTCTAATGATATATCAACAATTTTGGTGATAAGTGTAGTTTGTTTTCAAGATAGAGGGAAATTGACTTTTCTTTATCATTTTTTAAAGTTTCCAATCATATATCAACAATTTTAGCCACTAATGTAATTTTTCTATTTTTGAGATGGAGAGAAAATAAAATTTCTATCTCCATCGTATTATTGAAAGATTTTCTTGAAATTATAAAACAATCAATAGCACTTTTAGAAGACTGAACAAAAGTCTCACAAACTAATGATTACAATTCAAAAAATAAAAATCATTAAATAATTTAATGCTAAAAGCATTAACACTATAATGTGTGAACAAGATAAATGGCATTGAATAAAGTTAAAGTCTACATGACCAATTATAAACAATGGAGGAGATGCCACATGCATATATTAAAAACAAAGAATAAGTCTTTTTTATTTGTTTTGAAGCTTGAACAATATATTGAATGTAGAGATGACCATCCTTAAGTTCATTAATTCCATCCTTTCCATATCTTGAGGTAAGTAAACAATTTCATGAAGTATTTGAACTTTGAATATATATTAACATATTGATCATAGTCTCAAAACATACTCATTAGTATTATTTAGAAAATCATGTACAATAAAATAAAAATAGGATTTATTATAAATGTTTTCAAATAAAATAAAACTTAGGATTATAATTTAAATATGATCAAGGAAAAACTAACGTGATATGATTTATTTAAAAATTGGAAATAAATTTTTTTATAGTAATGTATTATAGAAATCTACAACGGAAAAAAAGTTCTATATAATGATTAGATTAATAGACAATCAAATTGATTTGAAATGTCATTTATTTTTTAAAATCAATTTAAAAAACATATAAACAACAAAAAAGTGTATAATTGGAAAAGCTTTTAGAGAATTGAAATAAAATTGATCCTAATAGTTTTTGCATCGAGAGGCGCTTTACAACCCAGTATGGGGAAGATCTTGTAACATAACGTTATGTAACATTATTTTTATTAATAAAAAATAAAAATTTTACTTATAAGCCAAAATAAATGTCGGCCACAAAAACAACCTAATATGTGGGAGATGTAATCTTCCTACCTAAGAAAACAATAAAAAAAGTAAAATTTTAATTATCCGCAAAAAGGAAAGTGGGGAAGAAAAAAACACAATATGGGGGAGATGTAATGTTCCTACCTAACAAAATAATAAAAAATAAAAAATTTAGTTATCCCCCCAAAAAATGTTGGCCTTGCACATGGTTTCAAAACCATGTGCCTTCTAAACAACCCATGGTTTAGGAGGGCCTTGCAAATGGTTTTAAGACCATGTGCAAGGCCTCCTAAAGGACCCATGGTTTAGGAGGGGCTTGCATATAGTTTTAAAACCATGTATGGTGAGATGTTGTAATGTTCGTTCCTAATAAAATAAAAAATAATAAAAAATATTATATGTGGGCCATAAATAATATTAAATATCAATAATAAAAATATTATATGTGGATTTTAAATAAAAAGATATTTCGTTTGGTTTGAATTAAATAAATGGCTATATATAGGACACACCAAAGTTGATAGTTCATTGACTGCAATACCTAAGAAGAGGTTTGCACCTCAAGAGATTTGATCCCTCTCGGCGCTTGATAGAGCCTAGGATTTGGATCTACACTGGTTAATTCCCAAAAGAGTTAAGATAGAATATCAAATATTGATATAACATTTTATTATTTTATTTTAAAAATTAATTATCTTATTGTATTATAACATCTTAGCTCTAGATTTATCATAGTATTTAGTGGTAGATCAAATCTCTCGATGTGAAATGGTGTCCTCAAGTTTTTGCAATATAAAAAATGGTTTCATCGTAGATGTTTTAATCCCTCCCTAGGAATCATAGATCTAAATGTAAGTTGGATTTACTTTTTTTTTAACTCTGAATTTATTCAGCACCTAGACAGATTAAAACAATTTAGTAGAATTGTATCAATGATTAAATATTCATATTAGAGTATATCTCTTCTAATTTATTTTATTAACATATATTACTATTTTTTTACTATAAAGTGGAGCTTCAAACAAAATGTACGTGTGCATACCTAGAGGATAGGTTGCAGATACAATATCCTTTTATTTATCATTTTATACACAACAATAGTTTCTTGCAAATTGGTCTTTGTGTATTCAAGTAGTATTGTGGTAGTCACACAGTTCTATGCTAACAATGTTAGATGACATAGATTTTCATTGCAACCACTCATGAGAAAAAAATTACACTAAACTATAATGTATTGGAGGGAAAACACTTCACATATGAGTTCCTATGTCAATACAGATTTGATCTAAAATTTCAGGATATTTTTAACCACTAAAAATTGCATGTGAAATTTGTATATTAAAAACTCATTAACTGGCTTAAAATTGAAATTTTGAATGCTTAAAACACACATATAAGAAAATAAACAATATACAAACCATAGAAATGAGAGATAAGAACTGATAATGGAGTTCACCACTCCTGGGCTACATCTCTGGGCCACTTCCAATGGGAAGGACGATCTTATTCGTTCTCCAAATCTTACATAAATGGGTTTCTGGAACCACATCTATTTTTTGTTAGTCATCAACAAAAAAAATATAGCATGACTGCGATCCTCTCGAAATTTTGAGAAAAATGAGTATAAAGTCAATTATGTTTTTGTGAGGCATCCTCTAGCAAGTATATCAATATCACTCTCTACCCTCCATATATGTACTGTACTTCCCACCTTGCGATCCTTGTGCATTAATGTCAGTACTTCCTCAAGATTTGTGCCAAAACTGAGTGTCGAATAACCTATTTAGTGGCTCTGTTTGGTGTTTAAATAATGGTTTTGGGTGCATTTTTGGAGGGCCAAGGGCCTTTTCTCATTTTTCAAATCCTGGTTAAAACTTAAAGCAATATCATTCCATGTCCTATTAAGGATCAAGGTCGTAGCCCATGGGTAACACATGGAATTAGGGGAGTAGAGGTCTCAAGGTCAAACCCGGGGGTCGCTCGATTCTTCCTTTTAAACATGAAACGATACAATATTTAGTGGTGGCAATATGGTATATGATATTATGAAAAAGTTGGCAGAGTTTGGTGTTTTCGTGGAATATGGTATATAGTTGTTATAGTAAACATTGATATATGTGGTGGGATATAATATATGCTTCCAACAATACTTTTATGATATACAGTAGATGTGTGGGTCTTGGTTTTGACCATGGGATCAAGGGATAAGCCCTTAGCCCTCCTGATTTTCAAAACAAACAATTCTTGAACCTTAAATAGAAGTTAAGTTCTATGCTTAAGAAGGAACATTGGTGGGAAGGATGGTTAGTAGGGAGTTGTGAAGTCATGGGTAGATAGGAGGTTGTGGGTTTGATTCCCACAAATTTTTTGGATGAACCTGTAATAGAACGCCAACAGGGATGCCACATGGCAACTCCTGATTGGACCACTTGTCTACCAAGTCATTGCCACATCTCCTCTTGTCAAATTGCCACATCACTTATCATTTCCACATGGAACCCTGTGGTCATTCCACATGGATTTTGTATGATGACTGTACCTTCCATGTGGAACCCTACAGGTGTGCTACATGGACCCCTTTTTTCCATCTTTTACCACATTTTATCCTTTTTTTTTTCAAGATTTCAACACCCAATAACTTTTACATATGGAGGTCGTTTCGCATGAAACGAACGTTGTCAAAAATATCTTGAATATATCTTTACAACTGTAATATTTAATTAACCTTTTTAATACTTTAATTCTTGTGGTCGGTCTCTTAATATCTTCCTTGATCAAACCATCCCTCTTGAAATGTTTTGGGCCACAAAAAGCATGAAATCATTTAGAAAATAGGTGAGGGTATAGCTCCCTCATTCTTCTGGTATCTAGCCATTGTGCTTTCCTTTCATCCCAACACAAAGAAATTCCATGTCACCTATTCATGAATATCTTACCTTCTTATCAAGCATTACATATTCTTGAAGTTCATTGAGATATTAAAGAGCAAACTAGTCCATAGAAGGTACTTGAACCTGTACACCTTGGCCTATAATCATAGGAGGCTCATACAGTTTCAAGTTTTCCATATTAACAGTGGAATAAATTTTCATATAAGGACGTAATTCTAACCAAAAAGCATTATTACCAACTTTAACCAAAATTATAAAAGGTCCATATCTGATACATTTCAACATTTTACCTTCACCTTGGATTCGATCTTTGCTAATATGAAGCCATATTTGATCACCAATTTGGAAATAATGATATATCGGATACTTTTCATGCAATTCTTGATTCCAACTGTTCTTGTATTGTTTGATGAATCAACTAGATTTGCTGAATAAACTTCTGATCTTTATCCACATCAACTTGTCCATATTCCACTAAATATTTCTTAAAAACAAATTCTAAAGGAGACTTTGGAAATAACCAAAACATGTTTCAAATGGAGACTCTTGTTTTGAAGAGTGTATGGATTTGTTGTAGGCATGTTGAACATAATGCAACTATTCATCCCAAAGCTTAGGATTCTTGGCACAATAACCTCTAAGAAGATGTACAATGATCTGGTTGACCACATCAGTTTGTCTGTTAGTTTGTGGATGAAATGCTGTGTTTTTATTTAGATTTATGTCCATAAGTTCCCAAAAATATGACCAAAATTTCCCAAGGAAGCGGGAGTCTCTATCAGATATAATAGAAGTAGGAAGTCCAAAATGAACCCATACAATTTGAAAGAACAAATGAGCATTCAACTCAGGTGTGATCTCCTTTTTACAAGGCATAAGTATGCACATTTTACTTAATCTATCCACAAAAGCATATAGATAACCATGTCCTCTTATAGACATTGGTAAGCCTCCTACAAAATCCATTGAAACACTTTCCCATGGATGAGAAGGAATGGAAGTGGAGTGTACAAGCCTAACTTTCTATTACTTGGTTTACTTGTTGCAAACATGACACATCATTTTACATATTCCGACACAGTATCATTCATTCGAGGATAATAACAAAACTATTGTAATTGTGATACAATTTTTCCTACTCCAAAATTTTCTGTGATGCTAGAAGCATGAGCTTCTCTTATCACATGCACTCTTTCACTTTGTGGAATACAAATTTTCCCAAGATGATACAACAACTTGTCATTTATATGATAATTCAACTCTTTATTTTGATAGCCATGCCTTACTGATTCATATAATTCTTTAAAGTCTTCATCCTTAGTATATTATTCAACATAACTTGAATGTACTAAAGGAATTTATTGAATGATAATAGAAGCATTTGTTCGAGGTCTAGTTAACATATCGACAACTTTGTTCTGAATTCATTTCTTATACTTAATAACCAAATGAAATTGCTGTAGAAAACCCATCCACCTGAAATGACATGATTGTTGTAGCTTAGTTTGTTTCTTTACCCATTAGGTAATGTTTCCACTTATTTACACTTTGTACTAATGCATACAACTCTTTGTCATAGGTAGGATAGTTGATTATTGTTTTATAGAATGTTTTAGAATGATAACATATTGGTTTCTTATGTTTCATTAAGACTACCCCCATTGCATAACCAATAGCACCATTTTCTATCTCAATTGGTTGTTGTAGATACAACAGTGCAAGTACTGGAGTTGTGTTCATCTTCTCTTTCAGTGTGTCAAAGGATTTTTGTTCCTTGCCTCCCAATGAAATAAATTGTTCATGCTTGCCAAAGCATGTAGAGGAAAATATATGAAGGAGAAGTTCTCAATGAATTTCCTCCAGTATTGGGTTTCTCCCATAAATCTTCTTACATTAGTTACATTATTTGTCTTAGGCCTATTTACAATGACCTCCGATTTAGAGGGATCAATATTTAGTTCAAAATCCCCTACAATTTAACCTAAATATGTCTTTCCAAACACACATTTGGACATCTTTAAGTACAAGTTTTCCCTTACAAGTACATCCAATACTTGTTTTACATGCTTAACATGCTCTTCTGAAGTTCAACTCAAAATCAAAATATCATCTAACTTAGACTATGGCAAAGTCATTGATGAAGGGCCTAAACAGATCATTCATCACCCTTATAAATGTTGTGGGTGCATTACAAAGGCCAAAGGTCATTACCATCCATTCATATAATCCTTGTTTAGTTTTAAAATCAATCTTCCAAATATCATTGTCATGAATAAGGATTTGATGATAACCACTTCGTAAGTCTAACTTAGTGAAAAATATTGCATTTTTAAGATGATCCAAAAGATCATGAATTCAAGGAAGAGGATACCTATTCTTAATTGTGATTCTGTTCAATTCCTTGTAATAAACACACGTACACCATGTGCCATATTTCTTTGAAACCAAAACAATCGGTGAACCACACTGAGAGGAACCTAGCTGAGTGTCCCCTCTCTCAATCAATTCCTAAAGCTATTTATCTATCTCTACATTCTTAATTATGGAAGACCTATACATACCAATATTAGGAACAGGTGCATCTTGTTGTAAATGAATTTTATGTTGAATTTCTCTTTTAGTATGCAACCATTTAGGTTCTTGAAACAAAATATCATACTCAGATACCACTTTAATCAAGTCCTTTTTAAGTTTTGGATCACAATATTAAAATATCCAGTTTGTTCAACATCTTTTTCTTTAACTATCATAAGAACATAGTTCTTACTTGCATTTACCAACCTCTTCATTTGATTTATAGAAACTAAAGAAACATTAGTTTTCATGTGATGTGCACAAACAATGTATTCAATACCATATTTAGTGAGATGGCACCTGCTATCTTCCTAGTAAAAGATAGCATTCCTATCGTAAAGAATCAACTACCCGACACAATACCACAAATATCCAACGGGACCACATCTAGATCTACTTCATTGACAAATATAGAAGGAATGGAAAATTTAAGTCTACATTGTTTTGTAATTTTCAATTGTGCATTATCACATACCCATCCAAGTGGATATTATGGTTTAGGGTGTAACTTAGTTTCTAGATGTCATTTCTTTACTATTTCTTCTGAAATGAAATTTTCTTGTGATCCACTATAAAAAATAGTATCAATTTTTGTGTGTTTAGAGATTACTCTAATATGAAATAACTCATTCATGTTTCTTTCATCAATGACAAGTTCATTCTTTGAAACAAAACTAGAAGGATTTTTACCTTGAATGCTTGTAGAAACCACCTTACTTTCATCCCCAAAATATGATCCCAGATCATCTTGGATTGTTGTTGCATAAGTATTTTTGTCTTCTTTATTCTGAAACTTCTCACGATTGAATTCCGGATGAAGTGGGCCAACATTTCTAAGCATCATAAACTTTTTCTAACAATGAGTACATGTATGTTTTTCTCCTTCTTTCTTCATAGTAATTATGTGTTTACCTTTTCCCTTGCCTTTAAAACATTTCCCATCTAGTTTGAAAGGTTTCTTGGAAAAATTTTCTTTTGTATTCTTTTCCTTAGTCTCTGTATGATTTGCTTGAATACATACCTCATAAAGGTTAGTTGGATTAAACATTAATATCATATGGCGTAAAGAACTATGCAATCCTCCTATATACTTGAGAAGAGTTTCTTGGGTGTACAGAGGTATACCAAGTACCAATGCTCATTTCATGAATTCTTGTTTGTACGATTGCACACGTTGTCCCTTACCTTTCCTGAAATTATGCTAGTCCATCATAGATTAGTGCATGTACCCCAATGGATAAAACTCCTATTTTAATCTGATGTGAACTCATACAAGGAGGAGATGAGAGCAGACCCTCCAAGTCAGAGAGAATCCAACTGAATTTTAATTTTATCTTCAGACAACTTTTGAATCCTATAATAAAATTCAATTTGATGGATCCAATTTTTTAATTTCTCAGCATTAAGTTCTCCATTGTACATAGGTAATTCTAACTTAATATCTAGCTTTAATTGAGACACATTAAAGTCAATTTTTCCTTTTTTCTTTTCAAATGGAGAATGTAAAGAACCATCAAGATAAGATGAAGAATATGGTGGAGTTTTAGGAGGTTCCTCACCACCTCCTTCTTTTTTACCTTCAGAATGAGATGGATCTCCTTGTCCACATTTCTTCCAATATTGATAAATATCCTATACCATTGTTTGCATTCTCATGAAAACTTTAAGAAATTCCCCTTCATATGGGATAGAAGAAGTTGCTTCTTCTCCTTTTGGTGAAGCCATTTACCCTCTTTTTGAACCAATTTCTGAATCAAATTATTCAAGTGCTCCCTCACCACGTTATAGACTAGATCTTGTTGAAATTAATAAACACACAATGCAATGGTTAAGATGCTCTGATACCAAACATGATCTGAAATTTCAGGATCTTTTTAACCATTAAAAATTGGATGTGAAACTTGTATGTTAAAAACTCATAAAAACGCTTATAACTGAAATTTTGAATGCTTAAAACACACAGCCTTAAGAAAATAAAGAATATGCAAACCATAGAAATGAGAGACATGAACTGTTAACAGGGTTCAACCCTCCTGGGATACATTTTCGTGCCACTTCCAATGGAAAGGCCAATCTTATTCAGTCTTCAAAGATTACATAAATGGGTTTTTGGAACCACTTCTATTTTTTGACAGTCATAAGAAAAAACATACATCACCGCTATGATCCTCTCGAAATTTTGAGAAAAATGAGTATAACGTCGACCATGTTTTCCTTAGACCTCCTCTTGCGTGCATATTGAGAACACTCTCCACCCTACCTATACAGATTGTACAGACTATACTTCACACCTAAGGATCGATGTACATTAATGTCAGTAGTTCCTTGGTATATGTGCCAGAATTGGTTGTCAAATGATCTTTTTCGTGGCTCTGTTTGCTGTTTAAATAATGGTTTTGGATGTGTTTTTGGAGGGTCACATGCCTTTTCCCATTGTTGAAATCTCATTTCAAACTTAAAACACTATTGTTCCATATCTTATCATGGATAGGGGTCATATCCCATTGGTAACATATGTAATTAGGGGAGCGTAGGTCCCAAGGTCAAATTCGCAGTCCTCCTGCTTCTCCCTTTTAAATGTGATGTGATACGAGATTTAGTGGTGGCAATATGGTATATGATATTGTGACAAAGTTGGCGTATTTTAGTGTATTAGTGGCATAAGGTATATAGTTGTTGTATAAGCATTGGGATATGTGATGGAATATAGTATATGGTTCCAACAATATGGTTATGATATATTATAGATGTGGGAGTCTCAGTGTTGATCATGGGGTTGAGGGATAATCCCTCGACCCTGCCCAATTTTCAAAACAAACCTTTCTTGAACCTTAGATAGAAGTTAGGTTATATGCTTAATGAGGAACATTAGTGGGAAGGATAGTTATCAAGGAGTTGTGAAGTCGTTGGTAGATAGGAGGTCATGGGTTCAATTCCCATGGCTTCCATATAAGTTTTGGATGAACCTATAATAGAACACCAACAGGGTTTCCATGTGGCAATTCCTAATTTTCCCACTTTTTTGCCAAGTCACCACCACATGTCCTCTTGTCAAACTACCACATCACCTATCCTATCAACATGGAACCCTGTGGTGCTTCCATGTGGCATCCATACACTGAATATACCTACCACATGGCACCCTGTGGGTGTTCCATGTGCCCCCCTTTTTTCCATCTTTTACCACATTTTTACCTTTTTTGTTGATATTTCAAGACCCAATAAATTTTACATCCCTAGATCATTTCACGTGAAATGTACATGGTTAGAAAGCTATTAATGAGCTATTTATACCGGTAAGATTTAATTCACTTTTTTAAGAATTCCATTTTGATTGATCTTTTAAGATCCTCCAAGATCAGGATTTTATGCAAAAAGAGTGGTTGAATACTCTTAAAATAGAGTTGTGCCACCATATAAATGAGCATTGGTGAAATCAAATGTGTGTTCTTAACATGCTTAAGCAAGATACTACTATGGGGTAAAGTGTGTATCTTAAATATGTGTTTCCATAGTCCCATGAGAATGACATACAACTATCACAATTTCTAATTAATTCATAGCATGATTATAATTATAAAAAATGGATGATCCCCACATAATTTTCTATGTAATTATTACGAAGGTGTCATTAAAACAAATAAAGAGTTCACTATATTTTAGATTGTCAAATGAATTGTGTGAACTATCTAGATAAGGTAACTCACTTTGAATGGTTATGCAATGGTTGATATTTCATCCTCCTCTACCACCATCGTGAATGACACGAACATTATTTCAAATTATCTATGATTACCTTACCTTAACTTTCTTCACATTACCATTTTGAATGCTAGTAATCCACTCACTCTACTATTGGGGTTATTTGACAAAAATATTTCATCACAAATTTCTAAGAGTTTAGATGGATATTTCAATTTAAAATATCATCTTAGATTCAAAATTTTCGCTTTTTCCTTGTAACATTTCCAGCAATTTTATTTGTGAACAACATTTAAATAATATATACTAAAATTGGATAATTTCCATCTTTTTCTGTGTTATGATCCTATGGAATTATTATAGATGTATACCTCCTTCAACCATGTGTAGAACCTCAAGACCCATACCCAGTGCTAACAACACTTAAAAGGTATTGATATCCCCACTCAAAAATCATGAATGTTGTTGATAGATCATGTCTAGTGATTTGAGAAATCATTCATGGCCTTTGATTCCAAGGATCTTCTTTCATAACCTGCACCCTGAGTATTCTACTCCAACCATGTAAAGGACCCTGAGACCCTATAAAAAATATAATGATACACATATTATCACTCTAAGATACATATATAATCTAGAGGTCATGTGTGATCATTTTAGGTGTTAATCATGGCCTTAGATGCCTAGAAGCTTCCCTTAGGGACCAAGGCCTAAATTTGATAACCCAACATGTCTATATCCATAAGACCAATATCTAATTATAAATAAAAAAAATGAGACAAATATCCCTACTTGTAGGTGAAGAATAACCTCGGGAAATCATATATGGTGAATTTGGTGTCATGTTTGGACCTAGGTTCCTAGAAGATTTATTTAGGGGTAAGGCATTTAAGAGGTTTGGGCTTGGATACATATTTCCATGGATATACATGCATGGTTTCTTTAGGGACAAATCCATGGTATTCTTCCCTTGAATTCCATTCATTGATTCCATAGGACATCTACATATTTCTCAAAACCAACTAATGGCATAGACATCATCAAACATAAACCAATGAAACCCTGAAGATGACATGTGTTGTTAGTGGAGGAAACCTTCTTAGCTCTTAATGGCTATAATATTCCTCTATAGATAAAGAATTAGGTCTCCTTCATTGACCGTTCCAAGGAAACAAAACCACAAGACATAAATAGATAGCAATATGGATATCAATGTAAAGTCGTGTGTGGTACCTCGATGCATTGTCCATGGGTATGGATGGGTCCATGGTTTCTTTGTAGATAAAGGAATGGTCTTATTTCCTGTAATTCCATTCCCAATTCCATAATACATCTATACAATTCTCAATACCACATAATGACACTCATATACTCAATCATAAGCCAATGATATCGTAAAAATTCCATGTGTCATTGGTGGAGGTAACTTGGGCCTATCCCTAGTTGGCTAGAAGATTCATGTTCATCCCTAGGTTCAAGTCTCCTCCACTAATAGTGTCCAAGGATACAAGGCCATAAGACCTAGATACATAGTTCCATAGATACCCCTGTGAAGAATTGCATGGTGATTTAAGGAAGTGTTCACGGATTTAGATGAGTCAATGATGTATTTAAGGAGAAAGGCATTATCTTCTTCCTTGGAACTTCATTCCCAAGTCTCTAAGAGACCTACATACTACTCAAAACGACCTAATGGCATTCTAACATTTCAAGGAATATCATCCCCAATCCCATTCAATACCTACATAATGACCTTGATTTCCTCTTGTAACTCCATTCAAGGCCTTGAGATACATCTAGGAAAAAAAAATTGGTGTGCCCATATCCAACTTTTATGCCAAATATCTACTTTAAAGTGTTTAAATAATTATGGTTCTCGGCCTTGATGATTTCCTATTATGTCAATAATATTATTTTAGGGTATAATTCCATCGATTTCTATCCAAACCATGGTGCAAATTCCATCGCTAGTGCACAAAACTGCATATTGTCACACATATCTCACTTTAAGAATAATGATCTCATATATAGTGCATGATATCCTATGTGATATTTTGAGACACGAGTCTTTACCTAATATTCCTAGAACCTTCATTTAGGTCCTAAGTCCTATGATTTTTCCCATAACCATCCAAGGTTCTAAAACCCATACCTTGTTTCAATTATATCAACACTTAGATGCCAAGGACAATGTTGGAGTTCATGGGTGTATTTCAAATATTACATTAGAGCATAAGGCATGAGTTTCCTCCTATGATATCATACAAAAACTTAATACCCATACATATTAGAAAAATACTCATAATATCATTGATGTCCTCATTTAGTGGTAATAATACCCTTAATAGGACATGTGTAGTGCTTCAAGGTGTTTATCTTAGTCTTGGATGCCCAAAAATGGTTTATTAGGTGCTAAGGAATATGTTTTTTTCCTTCAAACATTTCAAGGGAATTGATACCCATATATAGTCCTTAAAACCTCTTAGTGGCATTGATACTCCTAATATTAGGCTAGGCCAAGGATACCTTTAAGAGGAATTATGTGCTAGCTAGAGGTATACATTCTAGTCTTATATGTCTATAGGTTTCGTCCCTTAATCATTTGTATCTTGATATATATATATATATATATATCAAGATACAAATGATTAAGGGATGAAACATAGGCCTTAGATATTAGACATATATAGACATATATATGTCTAGACATATATATAGACATATATATACATATAGTTTTATTTCCTTTGGTCCCCCTATGTCCTTACTATAATGATAGGGAAAATTCTCAAAAATTCATTTATGTTTTCTCAACACATCATTATTATCGCTACATGCCTAGAAGTTTCATTTTGCTTAAGGCCTAGGTTTCTTCTCTTAAATACGTTGAGGGCCAATATGCTTTCATTAATGATAAAAACATTTTTAATGGATTCAATTCTGATAGATAAACATAAAGAATAGTCTTAAGAATATATGTGTGTTAGCCATTTTCCATGGGCCTAGATTCCTAAAATCTTATTTTATGGCCCAACGTAGATGTTTCTTCCCTTGATCATGTCCAAGGATTTGAGACCCATGCCTTATGCTCAAATTATAATACTTATATTTTTATCCATCAATAAGTTTAATATCATCACTACAAATATACTAAATCAAATAACAAAATTTGAATTCAAAAAACTTTTATTATCTTTTATAATAGTAATAAAATTAAAATGGTTGTCTTTAATTACTTGCCAATATTAAGACCCAGGTATTTATTTGCTTAAATAATATTAAAAATAAATAATTTAATTGACTTATTTACATAATAATTATTTATGAATTATTTATTTATGACTTTATTTAATCATACCCTTACGAGGATGTGTGATTTACTTTGAGGTGTCCTTTTTTGTCCTAGACTCCTAAAAACTTCTCTTATTATGCAAGGTGGAGGTTTTATCGCTTGATCATGTCCATGGATTTGAGATACATGCCTTGTCCTAAAAACCTAATAATGATACTTATTTCCCTCAAGAAATTTAATAAAATCCATAAAAAAGATTATTAAATATTTATTTTTTATTCTACCTTGTGATTCTAATAAATTGAAAATGTAACTTGCTTTTAATTATTTGTCAATATTAAGAATCCTACATATTTATTTGTTTCAATAATATTAAAAATTAATCATTGAAATGTTTTTTTAACAAAATAATTATCTGTGAACTTGTTATGCTTGTGGTGCAAATCCTCATAAATTAATCGTGTGAATTTATTGGTTTAGGCAGTATAATAATAAATAATTGAATTTTTTGTAATTGTGGTGTAAAATTCATAAATTAACTTTGATGATTTATTTTAATTAGAAAACAAAAGAAAAAAATTGAATCAATTTGCTTTCAAAATAATCATTTGTGAATTAGTCTATTTATGATGCAAATCCTCATAATTAAATTATACTTGTGCATGACCACGTGAGAAATAAGAGCTTACTACCACTTTATGTTAATAACCAATTTGACATTTCCTAGATGAGAGAATACTCAATTTGCAATAATATCAACAAAAATTAAAATCATCTTAACACCACAAAATATAAGTGGTGCTAATATCACCAACCAAGGTTAAATATTGATGTCCTACCTTGCACCTCAAGAAATTTCTATAAGACATTTTAAGTTTAAATATTAATTCTACCCTTCAATCAAGATTTCCATATATATATATATGGGCTTCGGATATAGCTATTAGTGACATGTAAAAAAAATGTGCTACAAAATGACGAGTGAAATAAAAATTCACACTTCACTAATGATGTTTAATTTTATGAAGTGGCAATATTTTGACATGTAAAATGACAACTGATGCCTATTTACTGGTCCAATATCATCCTTGCCACCAACTTAATACAAAAAATGTAAACATTATCTTAACCCCACAAATTATAAGTGGTCATGGTATTATGACCACATCGACTCCATGATTTTTTTTTCATTTTTTCAGAAGTGAAATACTATACCTTATATTAAAAGTATCACTAGTACAAGGTGTGGCTCTTTAAGAAGATTTTTTAATATTAAATTAGCATGTTGTCTTGAATTCTAGTTTGAATTGCTTTTATATATTTTAGGAATCTTTAAGACAACGTGAAAGACTATTTTTTGAGACAAAATTAGAAATAGCCTCAAATATATATGAGGAATGTTTCAGACAATTTTTCAAAATGATAGAAACATTTGGTCCCAAATTTCTATTTTAAATTGTTTTTTTTTTTCATTACTATTTTCTTATTTGGAAATTGATTTTTTCTATTTTATGAAGGGAAAGAGAATTGTTTATGCTTTTTTTAAGGGAAAAATAATTCAAGTTTTACATAAACAATTATGCTGAGCTAATTATTTTTGAAGCTAAGGTAGCTTCATCCAAAGTTGAAGGTATTTTCAGCTTGCGGTGGTTGCATAGATTTGTTGCATAGATCCTTGAGCTGCAGCAAAGATGAAGCGTGCGGTGGTTGTATAGATTGGTTGCATAGATCCTTGAGTTGCATCAAAACTTAATGTGGAGGTGATTATGTCCAAGCATAAGGTGATCCTTGTGGCAGTACAAACTGAGCTAAATAGATCTTCTAAATTAAGGTGCATTCATAATTATATTGATATCTTATGTCAATGATTTTACTAAAGATGGTTTTAATTCTTGAAGATGTTTTTAAGCATAATATCCGTAGTGTTCATATATTAAATGAGAGGCCTTCTCAATATGTGCTTATAGTGGTTTAGTGAGTCTTGCTAAAGTATTCCCTCACAAACAGGTAAGATCTGGATATGCACAATATCAAGAGGTGTTTTATAAACATGAATTAATACAAACAACCTACTAAAAACATATGATTTAATATCTTACTCATTCAACCAAGCTGGATCCATGTGGTATGGTTGGATTTCAACTACACAATACTATTGTTGATCATTTATCAAGGTTACCTATAGAATTCAAGTAACTCCATTACAAAGGTAATTAAGAAGTGGAAGGTGCACTACAACAAAAACTGGATTTAGCGTCTCTTTTTGCATCCTGTTTTGCTTCTAGACCATCTTTTGGTGTATTTTTCTTCATTTTTTGGACAAAATGGCACAATTTCACGGTCGGTGCTATTTTAGGCGTTTTTTGCGTCCTTTTTCTAAATATGGCACAAATTGCAGTGTAATTTGCACCATGTTTTCAGACAGGTTTTGAGCCTAGTTTTGCACCTAATTTTGTGCCTAGTTTGTACATTTAACTCTTGTTGCACCCCCTTTTACGTCCATGTTTTCCTCAACTTTTACGCCCTTGTTTTCATCCACTTTTGCATCCGTTTTTACATCCACTTTTGCATCCACTTTTGCTTCTTTTTTTGCATCCCTTCATGCGCCAAGTTTTGCATCAAATTTCAGATCCTGTTTTGAGTCTAGTTTTGCATCTCGTTTTGTTTTAGTCATTTTTGCATCCACTTTTGCATCCACTTTTTCATCCACTTTTGTACCCACATTTTCATCCCTTTTTGCATCCCATTTTGCATCCATGTTTACATCTCTTTTTGCATCTACTATTGCATCCACTCTTGCATCCACTTTTGTCGCGTCCTAATTCACACCCATTTTCGCGCCTACTTTTACACCCACCTTTGCTTCAACTTTTGCATCCACGCTTGCATATTTTTTTGTATCCAATTTTACATCAGTTATTGCATCCCTTTATGCATCCATTTTTGCATCCACTTTTGCATCGAGTTTTGCGTTGGATGTTACAACTACTTTTGCATCTAGTTTTGCATCTACTTTTATTGCATCTACTTTTGCATCCAATTTTGTATCCAATTTTACATCCATGGTTGTATCCACTTTTGTGCCACTTTTTTCATCATGTTTTGCTTCCACGTTTTCATCATTTTTTGCATCCATTTTTTGTGCACCCCATTATGCGCCCACTTTTGTGCCTACTTCTGTTGCATCCATGTTTTCATCCTTTTTTGCATCCATGTTTTTATCCACTTTTGCATCCGGTTTTACACCTAGATGCTGAAGATAACAATGAGGATAATGATTATGATATTGAGTATGGCTACGATGATGATGATAATGTTGTTGATAATGAGGAGAACGATGACAGTGATGATGATGAGGATAATGACAATGATGACATTGACAATGATTATGATGGAAATGAAATGAATGATGATGATGGTGATGATGACAATGACAATGATGATCAATACAATGAGAATTATGATGTTGATCATCTTAAAAAATAAGTTGTTATTTGTCATGCATAAATTGTATGTGTCCTCCATGACCCTTTTCCACTAATCACATATTTTGGGTAGATGTTATTTCTTATGCTAAAGGTAATGATGAATAACTAATGAAAATGTCAATAACCATGATGCTGATGATGATGTCAAGGACAATGGTGATGATTATGACATGAATGATGATTATGCCGATGATGATGACTATTGTGATAATCATGGTGACACTGACAAAGATGACGATGTTGATGATGATGATCATCATTTACATCATCTTCATCATAAAAAACATCATCACTTCCATTGTCATCTAGTTCATCATCGTCATCATTTAAAGCATATGGGATATGTTTACCATTTAAAGCTTGCATAACAATTGGGATACAGTTACAATCTTAAGCATGTATAACTTATAACTATGATTGAGCACATTTTAATCTTCATCGAGCTTGTAGTGAAATTGGGTTAATTTACCTCTACCAACACTTTCTTATAAGGATCATCATCATCATCATCATCATCATCGTCGTCATCATCATTTCTCATGTCATTCTCATTGTCATCGTAATTGTCATCATCATCATTATTATTATCATCATCATCACCATACAATCACATCATTGTCAACTTCATTGTCATTGCCATCATTTTCTTCATCATTCATCTCATCAGCATCAGCATCATCATCATCATTTTCATTGTCATTGTCATTGTCATCATCAACAACACCATTGTCATCATCATTATCACATAATCACATAATTTTATCCTTTTCCTTAGATGTGGGCATAAGTTTGAGGTTTGGAATAACATGAATATGTAATGGGTATTTGGTTGTTTTTGGGGGACATAAATTTTCATTCACTTATACCCAAACACTTTTTTGTAAGGCTCATGGGCCATGATTGTATTGATGATGACCATGATAATGATGAGAATATTAATAATCATTATCATGATGCCAATGATGATGAATATAGTGTCATGATGATGATGGTAAAAATGACGATAATTATCATCATCATCATCATCAACAACATCATCACCATCATTATCATTTAGTTCATCATCGTCATTTAGGTCATCATCATTGTCATCATTTAAAGCATATGGGATATGGTTACCATTTAAATCATGCATAACAAGTGGTATAATGTGACAATTTAAATCATGCATAACTTAACGGGGCCAACTTCACCTAGGGAGACTCCAAAAATACATTTCATTATATCAAACTGGGGACTACTTCCTCGACTTACAACGGAGGTTGAACCTCAAGGACCATACATAATAATGGCATACCGAAAGGAGGGAAACACATCTCCGATGGGGTTACAACAACATGCAATGACAATATACATCATAATGTCTTTCAAAGTTACAAATACAACAACTAAAATGTTTTTTATATTCATATATCATCTAATTCCTCCCTCCCCATTGATTCGTGGAACATAATTATGTATGGTATTTCCATATCCATAAATATTTTAAGCGATATTTTCTTTGCCCCGCCCACTAGGCCATGCAGATTAACTAACATAATATTCATGGTGGAACCACCTTTATAGAGGTTGTTCCTACTCTACGAACCCCATAAATAAGTCTTTGTCTACCTTAATGGAATTCCCTAGCCATTGTCTCTTGTGATTGTTTGAGTTCCGAATTCTGACCTACTCTAGGAGAGATTGGATCCTTCATTTAATCAAAATCCAAGCCCCTAGACACCCTCTCTTCCTGGTAGAAAAGGTCTTCTTTGTTGTTGTCCCTCTTCATGGATCAATGTTGTATAAAATTGATTGTATTCTTTACCTTATTTTATTCACTTGGATTTTAAATCCATATATATCTTGTCCTCTATAACCCCATAATTGACATGTTGAAGTTACCCTCTAAATTAAAATTGTTCACAACTCTATCCTTATTTAACCTTTAATATTTTTAGATGTGCCTTTAGGAATTAAAGGTGGTGGACTAAATTTTCTAACCCATATCTACATCTATAACACTCGACATGATGTCACCACCTTTCACTAGGGATACAACCCCTTCCACTTTCCATTATTCAACACACTTGAGTATCTAAATCTATGACAAGAGTTTCTCCAAACATCAACATTGATTTTAGTTTCCCCTGCCATGTTGGATATGAAGGAGCCTTCCCAGTACTACCTTTACTTATATTAAATAGTTTCCATTTGAAATGATTATTAGTGGATGCCACCTCGCTATCCTTCTCTAGTGGATTTGTTACATCTTTCTTCCACCATGTTTTCTTAAATATATTTATCATATAATATGGAACCAAGTGGCCGTATGCAGTGCATATTAGACATAAAAAGGGATCCCCATATATTCAAGAAGTTGGCAATGTTTATATCCACATGTTTACCCATAAATACTAAAGTGATATGTTTATCCATGCTTTCTTTATTATAATGTTAGCTATCCACCATTTATTTCTTATATCTCTATCCTAAAACTTTTATAATATATTTCTTATATGTCTCTTTGATTTTTTATTGAATCTCATTTACAAAGGGCATATTATATTTATCTGGCCTTTTAATTCTAGTCCTTTGGAATAAAATGCCACAATTTCAATTACACCATTGATGCAACATGTTAACCTTGAAAAATTTGGTATGTTGCATTACATGTGGCCTAACATTAACCCTTGGATAGGATTCTAGGTTCCACCTTTTGTTTGTTTCCTAAGTTTATCACTTAATGTATTTAGATGCATAATGCCGACACATGTTACTTTTGAGCTATTTGTGTCATTGTTAACATTGTTTTTTGTTCCACCCTAGAGCAATATTTTAATTCGAAATTAAACTTCTTAATAAAGACATATCCTTTAATTGAAAGTAAAAAATTAACAATTTCAATTACATCATTGACACAACATGTTAACCTTCCAAAAGTTTGTATATTGCATTACATATAGCCTGGCATTAACTTTGAGAAACGATTCTAGGTCCCACATTTATTTAGTTTCTTGAATTTATTATTTAATGTATTAATATATAATACAACTAAGATTATTATTATATTTTAATGAAAAAATAAAATTCTTAATAAAAAATATATTTTTAAACGAAAAGTTAAATCCTTTAATTAAAACATTGTTATTTCCTTTAATTAAAACATTATTATTGTGTATTTTTTTTAATAAAATTCAACAAAACGTTGTTGTTGCCCTGTCGTTCCTTAATAAACACAAGATTATTGTCTTGTTCTTTGTATATGTGAATTCTTATCCTATCGATATGCCTTTAAACACATGATTTTTAACCTGCCCTTAAAACAAAACAAAAGATTAATTACTTGTGCTAATCTCACCGTTTGTGAATCTGTGAATCTTTAGAGTTATATATTTTTGACCCCACCAATAGTAATAGATTAAAGAAGAGATTAATAATGATTTATAGAAATAGGAGGATTACCCACTCATTAACTGCTCCTTACCCTTATTCATTCAGTGCAACAGCGGGATGCGCAACTGCCTAATTTTTCACATTTTAACAACAATAGCCTAGTTCTTAGTAATATTCAGTTATAGGCAAGATAAGAATTCAAACAGTCCAAAAAAATTAGTTGGAAGGGAAGATATGAAATGAAATTCAAACCCTCATCAGCGGAGTGCTCTTTCTTTTCCGCATTCCTCTAATACGAATTCTTGGATAACACAAAATGCAGAAGGAAGGCGATTTTGGTGGTTCCATGGTGAAGCTCTATAATGCAGCTGCAGTCTCTTCCTTTTGCAAACACCACAGATCCATATGCTAAATTTAAAGGCACTTCAGGACACATAGGAATCACCTTCTGTTCAAAGGTAAGCTTCACTTCCATGGCTTTGTTACCTATTGTTATTATTAGTAGGACAAACAAAACTGTCAAAATTACTAGGGTCCGGATATCTGTAACCATATGCATTTCTATATCTTATTATTGTGCGCATTTGCATCTAATTGGCGTCAATATGGGAACCTAGGGAGCTATTACTAAATTTGCATCTCATAGGAAAAACTTATTTTCTTTAGGGAAAATGAATGGGGTTTTGAATATTTAGTGAATATTAGTTTTGGGGTTCTGTGATTTGTTTTCAGAGGACTTTTCTTGCAAATCATCTGAGATTCCTCTAGATTGAACCCTTGACCACTCAAAAGCTATCTGCCTCAGTTTTTCAACTCAACATTTCACATTTTACTATGTACTTCATTTTATTGGGTTGTTACCTTTGTTGTTGTCTAAGGGGCTGCTGCTACCTTTAGTGAGCAAACCGTTACATCCTGTTGACTATCCGAGTCGTTAAGGTGTGTGGCTACTAAGTACATAGCATTTCCTCGTGAGAGTTTGAATCTCTCAGGCGACGCTTGCAAATAATTGTTTTTGCGAACTCACTTTGATTTAAATTTTCTAATCAAATTTCTCTAAGCATCTGGATGAGTCAAAAGTTTATACCTGCTCATAAATGTCAATCCTGCAAGCTCTTTCACTGCCTTGGAGATCCCATAAATGTCAGTTTTGTAAGCTCTTTTTCTCCCTTGTAGATCTTAGTTGGGTATGTTGAATAGATGGGCAATTTGACACCAATATGATGGTATCAATATTGAAGCCAAAACTCAGAGGCATTCAATTCTGAAATAAGTTAGGGTTTTCCGCACAGGTGGTTTCTTTCTGAAGAGAGAAAACGGTTTTACTCTAAAGAATGAAAATGATTATACTCTCTAAAGATTGAGATAAGTAGAATGTACAAGTTCAATATGACTTCAAATTGGCAGGATGAGGCTAATTTCCTTTTTTCAAAGGAATACACCTATCATCGAATCCAACCCAAAGTAGGTAATCTGCCAAAATACTATGTGAGAAAACAAATTCTGTTGTTGTGATGGACTGATCCATGATCTTTTGTTGGCTACTAAACTCATCCATGACCTCCTTCTAGCTGTTAGATTAGGGTCGTGAAGGTTTGTTGTTGGACTGATCTGTGATCTTGTGCTGCTCCTTGAATGAGCCATGATCTGTGTGCTAAGTTGGGTTGTTGCTTGTAAATTGCTCCTAGAATGAGCTGTGAACTGCTAGGGATACTTGGGGCTGAGCCATGACCCTCCTTATGCTGAACAATTATTACTATAGTATGTTGTTTATATAAGCATTTATACAACAGCTACCACAAGCTCAATCCAGCGCAGGTAGGAACAATCTGATATCTTTATTCTACAGTTTGAAAAATAAATAACTATTTGGAAGCCTCAATAAGATTTATGCCTAGGTTGGACAGGTAACAGTAGGGATGCTACATATATAGTATGTTGTTATATAAACCTAAACAGTAAACATTGATACTTTAGGTAATAATTTCACTAAGTTTTCATTGAGCGTTTTATTGGGTCTTTGGCTGGGAAAAGTTGTTTTTGTGGCCTTTTCTTGCAGTTGGAATGCTGAAACTTTATGACTCTTAGAAAGAAGGTGGAATGGCACACAGGAACTTGTCAAGAAAACAATTTTTACTGATCTGTCGACTATTTTCAGAACATGACCTCCACTCCAATAATTAATAGTTTTCGCGTGTATAAGAAATGATGTCAAATTTTCCTTTGATGACTTTCACATCCTTTCCCAACCATACTGTCAAAAGTGGAGGGTCCAAGATAAAACAGAACCTGGTGGAGGGTATAACAAATCATCTTTCTTATCATTGAACCAACACCCATTGACAGGAACACATAATTTTTAGGAACACATAGTTTGTTTATATGTTTCGAAAGAGTTCATCATAATAAGCATGCATCTTTAGTCTTTTAAATGCCCTAATTCAAACTAGGTTGTTCACAATCTTTGAATGAGATCGTACTTTCAGAATTTGTACTCTATTAATTTCGTACCTTACAATACTGTCTACAAAAATTATACACAATAAGTAACTCAGATTAGTGTTAGTTTCTTATATTAGTAAACCTAATATGCCACGTAAAAACTTAGACAATTATAATATAATAGCCAACATCAACATAAGGGTGAATAGATAATTTCACAAAGGATATATGAAAAAAGTTCTAAACTTTCTCCACTATCCAAACCCAAAAGTAAAATAAAATAAATGTATGACTTGTTTAGAAGATATTCTATACCCCACTGTTCACTCTACCATTTCTTCTTTATGCACCTTTCTTGTGTTTGGTGAAATGTTTGATCATAGTAACTATACGTTTTTTTTTTCTTCTGTAATTTCAGGATTAGTTGCACCTCCATTGTAGCTTAGAAGAAGCACCCTGTCTGGAGGAGCACGACCAAGAAACAATGCAGAGCTATATAATGTTCCTTTATGAAGTTCACATTATGAGTTGCAAAATATATGTCGCTGTTTGTTAGCCACCTATAGAGGAGTCCTAGAAAATATAATCATAACATGAATAATAATAATTCTATAAGAAAGACACATTTGATCCCTCAAGATCAATACAAACAAGTTAATTGTTGATCATCCAAGCTTTTACAACCTGTGTTATTTCAATCTGAGGAAGCCCTAGTAGGATTACCATTCATTGCTACCACCTGTCACGTGGACTGTAATTACTATGTTTTTTCCACGTGGATTATTGTTGTGTACTTTGATCACTTGCTACTACCTTCATGGAATGCCACCGTGGACTTTGACTACCTATTTCTTCCTTCGTGGACTGCCACCGTGGAATGTGACCACCTGTTGCCACTAAGGTTTATGTCACCTGCTGCCACTGCTGCCACTGCTGCCACCTTGTGGTTTTTTTTGTTGCTACCAAGGTGAGTTGGCAGCCCTAGCAGCTACCCCATGGACTTCTTCTGCTACAAACTACCCCCACCATTAGCTGTAGTAGCTATGTTGCTACCTTTGTGACTGCTGCTGCTGTAGAATGCCCCCACCGTGAGCTGTAGCAGCTCTTCTACTAATGCCATGAAGGAGAAAGGAAAGATAAAGAAGCCCTAGTTGTCACTACGATAGGAAAATAAACACCAGTAGATAAACACGTCTTGTTCTTTTGGAGAAGTGAATGACGATCTTGGATGATGTGCTTCTTTATTTATAGTCCATCAAACATAAAATGTTTCCACATAATTTGGAGGTTGACCTTAGGGCTTTTATTCCTTTTCATATTTGATCATGAACTTTTCAATATCCTAGCTAGATTAAAGATAAATAATTTAAGTTAAATACTATAGCATTTTAAATTTTTGTACTTGTCCCAAGGTTGTAGAAAATATGTGTAATAACATTCACAATATTTGGTCCGGTTAGTTGAAGAAACTCCTTGAACTAGTCAACAACAAAGAGTCCATCAGGTGCAATAAGGAGTGGTTTCTCTTCATAGTCCTTGTAAATCTCTTCCAGTATCCCATGAAGCTTAATTACGTCAGATGCATACTGCTCAGCACTGATGCTAACTACAACACCACTTGAACTCAGCTCATTTCTTGCTAAAAAAACCTTAAATTCATAGATGATCTTAAGATAAGACTCAACATCCTTCATAGATCCATCACAGAAATTATCAATTTCTCTTATAGCATCTCTAAACTGCTCTGAATGCATCAAAACTGTGGAGAATAACAACTTACCTACCTCCCATGCCTTTATTTTGTGACCATGATCAACTGTATGCTGGATAAGGGTGAGGGTGAACAAAATGAAATAATTATTAAAAAAATAAACAAACAAAAACTTATTAGCAAAAAAGCATTGAGAATCTTTTACCTTTTCTCCTCCTTGCTTAATAAGTCTATGGTTATCTATGCTAATGCTAAACACAACCAACAAGAAGAAGAATAACAATGCAATGAGATAGTTCAAATGTCAAAGCATACCATGTTTTCTATGGTTAAATCTATGCTTGATGTTGTTAAGTAGTAATCATAGTAATTTTTTTATATGCATAGAGAGCTCATCACTACTTCAACTCTCCATTTTGTGTTCGGTTTTAGCCCAATTATTTTTTAAGAAAATTATTGTTTATCACCATCTGTGAAAGGCATAGGACTAGCTTAATTTGCTGGATCTTGCAAAATTGTGCCATTTCATTTTGTTGTTGCTACCAGTTCAAGAATCAAGTTCATATTGATGGGTACTGTAAAAACTCTTTCCATCACAAGATCTATGATTTCCAACAACTAATGTAGGGTATCTCTATAGCTTGTCCCCTTAATCCTTTAGGACATCAAATATAGTTCATTTCATAACATCTTTAACATGAAGCAATGTTATGGAGAGCTTTGTTTTCTCCCCATAATGAGTCTGAAAATTTGATTGGACAACAAATACTTTAAACATATAATCCATAATAAAGGATTTTCCCATTTTTGGCTTCACAAAATCTCCACTTAATTCTTCTGAAAAACATTGAGATTATTACCTACACACAAAGATAAACCTTTATCAAAACTTGGTGACTTTTCTAATGCTGATTGTAGCAAATTATGTCATAAAACAAGTATTCAATAACCAAATTCCTAGTCTATGGGTTAATGGGGAAAATGAAAAAAATCCATAACAATGGACTAATCCAAAAGGGACAAGGGTAGAGTTCGAAAGCAATGTTTTTTTTTACCAATTTTTAGTTTTCTAGAAATTTTGTTCAAAATTGGAAAAATGGGCAACTTGGTAGGTCATTCGAATGGTGGGAAAACCCTCAAATTTTGTCAAGGAAACAAAATATATAACCTTCCTTCAAATGATATTGCATGGGAATTGTAATATAACATTTGAAACAAAATAAGAAGAGATTCAAACCCTTTTGGCCACTAAAATTAAATCATTTGAGTGACTAACATGGGTTTTTTGGTACAATGATTCATTCATAGTTCACTTAATGAATATTTGAAGTGTTTCCAGTATCATGTTCCATTTCCATATTTTCATGAGTGTTCATAGTCTAATTCAATAGTTTCTTACTTGGTAGGAAGTTTGCACTTGTACTTGGAGCAACAGCTTGTGGATCATGTTTTAAGGTTTTTGCCATCTAGTTTGAGGCCTAAGATTTCATTCAATGTCATATTGAGAAACATTTGAGAACTTGTATTTTGATTATCTTTCTTGTTCATTTCCCATTTACTTATACTACTTTAGCACTTGTACATACAACAATAGTTAGTGGAATGTATTCAAGTATTTTTTTCATCCATTTTAGAGCCTGAGATTTCATTGTCATGCTGGTCAACGTTTTAGCACTTGTCTTTCCATTCACTTTCTTTTCCATTTCCCATTTCTTTATATTACTCTCAATTCATCCCAAACATTTGGTTGGTGATAGAACCAAGATTTAACAAGCTGTATTTTGGATTTTCTTTTCTAGTAAATCACTTTTCATTTCCTATGATATAAAATAACTTATACCAAAATTTGTCTCTATCCTTAACTGAATTGGTTTATGTATATAAGTCTCTATTTAGGTACAATGCTACCTAATTTAGATCTACCATAAAATATGTAAACATGAATTCTAGCACTACCACATCAATATTTTAGGGGAAGTTGCCTTCAGGTATTGACTAGAATTGGCAATATTCACGAGCTTTAGTGCACGATACCATGTCATGGTAATTTGGCTACAACAGGCATCTCAACTAAGTAAATATTAGGTAGATAACTTAAGTCTATTGTACTTTATATTGGAAGGTTGTATTTCTAGAAACATTCTAATTATGTTACTATCTTGTTGTTTACTCTGAAGACAATAACCTGGTTTTCAGGCATGCCATTCCACCAAATCAAGGTGACGAGAAGCCTTCAAATCTCACAAATCTTCCTTACAATGAGAAAGGTAGAGTTCATTGTCTATAATCCAGAAGGTATGTCTGTCACGAGGGGATCCTTTTACTGTAAATATTTCCCAAATGCAATGCAATGCGTTTAGATTTCAAAGGATACAGTCCATGATTGTATATTAGATAGTTGACACTTATGATACCATATTGGAATCTTCAACTTTGAATATTCATGGTGTCTATATCCACTGCATATTCCTAGTTACAAGCTTTTAGTACTTTTGGTAATATTGATTATGGTATTGGTACTAATTTCCATGCCATTCTGGTGCTTCAATTTGAGAGTACAAAAGAATTAGCTAGATAAGTGTCTAGAATTGATGAATATGAAGATGAATGCTTTGAACAGATTTCTCTTCACTGCTTGCATGGAAAAAATAATATATTTTAGATCAATGGTAATATCATAATGCAAGAGGGGATATCTCATGATAATGGTAGATACTATACTTCACATGAAATTTAGGGTGTCTATGTGCAAAACACAATGTTTGTAGAAAATACTCTACTCATACAAGTCAGAGTTTGGTTTAAAATCTAGAGTATATGACTTCCTAATTAGCAAATGTGGTGTGAAATATGAAGTAGCAAATAATGCAAATTTGGGAGAGACCTCTTGTTCTCAATCCTATGAAAACATATACAAAGTCCCGTGTTATTCAATTGGAAGAGGATAAGTGCAATATAGTTAAGGTTATCTCTAGTGATGATGAATACACATATAAAGGTGTGTGCAATGTAGCTTTTCTATTAAAAAATGGAGCACTATAAGAAAGTATAGATAACATAATACTTACAGATGTTTTCTTTGGATGAACTAAATTCTAGTGCTTACAACAAATAATTTTATGCACTCTTTCAAACCTTAAAAACCTTCTTGGCCAAGGAACACCATCCACAGTGAACACCAATCACTTGCATCATCACTCTTTGAATTTACGGTCCAAGATCTAGGAACATTGCCACATGAGTCAATGATGATTGAAAAGTTCAACCATCCACCATTAATACAAACCCTAGTTTTTCCATAAATGGGAATTGTATCTCTAGTATTCAAAGTTCCATGTGGAACTCTAATATAGAAAGAAACAATGAGTTATTTGGCTTCATAAACCACTCCCTTGTTATAATTAATATCTTCGATGTTCATACACTCATAGGTTAGAAGCATAGGTTAGGGTTAGGTTAGAAGCATAGGTTAGGTTTTATTTTGTGTTTTTTTTTAATTGAATTCCGTGAGTCCCCAGTCTGCTGTCGTATGCCAGAGTATGAACCGGCCGGTTTTGACTGGTTCGACTAGTTTTGGCCGGTTTTGATCGGTTCTGTACCCGGTTTGGAAAAAAATCCGGTCTGAGGAAATTTTTTTACTGACTGGACTGGCCAACCCTGTAAACCGGTCAGATCGACCGGTTTTGCTGGTTCTGATAACATTGCATACTAATGACTCAAGTTCAAAACCCAATGGGAAAAGAGCCCTGGGTTATAAGCTTGTCTTGTTTGATGGAAAGACCACATCATTTTTTTGGTCGAGACTTCCAAGTATGCAAAAGAATATCAAACTATGAGAGAACATAGTTTTTTTATACATGATAAATGGGGTAGAAGTAGAGGTTGGTGTAGATATGTAGTGAGATTTTCCTCCCCTTCTGCATTGATGATTTGTCTTTGAAAGAGGCTCAAGCATGCTGACACTTATAGATGACATATGGGGTGTACTTAGAGGTTGATGTAGCTTTTGTAGTGATATTTTCCTCTCCTTACACATTGATGATTTGACTTTGAAGGGTACTCAAGCATGCTGACACTTGGATTGCATATATGAATGGAATCCATGGTGGATGTACCTAGGTTCCATCTAAAGCTCTGTCCCTGTATCTTGTCCTTTATATCCTTGTTATTGCAATGATGTTATTTCTTCCAATGGACTAAAGTTCCAGATGCAACGGCATGATGTGCAGTGTCTTCCTTTTGAGGCTTGGAGATGTCATGATTGGGAGGAAGAGCTTGCCTCCTTTTTAAATATGCTTAGACAGAAATAAACCTTCTCTTATTCTAGAAACTTCTTAGCTAGATTATTCTCTCTTGAGTTAAACCTCCTTTGGATGTGCGTTATGTGAAATTGATTGAAATGATAAATAATGCATTTAGGTTTCTTACTAAGGGACAATATTATTTTTCCTATATTGCACCAGCCCCTTGTGGATTGAAGGAAGACTAGTTTGGATTCACCCTACAAAGATGTAGTGTTATATCCTCTTGCAATAGCAGTTTGTAGTATGTACTATGTAGACCTAGAATTTAGACCTTGTATAGGGAAATATATTGCATTCTTTCCCATATTTTTCTTGACAGTGAAAATAACAAAGCCATAAAACTCCTTTAGAACTAACATACCTAATATTTCCCTCCTCATTACTTATTGTGAATCGAAGTTGTTGATGTGCCGATTTGCCCTTCAATTAGTCAAACTCATATGGGATAGGTGTTCTACACAGGATACATGTCCCATGCGAGACTCATGGGAAGGACATGTCCCTACAAGTTAGCCTTGCAAGATGGAAAAAATGTGCCCAACGGTGAAATAATGGGGCATTTTTACCCATTTCACTCATAAGTTTTCACAGAAACCCTATCAGAGAAGGATATTGGAGAACAGAGAATGATATAGCATCTACAACCTACCATTATATTGTTGTGTTTGTCATTTCACTAACAGCAGTGTTCTTTTACAAA